>CM040395.1:141169270-141509270 GCA_022702515.1 Ilyophis sp. 1 JC-2022 | reverse complement strand
ACTGAACTAAGTCCCAGTCACCCTAGATTACTCTACTCCACATGTCCTTGTGGATCATCCAGAACAGCCGAGAATCAAGCATAGCTCAATAGTCTGTTTATTAGTTTACAGTACATTCAACTTGAACTTACGACACCATGTTTTCTCTCCTAGCTCAATTTGGGTTCTGGGTTCTGGTTTTAAGAACATTTATGAGATCTTAGTGCTCAATCCCTTGTGTGTCATGTTCTCCGTTGACGGTATACAGTCAAGTATTGCAGAACGTATCACATTCAGAATTTTTAACATGCTCATGTTGTGACCTCTCGTCATACTGAAGTGCTGTCGCGTGATTCCAAGATACCGTAACGCATTTCAGTTCAAGCTGCCCTCGAAATCCAGAGTTTAATCTCAGGGTTTTAATTTTGGGCAGTGTTTTGTAATTGTCATTGCGCTGTTAAGTTCCGCGGTAGCTTCAGAACTACCTGTTGTGTCTGTTTGGATTGTGATTTTTTTTTTTACAAGTATTTGCGATCTGAAAACATTCCGATTCATTCAAAACTTTCTAAACCCTCTGGCCCCCAAAAAAGTATTTCCCTAAAGCTGCCTTAAGGTATATATTTAATTTAATTTCCTAGTATTTAAAAGCATTTCCTGTCCATATTTGTATAAGCCTATATTAGACCCTTGTAAGTATGAATAGGCCTTGTGGGTGCTATAGTTTGGCTGCAGCAATAACTGTACTTTGAATTCATCTGATTTAGAATTTGAATCGGAATATTTAACTGTGTTCAATCAAAAGAATACACATTCCATCTATACAAGAAGTTGCAATGTTATTAATCATATTTAATGTCTGAAAGTATAGTGAATATGTAAAATGGTATTTTCCCTTGCGATGAAGCACTTATTCTTTGGTGTTTCATATTATTATATTGTTTGTGCTGTCCCCGGTTCTTCATTAGATGCATGAAGGAATATCTACAGCACACGCAAGTCAGCAAATTCTGATTGCGTTGGCCGAGTGGTCACCTGGTTAAAGCTCTGTTTTCAAGACCATGGATGAAAATCTTGTCTGTAAAGGTGTTTTAGAAGATAAGGTGCTCGCTCCGCGATAGGGCTGAAGGTTAAGTCCCGGGGTTCATGATACGAGGAAAAACACTTCAGTTGATTTTTTTTTTGGCTTAAGCTTCCTGTCTGTGCGTACACTAGATAACGCAGCAGCCCTGTGGCTTGCAGTAAGAGGCTGAGTATTAACACCTTTGCAGGAGGCTCAATGGCAGCATGTTAGAGACTTCCTCTCTGCCTGTAGGCTATGATATGGACAACTCAACCGACCCACAAGCAAGAACTACAGCTATTGTCTGTTAGGCTGTTTCACATACTGTAAAACCATGTGTAGACTGAATGTCATTGTTGGTATTTTATCAACAAACAAAAAAACTGTCACTGTGTATGGACTTACATTTCCACCTAGTGGTCAAACTCAGGTATAGACATACTGAGCGCATGTTTTCCCCTGAAATGAAGCCTGGCTCAATACTGCAGAACTCAAGCTCATTACCAGATGGTGAAATCGTCCAAATCCCTTAATGGGGTTGTCAATGGTTGTTCTAAATTGCTCTGGTATGAGTATTTATGTTTGGGAATAAAGAAAAAATGTTACAATATGACACATTTTACAGAAGGATACCATTTTGGAAAGTCAGCTTCTTTGGCCATTATAACCACAGACCTGGTAATATGTTTTGACATTTGTTTAACTTGTTTAAGCCACTATTTTAGATTTGTAGATATATCATGGTACATAAACCACATTCGGACTATAGACATTTCAGCTTGAATGCAAATAAATGTTAACAGATTGTATTCTTCTACTTATTTCACAACAGTATCACCAACCAGTGCCTTTGTGATTATCCCCACCACCAGTTTTATAGTTTAGAATTACAATGTACTCTCTCCGTTTCGTCAACAAACTATTTAAATTCAAATTTTTATAGCTTAAAATAAATGGGGAGGCAGCCTTTTTTGTTTTTATGGCCCAAAGCTATGGAACTGTTTACCAGAGATCTGCAACTTCAGTTGGCATCTTTAAAAAAAACTGCATTTTAATTGGTATATTTATTCATAGATTGTATGTGCATTTTTTAAATAAAATATATTTTATAAATATATTTACGTATTTACCTTTTTAGGGTTGTTTTAACGCACTTGTTCCTTGTTTGGAAATGCACTATGTACGTCGCTCTGGATAAGAGCGTCTGCTAAATGTGTATAATGTAATGTAATGTAATCTATAACATTTTTATTTTATTGTCCTTTAAAATGTATTATTCTTTATGTGAAGCACTTTGGGATGTAAAAATTTGTATGAAAAGCACATACAAAGTTAAATTTACACAGCTTCAAAAGTTGTTCTTTTTTTTCCTCTAGAGGGCGCTACAGGCAAATACAATCTATGAGAGTACAACTTATTGTTATCCTCATAATGCAATTTCTGCTTTTGGCTGGTAACTGTCAAATGATTTGCTAATTTTTTCTCTCTTGGTCGTCTGCCTATTCAGTTTGCACATCCAATGTCAAAATTGTTCTTAACAGCATGCTGATGCAGTTTATACAAGTGCATGCAACATGTGACTGTTTTAACACATGGAAAATTCTCTTTTTCACCATAATTAAGAGCCATGCTAATAAAGTTTTATTTTGTATTTTTGTATTAGTTCATTATACAGAGGGGTGACATGCCATGGTGGGCTTTAATGGCCAGATATCAGTATTTACCAGAACCAGTGTTTCTGCGGCCTAATGCGATTCACACATGACTCCCTTACAAGACACCGAACCTAAAACAGTGACCCTTTCTGGCTGTGGCGTTTTCATTTTGACTGAAACATACCCCTGCATTATCTGAAACGTGAAACGGTCGCAGAGCGGCGGACGTCTGCTCAGAGACCAATCGCACAGTGGGAGGTCCCTCCGTTCTGTTTACAGTACAGCTGCAGTGCAGATAGGTCCTCTCCCCGAGCAATGACCCCGGGTCAGTCTCGGCTTCCCACGCGTAATGGCCACCGGTAGGATTAGGCCCTTGTAAGCTGATCTCGGATCTGTCGCTGGAGCGCGCAGTGCGACTGTAATGAGCTGTTGCGTGCTGGGGGAGGGGCGGCCAGGGACATGCTGATCGGTCTGGTGTGAGAAAGAAAGAGAAAGAGAGGGAGGAAAGGAGGGGATGAAAAAGCAGTGAAGTGGAGTGAGCTTTGGCACAGGCAAATATCCCGGACTGACTCTATTGGACTGCTAAATCAAATGCATGTATAGCAGCCTATGTCATTAGCACAGCCTCATAAAATGGCGAAACTACCCTCTCTGTACTGGCCTGGCCTACTCCTTATTTGGAGGAAAATTTAAGAAAATGAAGGTGAATATTTATTTAACCTCATCTATCCCTCATAAGTTAGTAGCATACATTCAAGTAACTGATATTGACAAAACAAGTATTGTACTTAATCTTATAAGGCTTACACTTAATCAGTTGAAACAGAAACCCTTGTGCATTTAAGGGTCATACACTATCAATTGTGTTTTCGTTTAATGTGCATCAGCTTAATCACATCTCCGGTAGCTCATTTTATTCAGCGATTTTACACCAGAGGAATGTCAAGTGCTGTCACATTCAGCACAGTATTCAATTAAAAATCTAATGTACTCAATTTTTCTATAATGTCAAAAAAAATATTGTAGGCGGTGTTCATGATTAAGAAATTAAAGGTATGAATAACCAATAATAACTTATGAGTCATGACTTATAAATTAATGTACAAATGTACATTGTAAAAATAATTTTTATTTATTTATTAATTTATCTTCTTTGCTATTCACAAACTCAGTTTAGTAATAGCTGAACACACCAAATTACATTTTAAGTGAAAATTAAACATGTACATGCATTTTAAATTCATGGTTAGGGACAAATATTGGCAGAATAATATTGACGGAATACAGGCCTATTTGTGTCTGTTCACATCACAAACTCGGTTGCATCTGCGCAGTGCTGCACAGACTCACGTCCGGTCTGGGAGAGTCACAGAAACAAACGACCTGGACATCGGCCCTCATCTCATGTTTGAGTCAACCGGAGGGTCGCTACCATGACAAACTGCTATTATAGATACAACAGCCATGTAGCCAAGAAGAAACGTTAACTAACACCAACTGTTTTTCAATAGGTTTGATAGTAACGATATAAATTGATTGAGTCATATTAAATAAAATAATGCTTTAAAGTGGTTTATGTTGTGGAAGAAGAACAGCCCATGTATGCGCCTTGTGAGACAGCTTTTTTTAAACCCATGAACTGCTAAATGTTCAGTGTTAACTCTGAGGGAGTACATTGAGTCCCTATTGTAGCCATAGGCACTTTCCTAGAGTTAGATTAACACTGAATATTTTACTTTATGGCTTTAATGCAACAACAAACCAGAAGCTTGTGGATTTTCACCTGAATGTGTGCTTCTTTACCCCTGCACAAAAGGTACGTATATACACAATATATACATATTCATATATATACACAATATATCTATTCAAGAACATTCTGCCATTGAAATGATGCTCATGTGAATTTGCTCATGTGGATTTGTTAAATACACACTTCGAAAAACTGATTTCTTCCATTTAAAAATATAAACCATTTAAACAGCTGGATCACTGCTGAAGTAATTTGCAAACCTAATTTTGTTCAGTAGTAGCTTCCCACAGAGAAATAAACTTAAAACTCATTTGTCCTTTTTCCACAGGCTGAACCACCGCTTTCCCGTCAGATTACTTTCTTATTTCCCTATCTTTCTACACTGAATAATTCAGGGCACATTCTGTGACAAGATCCACAGACTCAACAGCCCAGTGTCTCGTATCTATTCTCCTAGTAGGAAATTGAACAATCAGTCATTTCTTTACGCAAGAAAGACATTGCCTCGTTCTCAGCCGTAGACTCTTAAAACACCTGGCGGCGTTATGCAAATGTAGATTTGGCTTTCAGGACAATGTGAAGGCTGCCCCGAACGAGGATGGGTTCGCTGCGTTTGGTGATGTGGGCTGCTGAGGGCTCGGCCAATCAACTGCAGACGTGACACAAAGTACACGAGAGAGAGAGAGAGAGCGAGAGAGAGAGAGAGAGAGAGAGAAATATGGGAACATGTCACGCCGATTCCGTTCTCTATGTTAATCTGAAGCTCTGGGGAAAAGATCTGGGCTAAAGACGGCGTATATTTCACTCTCGGAAGACAAACTATCTCATCGCATAATGTTCTTCATTAGTGTTCACTGGTGATGGTAAAACGTCTGTCTTTCTGTAAAACGTCTGTCTGTCTTTCTCCTTCTCTGCATGCCTTACTCAAATTCCGGCAGCAGCCAGAAGGCCCGCTGAGACCGGCTCCTAATTGGTCAGCCTTGTGTGCTGGGAGATCTGGCAGAGAGGGAAATGGAAGACTTGGGAAAGGCCTGGTTGTGCGCACAGTCGATCCCAGAAAATGTTTTTGTTGAGCCGTTTCAACATTGTTCCACCCCTGTCCAGAATCCAAGGGGACTGGGTGGGCCCCGTAAATTAAAAAAACAGGTGACGGCGCGCCCTTTCTATGATTCCCCCGGCTCGGGCCAAACTGGACGGGGCCCAGTGGCTGCCGGTTGCGGCCCTCTAAAACCCGCTCCGCTCCAGAACTCTCCAGAATCCTTACCGCCTTCCTTTTGCTTAGTTAAGGCAGGCTCTGTGCTGCCCCACAGTTGGAGCTTTAAGTGAAGATACAGAAATATTCATTCCTGGGGATGTTGGGGGGACTTTTCAGTCTCATGCACTAAAGGCATGATTTAAAAAGACCTTTAGCATGTGCAAACTTTTTTAGCGCACACTTTTTAGCGCACACTAATAACACAACCAATGATTGGTCATGTTATTGGTTTCGCACATGCTAAAACTCTTCGTAAATCAGGTCCTAAAGTTGTAAAATAAATAGAAAATGTATTGCTGAAGGATGGCAACTGACTATGACTGACAGATAGTCCATCCCACTGCTATAAACCTCGCACTTAAACATTTAAATCCCAATAAAACCAGCCAGAGTCACAACTGTAATGCCCCAAGTGGGAACTGTGCAGTACTGCAGATCAGTGGAGCTAACTGCCCTGTCAGTCTTTACCAGGCTAGCAGTCTAGCACCTAAACACTACACTGTGTTCATATAGTGTCTAGTTAAAGTCAGACATGCAACATACAGATCAGATGTGATGTAATGTAATACATGACAGGCTTAGATGGTCTGATTTCCACATGGCACAATTCCAGAGTACTCATATGGATTTAAGCTTTAAGGCTGAGGGTATATATTCTCTTGGTTTGCATTGTCCAAAGCTCTCAATAAACAAAAAGAACCATGGACCGACATAATAGATGGATGGAGAGTAGCTAAAGTAGCACAATAAACAAAAAAAATAAACCAATTTGTCATGAATATCTTGTTTTTTTAAATCTTTTTTTTATGTACATGGAAAGCTCATGTGGCTGTATACCCTGGGGAGAATATAGAGAGGGATTCTGTGCTGCAGGAGTGCTCTGTGGCCACCCAGTAAGCCAGCAGCTGGCAGAGCACTGTGCTCTGCCTGCAACCGTGCCTCTTCTGTAACAGAGTCGTTATGGAGTTAGGTGTCCTGGAACAGCAAGAACGGGAAATGATTATAAAGAAAAGGAGAGAGCGAGAGAGAGAGGGAGAGGGGGGGGGGGGCTCTTTGGTTTGTACTTTTTAGCCCCTTGACGTTAATCCCAGCATTTTCAAGTGTTCATCCAGATATGGACACATACTGTACTCCTGCACATTTGTCTGTCACTCAGACACAAGACAAAGAGGAGTCGTGTTCACTGCTACTGGGTTGTGCTGCTGCATTGCCCTCTGAGACAATTGCAGTACCGCTAACTGACATGTGGTGTCACTGTTGGCAATGTCATGCTACAGTACCCAAGGACCACAAAGTGAATTCTGAGGGAGTTGAACTTGTTGGAACCCATGAATTAAATTTTTAATTTGCACCATCTCCATAGTAGCGTCAGGTTTAACATATGTTGGAGAAAACTGTCTGCGTATATACGAAAGTGTAAACATTTGAATTTCTCACCAACAATGGATATGCTTTTATAAACTCCCCATAGGAACACTCCAATAAACAGAAACATTATATTATGGGATATGAGTGACTGAATAACGCAGTGCCAATAAAAATAAACCCATTGTCTATTGAGATAGAGCAGTGAAGACAATTTGGGTTAGGATACCCTAACCTGACCCCAGCTCGACAGTGGAAAATGGGAATAAAGGCTTCACGAGGCTTTTTATTTGCTGGGTAGCTGTCATAAGATTAAACATTTTTAAAAGTCTGTTAAAATAAATTTTGGAGTGGAACTGTGCATTTTCACATCTGCTATCTATGTATTTAGCAAAAGAAAATGCCACAGTAAGACAAAACGAGAATATGTCCCATTGAGAAGTGAGAAGTCACAAAGTCTGCCTCATTTTACACAGATCTATAGTAGTTGAATTAGTTTTTATATTTTTATACAGTATTTTTAGCTGTTTCTTGATTTTTTCTAGTTTATACATAAAACCTTTCTAACACTTCACAAAATTGGAGGGCACTCTGACCCTTGACAAATGGGTTTTTGATCATGTACTGAAGTAATTGATGGTTGAGTCATGAAACTCATTTGGCTTTCATTAACTGAAAGACTGTTATTCAATCAACTACTCAAACATGACCTTATACAAAATGCTCTCAGTCTGGAATTAATACATTTGTTTATATCAAGGCCATAGACAAAGTTTAATAATAATCAAATGTGATGCTTTATATAATCAATCCAAATGTGTTGCATACTTATGTTATAGTTTACTTTCTCAGCCTGGGGGAAATGTTTGGAATGAAGAATTGAGCAGATTCTAGAAGTCATGGAAATCATATGTAAAAAATTAAAAAGAAATACACCTGTTTTTCACCTATTATTGTACCTTTTGACAAATCTTGCCAAATATATATTTTTTGTTTTTGTACAAATATATATAATATATATATAAATGTTGCAATAACCTCATTCAGACTACTGAACTGATCTATAAACCTCACCAATGGTGTTTCTGTTTCTAACTTCTTACTCCAACTTCTCAGTTTTCAAAGTAAGTGGTAGGCCCCCTTAAAAGCATAATGCACATTTTCAGAAAAAAAGGTAAGATGTGGTCAAAAACAGTGCCAGGACATTTAAAACTTTAAGCCTGCTCCATGGCTTACACCTCTATCTGAAGTGCACCAGAGTGCTTGTCTTTTCTTCTTAATCTTCTTAATCTTCTTAACTTTCGCTTTTCAAAAGCCACTAAATGAGTCTGGTCACACTACTGACGTTCTGACTCAATGAAGACTTGTTTTTCATGTTTTTAACTATTTTATATCTTCTACGTAGTACAGCAGACTGGGGTTGTTATTACTGAATGCAATAAAATTTCAGCAGATTATCCAGAATAAAAAGATAATGGAGAGAGGACACACCCTTGAGGGACGCCTTCATTGGAAAACAGTTAATCAGATTTGAAAAAATGTTCACAATTGATATGCTGTGGTCAGTTCCACAAACATAGCATCATTCAAAGCAACATATTTGTGTCTGCCTGATGATCTTTTAATCATCTTTAATTCAATAGCAGGTATAGTGGTATTCATGGTTACATTATAGTATGCATTTGTTTGTTTTACTTGTCTTAAAATTATTACTGTACATTTTAGTAGGCATTGTCATAATGGTAAAGATCAGCAACATTTCTGGAGTGATTATTTTCAGGGACAATTTATCATTTAGATGTATAATTTAGCATGTGTTGCATTTTAAAGGGTGAGTTTACCTATTACATTACATTACATTCATTTAGCAGACGCTTTTATCCAAAGCGACGTACAGTAAGTGCATACAGAAAGGTCATCGAAGTAACTACAGAACAGATAAGAAAGCACATTCTTCCCATACAGTAGCAGCTATCCCTAGTAATGAACACAATGCAGTTCACAGTGAACTGGGTAAATCAGCTCTAATACAAATCTATTCTAACCATTATAAACTTGACTATCTTGAGTACACAGTTCAACAGGAACACAAACCATGAGGTCCTAGATAAGTATTAGTCCAGGTGGAGTCTGAAAAGGTGCGTTTTCAGGCCACGACGGAAAGTAGGCAGGGTTGGCATGGAACGTAGGGGAATGGGAAGTTCGTTCCACCACTGGGGAGCTATAATTACCAGAGATCATATTTCCTTTAAACATTGGGCCTAAATCATAAGTAAATAAATAAAAACAGAAAAATTGAAGGCATATGAAATCCAGCTTCCTCTGATAGGAATTTCAGCTGCGGTATAATTGTTCACATGAAATATGGCACAGACTTCCAGCACAGTATGTTTATCACTGCAACTATGCCTGCAACTGCAACTATGAACAAAAGCTACATGAGATGTACAAGTACTTCCTTTTTTTAAACACGGCCAATTTACACACACTGTGGCTTTAGCATATTACTGTTTCCACTGATAGTGGATTCCGGGGTGTATGATGTCATTGTGAGGCTCATTATGATGAGGGAATTATTATGCTGACGGAAGAGCCTGATTGATAGTGTAATGATGGCTATCTGATTCGCCCTTCTCACCTTCTCCCCCTCTCAACTGAGCCTCAAACACACACCCCCCTCTCCTCCTGGCTCCTGCGGTACCCCCCTGTCAGCCTCCTGTCATTGTCACGGCTACATGGCAGTGGGGGGGCGGCAGGGCGGGGGGCGGGAGAAGGCTGCCTATTTCCAAACAAACAAAGGAGGACCTCTGCATTTCAATGGAGAAGTTTAGATACAAAGGGGTATTGCCTGAGAGAGAGGGAAGGGGAGAGAGGAGAGCGAGAGCCTTAAGTACAGTATTTCCAAGGCAGCGGTTATGTTCGCATGCGCACGTGTGCATCTGTGCGCGCAGTTGTGCATGTGCACCTATATGGTTTGTGAAGTATGTACCAGCATATGGGGAGATTACATGAGTGCCTGTATGGTTTGTGATGTATGTTCTGTGTAAGGAAAGTTATGTGCATTTTTCCGCTTTTTTAGAATGCGTGCATTTGTATGTGCTCTCACAGAATGTGTGTTTTTAAGAATGTGTGCATGCATTCCACAATAAGCATGCACTCCGGCCCCCCCCAAGAATGTTCTTGTGTGTGTGTGTGTGTGTGTGTATGTGTGCCTGTGTGTGTGTTCTGGAGCTTGCGAGTGTGTGTGTGTGTTTGTATGTTTCCCTTGCCCCGCCCCCTCTCCTCCTCCGCTCCACTCCTCTCCTCCGAGTCAGTGACGGACAGCGTTCCAGGCCGATTGAAAGGCACTCTGTCGAGATCCCGCATTCTTCCAGCTCCGAATGGAATGTTTGCAGAGTGCTTTACAAGACAGCCGATCCCGTCCCTCTCCCCCCATTCCTAAGCTTCTTGTGGGAATGTCTTATTATCCCCTTTGTGGAATGTTTTAGTGACTGCAGCCTGCAGCCTGTGGGATTACGGGGGCCACACTTTGGAAAAGATCAGGGGGGAAAAAAACAACAACACAACGGCCCCCTGACAGGACAAACATGTCCTCTTCTCTGGGGCTGGAAGAACCCAGCGGAGGGCAAACTGCCACACACACACACACACACACGTGCAAATCGAAATTTAATTTCAAATTCAAATTCAAAGAAGTCCATTGGATAGACAAAGCATTATCAAAGAAAAACATTAGCGGTATACAGCATAAGGTTAATCACTTTATCTAGTTTTATGGCTGGTGGTTGTGCAACGTTATACTTTATTAGTATCCTCTTGTGTAATTTGGCCTTGAACTTAATGAGAAAAACTGTCCATCTGGATTGAGTTATTGTCAATTTATTTTTTTAAGTTAACAATTAACAGCATAGCAGATGTACCAGAATTGAAAAAAACACACAAATTAAAAGATGTTACGTAAACCTAAAAAGTGTGTCACTCAAGAAGAGCATCTTCTTAGCAAAGAGATGAGATGATGTGAGTAATTAGGGTGTATGTTTGCAATTAAATGTAACATTTCTTTGTTACCGTGTTTTTGCAAAAAAAAAAAAAAAAAGCTACTGTTTAATTTACATGAATTTGTAATGTACAAAATAACATACATTGCACACAATAATGAAAAGTCACCTTTATGCATGTCCAAAAAGAGGGGGGAAAAACTGTCTAGCAAAGCAATCGTGAAATTTTGTTCTGAAATAAACAGTTAGCCATGGTCTGAAATTATAGTTGTGACGTCAGTCTTACCGTAGAAAGCATCCCCATAAGTGTTGCATCAGAGTCCCAGAACAGGACTGGGATATTGGCACATGGAATAGTATTATGGAATGTACCTATATGTTATTCCCTAACACATCGCTTGCATGATGGTCAAAAAAATATATATTTTTATTTCAATCATTTCTTTCTGAAATTTAGCAAAAAAACTATTTAAATACAGTAGAGGTAGCATGGCAATCTAAGCTTCGCCTGGTATGATTTATTGTTTTTGTTTTCTTTCAGTAACAGTGTAACAAATTCAGTTCAAGTGCAATCCTTTGATGGTCATCCAAATTCGGATCCACTTTTATTTCCTTGAATGAATGGTGTATTTACATGCTATTGCGAGCTCCGCTTCTGCTGTAAACAGGAAACAATAGGTTTTTAGAGGTCTGGAATCACAAGACACGGTTGGTGTGGCGTTCCAAAGGGCTTTTGTGAGGACCCTTCACCCCCCCAACCCCCCACTCCACCCACCTTAATGTGCCCATAAATACTTTTTAGCCCCCAAATGTGCCCTCATCAGTGCCTTTGGGACAGACTTCAAAAAGTGGGCAGGGCAGCTCGTTGGGGGGGGGGCATCAAGGATAAAAACCATAGATATCACAGGCTTACATCAGCAATACAAAAAAACATCTCTGCTAAACTGAACACAGAGATACGTGATCTCATAGTTAGATTGAAACATCTCATAGGCCCGACGTGTCTGTTCTTCTGTCAGTTGTTCTGTTTAAAATAAAAAGGGGGGGGGGGGGGTGAGCTGCCAACCTTGTCGGAGGCGGACCTATCAGGGGCTGAGATTGATATCAGGGGGCCTGCCGCGGAGGCTGGTTCGCAAACCCCCCCTGGGAAAACAGCGACAACAAATTAGCCTCCTTTTATGCGCGGGCCCGGGGACGACACTTGGACAGCCCCGAGATTGTCCGCCCGGGTTCCCATGGACCTCTCCTAACCTCGCCTTTCAGCCAGGAAGGAAACAGCCATTGTGCCAGCACCTGTTTCTGTGGAAATTGGTAAAATGATGGCTTTGTTAGGTGTCGCCCAGGCAACCAGAGTGGGGGGGAGGGGGGGTGGGGGGTAGTGGGGACTTGCGGGGGAATGGAAGGGTAAAGAAAGGGGGGGGGGGGGGGGGGTAACAAGGGAGGGTCCAATAAGAAAGGGAGATAAGAGAGGACATTTCGGTGTGTTCTGAGGTGAGATTCCTCTCGGCCTTGTCAGACTTCACTCTCCATTGTCCAGATGTTGTGTGGATTTCCACAGACAACGCTCCCTCGGCTCCACACCCCTCTGGCTGTTTGCTCAGGAGAGCCTAGTCACATATAAATACACTTTCTGCACGGATATGTGACTTAACGTTGTGCGATCGCTTTGTGATGAGCTGCCACTGCAGTGGAGGTTTAAGAGAGATGTCACGTGTCACATGACCTGTCAGTCAGTCACCCTGAGCATGCCTGCAGAAGGCGGGGGGGACAGGGGAGGGGGGAGGGGGGTTTTGGGGTAATCAGCTTCTGTGCGAGGCCTTTACTGAAGATGATTAGTATTTGTTTTTCAAAGTGCAGATTCTCAGATTTTGTTAAATGGTATGTGCATACGTTTAGTTTTCATCATGTAGAAATTACAGCAATTTTTGTACATAACCACCCCCCCACCCCCCATTTCAAGGCACCATAATGTTTCTGTGTCTCATCTTGATTCAAAGAGTTTTTGGAGTGTTTTATTGCCATTCGTCAACATAAGGACCAGAGTTGCGCCACTGAACGTCAAGGAAGTGATTATGGGACTGGGAAATCAGAAAAAAACAGCCAGAGACAGAGGCCAAAGCTTAGGCTTGCCAAAATCAACTGTTTGGAACACAATTAAGAAAAAAGAGAGCACTGATGAGCTCAGTAATCGCAAACGAGCCTGGTAGGCCAAGGAAGACCGAAGATTTATCACCATAATAAATAAAACCCCCCAAACACGTCTGACAGATCCGTAACGCTCTTCAGGAGACAGGCGTGGATGTGTCGATGACTACTGTCCGCAGAAAACTACCGAAGCCACATCGAAAGATGCAAACCACTAGTTAGCCGCAAAAACAGGACGGCCAGGTTACGGTTTGCTAAGAAGTACCTAAAACCGCCTACGGTGTTCTGGAACAGGTCTTGTGGACAGATGAGACTACGGTTCACTTGTATCAAGGTGATGGCAAGGCAGGAGTGTGGAGGAACTGCTCAAGATCCACAGTATATTCCCCCTCATCTATGAACCCTGGTGGTGGGGGTGTTATGGTGAACCATAGTGGTGGGGGTGTTATGGTGAACCGTGGTGGTGGGGGTGTTATGGTGAACCGTGGTGGTGGGGGTGTTATGGTGAACCATGGTGGTGGGGGTGTTATGGTGAACCATGGTGGTGGGGGTGTTATGGTGAACCGTGGTGGTGGGGGTGTTATGGTGAACCATGGTGGTGGGGGTGTTATGGTGAACCGTGGTGGTGGGGGTGTTATGGTGAACCATGGTGGTGGGGGTGTTATGGTGAACCATGGTGGTGGGGGTGTTATGGTGAACCATGGTGGTGGGGGTGTTATGGTGAACCATGGTGGTGGGGGTGTTATGGTTTGGGCATGCATGGCTGCTACAGGTACTGCTTCTCTTGTCTTCATTGATGATAATTGATGATGACAGCAGCAGAATGAATTGTGCAGAATGAAGTGTACAAAAACATCCTATCTGTTCAAGCAAATGCCTCCAAACGCATTGGAATGGCACTTCATCCTACAGCAAGACAATGACCCCAAACATACTCTTAAAGCAACAAAGGAGTTTTTCAAAGCCAAAAACTGGACAATTCAAAATCATGTGTGTATCTTTTCTTCCCTAGTATTGGTAAAGGATGTGTTCTCGTTTACAGTGGCAACCTGATGAAATCAAGGTTAGTAGAGAATGCAATTAATCGAGTGGCCAATCAACGATAAGCTACTTATAACCCCCATCAGAACATGGACCATTGTATTAACGGTCCAGAGAGATGAGCGCCCCCTATTGGCCGACCCTCACTAGTCCAGGTGGTCTTCCATTCAAGTACAAATCAAGCCCAATGTCATTTATCTTCCTTTCACACATACAACACGAAAAGGAAGATGAAATATTAATGCAATATTTATGGATTCGCTTATTCACTCAGCCAATGGCATTTGCCTTCAAACGTGACATGTTTTGATTAAATTCACATGTGATGGTACCAGAAGGCTAATTTGTGTCATCATGGCCGACAGCGGATGATTTTACAAGCTAGTGAAGCAAGTTAACGTTTGCTAAGACGCTTGATAATTAATAAAACATTAATAACAGCTAACGTCCTTCCATATTGTAAAGTGCACATAACTGTATTTTTTTTTTTTTGATCTTGCAATGTCACGGTATTGTTCACACTAACATCAAAATTGAACATTTTTAGAAATATTACTGTGTCTTGAGCTGTCAAATTGCCAGAGAAACCAGAACGCAGACTCTCACTCACGTGAAGCCCCTGTCTGGCAAAGTTTTTGCTGTTTAAGTCTACATGCGTGAAAAGGGCCATTCAGGTGAGAGTTCTGCACACAGGTATAGCAGCTAGCTAAAAGATAAATATTTTTCAGTGCAATATCAATTGCTAGCTAGCTAAAACCTTTCTTTGAAAATATAATGGTGAATTTGGATTTGGTTATCACAGATTGAGCAACAGTTCAATCTGTGGTATTCTCCTAAGAGGTTAAGGAATGGAAAATGGAAAAATTCGAAATCAAAGGGCACTTAAATGGCTTGTGGATCACATAGCAATGCTAGTGTAGGTTGGCTTAAAAAGTTGCATTGGTGCAAACGAGTACCAAAAAACAAAACAATTTCTAAATGCCAAAGACACTGAGTACTGTAACTGGGCTGCAGAATACTGTAACTGGGCTGCAGAGTACTGTAACTGGGTTGCAGAATACTGTAACTGGGCTGCAGAGTACTGTAACTGGGTTGCAGAATACTGTAACTGGGCTGCAGAGTACTGTAACTGGGCTGCAGAGTACTGTAACTGGGTGAATTGCGTTTATGTAAAGCCTGTGGGAGCGACAGTTTAATATTGTGAGAAAGAAAAATAGCCTACTGTCAGATTCCAATTATCTTGTCATGCCTCACAGAAGCACTACTATCATATCCAGCAGGCAAGTAAACAAAACAGCCGTACACACACACACACACACACACACACACACACACACACACACATCCCTAGGTATGGTTCATATGCAATGGCGCATCCTTGTGGAATTAATAACATTGTAACAGCCATGGCAGTTTAGCACTCGTCTCGATGTTCCAGTCAGGCCACCCTGGAGTTCTCTCCACCCACTGAACTGTTGGATGGTATTCCTCTGAGCCAGCTTCACCATTCCGTTTCCCTCCGTGAATTTGCTGACTTTACAAAGACACACACAGGGGTACATAGAAACGAGGCTTGGGTCACTTCCTGAACTGATGGAACTTTAAAAAATAAAATAAAAATTCTGGGAGGTACACTTCAGCTCCACTTCAAGGGGAAAGAACCGTTAGTTACGCTGGTTTCTATGCACAGAGCAACAAAAAGGCACATATGGGCTTTTGGAATTAAAATAATTTTAGCAAAACAAGTTGACCGCAACCCTGGCCTACATTTTAAGGGGGGGAGGGGGGGGGGGGTGAAATATTGGCTAAAAATTCATCATCCCAAGAAACGATCCAGGGCGATTCCGTATGAATACTTTTACAGCCTGTGAATCCTGTTACCCATTGATTCGGCTGAATTTTTTATTGGAAAAACTGAAGCTAAGCACACTGTCCCAGGGAATGACGGCAGTATTCCTGCCTATTAATCCAGTCTTCAGAAACCCACAGTCTTTGTGTCCTGACCGCTAAATCACAGGCTGCCCACCCTACTGGAAAATATGTTGGTGGTTACTAATTATATGAACACATTTGTCATCTCTTTATTGATTTACACTCCTGGAAACCCGGGAGAGGTTTGAAGAACTAAACCCCCCTCTCTCAGTGTATAATGTCTGGAACTGTGTGTACGTCTGGTCTGCTAACAGGGATGGTCAAAGTTGGACAAAGACTCAAGGCAGGTGGGCCCCACCTGTACCCACAATCCCCTGCCCTTGCCTCCACCTTCCTGCTACCCTGCGACACCTCGCGCCCCCCACCTCCAGCACCTCAGCGGGAGGCTAACCCAAACAAAGCCTTACCTCACCACTGGTTAAACATTCCCCAGCGTTCTCCGGTTTCCCCTCCCCCTGTCTGACCGAGACGCGCACTGCCAGGGCGTTAGCGCTAACGACGGCTTCGTTTGCCGCCCTCGTGCTCCTGTTTTCTTTAATAACAACGACGTTAGCCCCGGCGGCGCGGCCGCGAGGAGACGCGAAAAAGCGGCGCTCGGGGGCCGACGCGTCGCCACGTCGACGGACGCGTCTTGACTCCAAGGCTATCCGACGGCGGCGCTCGCGCGGAGCGCCGTCGACGTATGTGGCCCTGTCGCGCGTGAATTCTGCTCAGCCGCACGCTGATCCTCAGATGCAGCGATGCATATGCGGCGGGAGAGAGAGAGCGGAGTAGGAGACAGTCTGGGGGGCGAGCGACTGAGGAATGCACTTTGTAGCACGGGGTAACCTTTCAATATATAGATAGGGCCTATGTAATATCCTGTTATCTGGAAAATCTGCCTTGTCTCTGAACCTCTGTCCTCTCGTCGTGTGTGCTCTGTGTGTTGGATGTCATGTGCTTGAACAGCAGTCTGGGACTGGTGATATCATGTGTGTCGATTCCAGGCTTCGAGGCTTGGTGGAATGCAGACTCCGTCCGTCGCGTGTGATAAACGCACACCAGCGCGGCCGTCATCGGAATCCGAGCTCTCGGGATTGGATTCTGGACAGAAAAATGCGATCGCCGTCTGCAAACGTGCAAGGACTCGCGCTTCTTGGCTCAGAACAATACGGAGGAGGTCACGGCGGCTGTCAATGAGGAAGGAGACCGGCGCGCACCACACACAGACCCTACCATAGATAAAGTACACGGCGGAACATAAACTAGAATACCCTTTATCTATGTTCGAGGTGGTCTGAGGCAAGCGTATGATTGTTAATGAACAACGAGACAAGATTACCTCAAAGCCTCTCGGCTTATTTCCCAGTTCCTGTCTTCTGTGTTTTCGTTTCTTTTCCCCCAGATAAAAACCTATGAGAAAATGGGCCTACATTCTCTCTGACAGAGCTGTGCTTCCTAACATCGCCAGCAGGTGGCAACCATTCATCGTTAATGCCAGTGCGTTACAGCGGAGTGGGGCAGATTGTCCTCCCTCACTTATGGCCTGGTCTTGAAAAGGGCTCTTGTTTCTCTCCGTGATGGTAGTCTTGGGATTAAACAGTCTCAACGAATGGCTGGGATTGATAGAAATATTTACATTTAACTGGTCGTGAATCTAATCATATTTAATGGTGCACGGCCCATTGAGAACTGTACATGCCGAGGTCACGTAGTTCACTAGGTTTTCCAGCTCAATGTAAGTCACAGTCACCCCCAGATCTGGGGAGGGAGATGTGATATAGCTCAGTTAAGACAACAGTACGCTGCAGCCATTCACTACCGCAGTGAAAGTATCCCTGCGCACAGTCATTCATTATATTTTTCTCTTTTCAGTCGAACGGTCTTTAATTACATTACATTTTCTAAATCCATTTCTCAATTTCCAGTCATTAAAATCTACTTTACTAGTAAAGAAGTAAACCCATGCAAAACATACAGGGATCCATTCAAAGCATCTGTGTTTTTTTGTTTTTTTTTCACATTTCAAATTATAAACGAATGTGTTGCCAGCTTTGCCATTACAGACAACACTTGCCATTAAAGACGACCGTCCATGTGACTAGTGACGGACAGTGGAGGTGGTATGCCATTTAAACAGACGTGTTCGTGCATGCAGTGATTATTATGCAGGATTGTGGACCTGCATCGTAGTGAAGAAGACTTGTAGATAGAGACTTGTACGTAAATATGGCCTGGCTTAGTGCCTTTTATTTCACTGTCTCCAGTTCTGACTCCAGCCTGTCCATGATTTGGTCTTGAGTCAACAAAGGCTTTATGGGGTCCCATCTTAGCGTCGCCGGCCTGCTTTTGTTACCCCTGTGAAGCCCTCTTGTAAAAACAAGCGCATCGCTTGACCTCTAATCTCGGTGCGCGACCTTGAGCTAACGGCTACATCTGTTTTACATTTTCAACCTCCGACAGGTGGCCACCTCCGACCGAACCAGGCACCACCCCCACCACCCCCCACCCTCCTTTTGTCTGCAGAGCGAGGTTTTCCTCTTCACCTTTTTGTATCTTATGAAATTGAACCGCTCCTTACGGCCGCTAGACAGCACACCGCGGCTGCGTTTTCCGAGGTTCGCATCGCGGTTTAGCGTCCGTCGTCGACGACGGGGTGTTCCGTTTCGCCTGTCATCCGCAGGGCAGCGGACAATTTGAAAATGTGCGAGAGAAGGCCGTTTTGTTTATAGATAATGGACGTGTGAAAAGATGGGTGCCACAGCATACTGCGGAGGGTCCGCGATTAGATGCTTTCTGTGTCGAGCAAGCAGGGTGGAGGGGCCAGACAGCTGACATCTGCCATTCCTGCCGATAGAGTCAGGGTAAAAGAGATCAGGAGACCACCCACATGCTGAACAGACTGACTGGATGGGACCAATGCAACCCTCGCAACTACAGTTATGGGTGCGTCCCAATATTCTTCACTCCCCACCTCCTTTCCTCCACTCCCCCACTACCACTCCTCTCCTACCCGGAAGTATGCAAAACTGCCTGAACGTTTCGAGTACAAGTATTTGCATGTACAGTATACAATGTACCTGATATTGCGGTTTGCATCGAGACGTTAATGAATATGTAACCATTAATACGTAATTAAGATGCAATCAGCAACATTAGATTAAAACACAAAGATCCGTTTCCGGGGCAAGGAGGAGAGGAGGTGGTAGTGGAGGAAGGGAGGGTGCATTAGCCTATGCCTTCATATTATAATTTATTGTGTCAAACACAAAGAGGTACAGGGCTTTCAGGTCGGGGACTGGTTGCACAGACAAAAGGCTGAAGTCTAAGGCTGTGGTCTAACAGTGACTCACACTTATTCACACTGCTTAGTCATCTAATTTCAGAGATTGCATTAAGACGTATTACTCTGGGATAACATAAGTCTTTAGGCTTTTATTTAGTCATCATTTTTATGCAACTGACTAATTTGGGTTAGACTAGTTTTTTTTACTTTTTAAAATATGACAGCATTCCAGTTGCAGTGATGTTTCCAGTTGATAGGGTAGTGTTATTTTCATCCTTTTATTTTTACCCAGATTTCTTAAAGATTAATTATTTTGCTTTGGTCTCGGTCCTTCTCAAAGACAGCACATTATTTAAGCTGTTTAATGCCCCGTGGTCTTTGGTTCAGACTTAATGTTGATTTTCAAAAGTTACGGTTGAGGTTAAAAACATCTGCCTTCTCAAGAGCTGCACATTATATGTAATTAAACATCTTCTGTGGTCTTTGTTTAAGACTTATCATTGATTTACATGGGCCTTATGAAGTCAAGAACTTCATTATCAGTACTACTTTTCAAAGGCAGCATATAATTTATGTTTGAAATGTTTTAGTTAAGCCGTTCTGCTCATGAAGCACCTCAGGTACAAAGATCCAAGAGACTGTGGGAGTCTGGCGTGAGAAGCACAAGTTTAATGGTCAGTCTAGGCTTCCTTTATCATTGTTATAAATTATTATTGCCTTATTCATTGGCTTAGTTTATTATTATTTTTATTATTATTATTATTATTATTATGTTATTGTATTCTGCATTGTGCAATTTGTTTCTGAACCAAATGTTGTAACCAATGAAAATTGTATGCTTGTTCAATTAAATTATTATTTGACAGGCACATATCTTCACTTATGCTAAGACTCATGAATCACAGCTAGACTAAAGGCAGGTGAAAAGCTATTGTACTAGTTTAGAAGCAGCTTACAGACATGTGTCCCAGTACAGAGCTCATCTATGGACTGCAGGGTTTTCTTAGGTTTCATCAGTAAAGAATGAACTGTTTAACATTCAATTGCAATGAAAATAACAATTTATCTGAGGAGCATGCATGTCAACCAAGGTAAACCACATCTAAAAATGAGTCAATGAAACTGCTGCAATGTACAGAACATACAGTATATGAAACAATTTACCATTGAAGGCTTAGAGTTTGCTCATTGCTATATAGAGTACATTACATTGCATTCACTTGGCAGACGCTTTTATCCAAAGCGACGTAGTACAAACTAAAGGTATTGAAACAACTACAAACAGGTCAGATAAAGTCAAAGCTAAAGTAGCAGCTATCCATAGACATGAAAATCAAATGTAGTTCACAGAGTAGAAGCAATGGCTATGTCTTAAGACTCACTCTGCATTTGTTTAATTCATGAGGTCGGATATCGGAGGTGTAAAGGTGTCATTACCGACATCAGTGCGAGTGCGCTCGAGCTGCACAACTGGGAACTTGGCGTCATCGACGCCCTTCACAGAAAGGTTTTGGCTTTGCTAGCAAACATAGCTAAAACAGCTAACAACTAGCTACAACGATAACGTTTGAACTTTTATCTGTTTATTCTTTTTAATTCTTTATCGGTATTTTGGCCGATACAAAAGCATATTGTGCTGAAAAACGAACGTTGAAGTGTCTTAAAAGCTAAAATCGTCTAAAAGTAGGCTAATGTTTTGTTTTTTTACTGTTCACAATGTGGGTCGCGAATCTCGCGATGTGAGCTGCCATGATAATGTGACGTCAAGTTCTTCCAAGTCGGGAGGTCGGGATTATTTCCCACTATAAAAAGCTCTCATCAATATATTTCCAAGTATGGAAAGAGGTGAGTAGAGATGTGTGTTTGAGCATCTGTTATTCCCAAATTGGTGAAGAGGAAAGCTGGTCCCACATCAGCACTTCCTGGTCTGGTGAGTCAGCAAGGCGTTATTATGGAACCCACGGGAGTTTATGGCAGGGCACGCCCTGTTTACCATTCAAGCGATGTGATTGGCCAGAGGGACGTCCGTGCTCGCGCGCGCGGCACAAGCGCGCGGTGATTTTTGATTTTCTCGGGAAAAAAAAAAATATCACATCGTTTTTTTTTCTTAAATTGTTAACATGCTTCAGATTTAGATTACATTTACACCTTAATAAACAAGTTTTTTTTTAGACGTTTAAGTGTAGTATTCAGCCTGGCCCTCGCTATTCAATAGCCTAAATATAGGCTGGTACACAAGACGCTTTTATTTTAGCAGCAGCAATAATAATTAATATCTCCCCAATTTGCATCTTGATTATTAGTCAACTAAAAAACTGAACTTTGTGTGTTGTTCCTACTAGGGCACACATAGGTCCAGTCAGTTGCTGCCAAAACTAAACTATAATAAAACAATAATGATGTTTGTTTGTTTGTATTGTTTTAATAATTCTAATCATATATATTCATAAAAAAAAAAATGGGATGGGGGATGGACATGTGTAATTCGTAATGACTCACTTCTGAACTCAAGACAGAGAAATTCATTGATTCAGTGTTCACACACCACACACGTGTTTCACACCACAAAATAAAATGCAAATGAATGTAACCTGTGCCTGTGCAATACATAGTAAGGTGAGTTGAGAATACATAGAATTAACTGTCTAGAAAGAGAATCAGACAGAGAAGAAAAATAAAATAAAACCCACCAAGAAAGAAAAGCATTTCAATTCACAATACACACAAAACATTTATATTTATTAAACACATAACACTGAACTGATGTGCTGTGTTATGTGTGTGTTTTGTTTGTTGTCTTGTTCTTGTTGTGTTGTTTTGTTGTTTGTGACTGACAAATGCAACAAAAAAGTATATATCTATCTCTCTCATCAAATAAAAGACAAAAAATAATTAAAAAAAATAAAACACCCCCCCCCCCCCCCCCCCCCCCCCCCCCGTGAGGGTCCAGGGGGAGGGGGGGCGAGGCAGGCGGAGCGGGGAGGAGGCCAGGGGCGGGGCCCGGGGGAGGGCCAGGAATAGGGAACCATAACAACAATAAGATGATGACAAGAAGAATGCAAGAAAATAAAATATATGAATAACCTTTTTTATACTTTAGTTTAGGTTTTATTTTTCATAACGTTTAACTTTAATTTTTTTTTTCATTTAACATAAAAATAAAACTAAAATTACAAAAAAAAAAAATTGAAAAAAGAAAAACAAAATAGTTAACGTTAACTACGTTAAGCTAGCTATAAAACTAAAAAAGCTTAAACTCGACACAACCAAGTTACACTAACGAATAAATTAACAACTGGAAATAACACTTGTGGGCAAATTATAGACTTAACACATAGTACAAGTTATTAGTTGTTAATTTTTTGATTATTTGTTTTGTTTTTTTTTCTTTTTTTTTTGTTTTCTCCGTTTCTTCTTCTTCTTTACTGCTGCATGTGTGCGTTCTCTGCCTTTGTCTGCAGGGTCCAATGGCCTGAATGGCGCGAGTCTTATGCGGCAGGCGTGTGGTTGGCAAGCAGGGCGCCGCAGGGCGTGTCTTGGCATACAGCCGTGGGCAGGGAGGGAGTTTCCTGCCACTTCCTGTGATAATGTGCGCTTGTCGTCCTCCGTGGACCGCACACGACGAGCCGACCGCACAGCCATCATCACCTGGGAGCCCGTCAGAGTCGCCGGGCCTGCTCGGCGGACGAGCGAACAAACCCAGGGGAGGAGCTCTGCTCTTCAGCTCGCCGTTCATTTCCAAAGCTCATGTTAGCACATGAATGGAGATTGTCTCAAGTGCTGAAAGCATAATGTGTGTTCTATATACATATACATGAACATATATACTGTATGTACGCACGTATAATATTACCTAGATTGAGGACAAAATGGCAGGACTAATACGGATACACAGCATGTGCTTTAAACAGACTCGCATGATTGCTAGTGCATTAGCCAGATGTGGTACTCAAGAGCCCAGTATTACAATTGTTTATTGACGGGATCCAAATTATTGTTATTTTTATTAACCTCTATGGGCCAACATAAATGTTCACATATTGAATGATCTGGTTAGTACATAAAGGGCCTGATTTACTAAGACCTTTAGCATGTGCAAAACATTTTAGCCCATGCAAAACTAATAACACAACCAATCATTGGTGCAAAACAAATGCCATGACCAATCATTGTGCTAAAAGGTTTTGTACATGCTAATGGTCTTCGATGACCTTTCTGTATGCACTTACTGTGTCGCTTTGGATAAAAGCGTCTGCTAAATGAATGTAATGTAATGTAATGTAGTAAATCAGTATTTTCAAAAGTGAATAGACATTTACTCTATCCTTTACATGTTATTTCTTGTATCTTTTTCTTCTCTATTGAGTCTGTGACTCTACTGGGACAGACCAGCCTAGACAGTCCAATTCTTTAGCTGAATCCTTTACCTCCACTAATTCCACTAAAGACCTTGTTTCTTCACTATATTACATGTTCAGAAATGTTAAAATACTGTCCCTCTATTGTGTTCTTGGGGCTGGGAAATCCATGCTTTTATTGTGAATCCAGTTTGGGATGTTATTAATTTCGGGAATTATGTTTTTGACTCATCTTCACTGCTTTAAAACGCTAATGCTTGCGGTACTTGCTCTGGGCACATTCATCATGTCTGTACACGTGTTGGGGATGCCCTCCATTTTGCGAATCTGTTGCACAAGCGATTTCCCGCTCATTACCCGTGTGGCTGTGCCCATTTGTCCAAGGGTTCTCCATTATGGAAATGACGGAACACGTTTCAGTTGCACGCTTGGCTTCTTCTAAGATGTACATCCCGGTTCGTGTGGTTCCAGCTATTCATTTAAAATAAACTTTATTATTTTAGTCTTCATTATTTAGTTTTGGAGACCCTGAAAGCAAAATTAACCAATCGTTTGCTTGCTTGTATGCAGTCAGTACTTCATTACTGGCAGTATCAGTCATATTTGGCACTCTATATTGTGTCGTTTAAATATAACTTTACCCACAGAATCTGATGTCTTTGATGGTTTTGTTATGTGGTGGACATATATCTTTTTGTAAAAAAAAATCCAAAAAACTATTGAGGAAAAGTTAACGGCATTTTTATAGAACATGGAACAAACTGTTAAGTTGTCTGTTCTTTCTCATACAGGGCAGATAAATTATCCCAACAAAATGGTCAAATGTTATAAACTGCAAGGAAATTGTGAGGTATCTTCTTTTTCCCAGAACACCTATTCCCAGATATTTGGGTTTCTACAAGCCTGTACCTTCCAAGTTATTCTTCTTCTAGCAATTATCTTTGAGTGTAGCGTGAGATTTATTGAGCTAGACTACTGTTTGGGCCAAATGCTTGCCCTTACCACATCTCCATCAAGGCCTCATTCATGCTGACACACAACGTTAAATTTCTGTAATGGAGTGGATGAGGGCGTGCGGTTCATTTGTGTTAAGTTATACCCCGACATTGCCTAGTGGGCTGCCAGATTTCGGGTGTCTGTTCTCTTCTGTATCTTGAGTGACTTCTTAAAACCAAAAAAATATCAAAAGCAGCTTTCCCAGGTGAGCATTTAGTCGGCCGACGACGTCGCAATGTGTTAGTTATTACGTTCCGAGTCCGCCTGACGGCCGACAGAACCGCTTCTCCCTGCCCTGTTTTTGTGGGCCGGCAGAAGAATGGAGCCAGCGTGCGCTCGCTGAGTCTGTCTGGGAGTAAATCAAAGCGGTAGTAAAGGTCCCGCTGCCATCTTTGTTGAATAAGAGCGGCCCTCCCTGGCCCGGCCCGGCCCCTTTCAGCGTCTGCGGAGGCAGAGAGCCAAGGGTCGCAGAGAAGAGGTCCTCCCCAGTGCCTCCGATGGGGGGTGGCGTCCGCGACGCTTTTCAGCCGAGAGGGGGGAGGACACTTAAAAACATGGCTGGGGCTCAACAGAGAGACATTTTAAAAGGTGGGTCCCATTGTCCTGCACTCGGGAGGCATTGTGCCCGAGATGAAAAGAGAATATATTTGGCATGCCAGCGCACTCCATAGGCTACCCAATGCCAGGTTAACCCATTCCTTTGAGGCTTCCCTCGCAAGCGCCAATATCCAGGGCTATCGGTTCGCTAACTGCACAGACTCGGATGCAGGACTCGTTTCTGAGACCAGTCCGGTATTTCTGCTGTGTGATTTAAGAGTCTCGGGGTTGTTTTGGACAGCATCTGAAAAGATATCCTTTCTCACAAGCATGGCAGGCATACCGTTTATCGCGTGCCAAGCCAGACACACGACATTACCAGCACAGAACTATACAGAATATCTGTGAAATTTAAGAATAGCTCACATGCTCAACTTGCTTAGAATACAATGGTGTTGCTGACTATATTTATTGCGTATGTTTGGTTACCTTGGCTATGCAGAGTAGGTGTACCGTTTATTTCTCTGAATTCGGATTGTACATACTTTACCAAGGAGCTTCTTTTGCTACATACGCTTATATTTTAAACATCAATTATCTTGCAAACCATATATATCAACAACAATCTGGGAGGAGATGTGCTTTCTGATCTTGTGGCTCCCTTGTTCAGTCTCATGATCTTGTACACACTGGGTGGTTGCCAAACGTCTGCTTTTCAAGGTCCTGCCACAATTATTTTAGCTCTCTGGGACACCCCCAAGATTATTTCAGGCATTCTTTATGTACTTTACCCTGTGTCTCTTATTCACTTTTAACCTCAGTAAGAGCAGAGGAAAAATGGGCCTATAGGTGTCAGCGCTTCTTAGACATTCAACAGGGAAGGATGTAATTATCTGGTGCAATTGCACTGTTATTTTTTGAAATCCTAGTATTGCTACATTACAATTTATGTTTCAAGGGGATGACTGAGTGTACTGCCAGGAAGAGTGGGTATCTGGGCACATCCCTTCATGCTCTGCATGTTTTACGGTGAAAGATTGACGTTCCCGAAACCATGGTTCTGACCGGCCACGACAAGCAGGCACCCCGTTACTGCACTGCTCAGCCTCTCCTGTAGATGGCGCCAGATCCTCTTTCCGCTCCCTCAAGCCTTGCCTCCTGCTGTTCGCTCCAGTTTAGTCCTTCCACACAAACACATCAGCGGACCAAAAGTTTAAACTGTTTTTTTTTTTTTTCAAATACCAACTCGCCAAGATCATTACGAGCCTTGTCATCGTGAATATTGTGCATGCTCGATTTGAGAGGAAGTCTAGGCCCTGTTTTTCCTTCTCTTATTTTCTAGTCGACTTAAATGTTTTCGTTCTATAGAATGGCGGCAAGAAACACACAGTAAATCAAGGACGGAGGGCTCCACTTCAGGCCATGTTGTGGGGGACCCATAAATCCCTGTTGTTACCTCCAAATAACGCTCTTTTTAAATATGGGGCTGTGGGAACATTGTGAATGATCAGTGTCTTATGAAGCCTACTAAAAGTGTCTTCGCTGCTGTCAGGGCGGCGTTATTTATCCTTATTCCCAGCGTGTGGAGTTATGCCTTCTCTTTGAGCCGGGATGAGGACATCTGGACCACGAGGGCTACTGTAGCGACTGGGCCGGCCGAGGGTGGAGAGAGCTAGGGCTGTAGCTGCCTATTTCACAGGGCCTCAAGTCCAACCTACTTTAATGGCATACTGTGTCTTCTGTGGAGTACTTTTTGTGTGTGTGTGTGTGTGTGTGTGTGTGAGGACTGTGTGTGTGTGTTGGTGGGGATTTCAGGGATTTCAGGGGAAAAAAGATGGGTCCCGTTGCAGAAAAAAGGAAAGAAAGACATGCCTGGGGTTTTTTGGCCGGCGCTCAGAATGGGGTGTGATGGGGCTAGTTAAGGATGATTTATTCTCTCTCTGGGATTCACAGGATGGCTTCAGTTTAACTGATTTCCCAGAGCAACCGGAAGCTACTACCAGCCACCGCAAGCAGGAATTCTCATTCCCGTGTCAGCTCCGCCCACCCACCCCCCGCCCCCCGCCCCCTGCCCCATTAACCCCCTCCTGGCCGAACCCGCCATACGAAACAGGCCAGTGCCGTGGGACCTACCTGTCAGCATGAGACGGGGGGATGTGCGCGGGCGATTCCGGCGGGAAAGCAGATGCCTGTTCTCTGCCGTCCATCCAGATACTTTATTTTCAGTGGTACAGGATATTTGGCTCGTTCAGTGGCACGCTGAACAAACCAGTCAGGAAATGTCGGTGGATGATTTCTGAGAAATATATGGAATATTCATCCGCGTTTATCTTTTTCCCCCCTTCTCAAATTATATTTGAATATTTGAAGTTTGCCCACGTGACCACAAGGGGGCGCTACAAAAGCAAATAAATACTATTCCATTGAGAGAACTTGCCAGATTATTTTTTTTGTTGTTGTTGCTTTATATGAGGCTCCTAATGCACACTATTGTCAACAAATGCTTTTCCTATGCATTTTATGGAAGAGTTATTTTCTAGTGCTTGGGATTATAGCCTTAAGGAGAACAGTGGCATTTTCAGTTAATAAAACATTATAGTCTGCTCCTTCTGACTTCTGAGTCAGAGAACTGAATTTTGATATTATATCGTTAAAAAATAAAAAAAAAGATTCAATACATTATGTTCATATTTTGATTATTTTCTACACAAAATTATTTAAACAAATATTAACATTATGTATCTATTTATTTCTGTACACATAGTTTAAACTGATTTATACCACTGCAATTTTAACAGTCATACAGTATTACTTAATCACTGAACGGATTAGGAAAATTCCGAAAACTTGTTCGTGGGTGTTAGATTTAGGTAAACTAGCCTTATATCTCTATCCTTTTTATTATTGTTATGTTTCTGACTAGAGAATGTTTAACTCACTACAATGTTTCACTCAATGTCCGTATGCATATGCTATGTCCATTTGGATATATGCAGTGAGTTTGTAAAATGCTGTTGGTCGGATATGCATTAACTAAAGAAATTAATTATTTTAAAAAGTCTCATTATAATACTGTATAAGACCTTTTCTTTCATATCCATTTCAGTCATAGACCAGTCTGAAAACATGCAGCACTGTGTACACACTGCTCTCAGATGCAGCGGAGGTGTTTTATAGCTGTAACCTGTGCGCGCTGTTCATGTGTGCCGCTGGTGTCAGGGGGGGGACTGGCAGGTACATCTGCGGCGGCTTCCTGTTCCCGCCCTCCCGCCACCCACCTTTACGACGCGCCGGCCCCGGCTGTGTGCCGACGGGACCACACAGGCGCTCGCGCTGCGCCCGCACACCAATCCCCAGGCCGCCACCCCAACACGGCCTGCCAGAAAATGTGCGGAATGCGGTAAACATTTATTTTAACATAAAGGTAAATTATTCCTTTTCAAACAGTCCTGCAGAGAAGCCTTATTTTGCATATTTTGCCTAATCACTTGTAAAAAGAGAAAAGGAAACTTCAAAAGGCAAGAAGAAAACCCACTGCGTCCTTTCGAGTCAAAATCTGAACACCGTATAAGGAAAGATGAACAGACAATGCTTGTTTTTCCATTTGGTACAGTGTATATTTTTGTTCAATACAAAGCTATGCATTGAAATATGTATCGTTATGCAGTATATATAAGGAGTTCTATATTGCTATTAGTTTTCAATGCAACGCTAGTAAAAATGTTCTACACTTTTATATAATTTGTTTTGAATGCAGCACTGTGAAACCTAAATATCAGAAATGTACTCCCTCACAAGGTTTATATTGAAAAATAATTGATAACAATATTGAGCAATACATATTTCAATCCGTAGATATGCATATGCAAATATATATATATTGAAGATAACATAATATATATATATAATACAATATTGAATTTGTATATGTGTATGCAAATATGTATTGCAAAAACAAGATATAAAAGAGTTGTTTCTTTTGTGACAGAGGCCACAGAGATCATGTCCATCGCCCTAAAGCTCTTATATCCCAAATTTGATGTCAAGGCTTTGTGACTCCAGCACAGGGAGATGATTATCTTTTTCCCCCCAGTGTGATCTGTGCCCGGGGTAAAGAGCTGACCCGTGACTCGAGCAGGGCCTGGGGCCTCATTACCCTGTTTAATGAAAGCACAATGTGTGATTTGAGCGAGGATGTATATAGTAAGGTCCCACCCATGTTTGTTCTGCCAGCGGGCTCCGCGCCCCTCGGAAGGTGGACCTCACACGGAGCGCGGCCGAACCCGCGGAGCTTCCGACTGCGAGGCAAAACTCGGGAGAAATGAGGAATTCCAGAGGAGCTGCCTTTTCCGAGCTCTCAGAGGAGCGCCGAGTTCTGCAGACACTAAAGCACTGGTTAAGGGGGCTGCTGATGCCACTTCTGGTCTGTGACAGGCTGCACCTCCGCCTTCCTGGCCAATAAAGCCAGCACCAGACATGCACAAGAAAGGCAACCCTACAGATAATTTAGGGTATAGAGCCCCCTGTTCGTTCCCTAAATGATCATAGTCGTTTGTCATGTTCAGTGTTGTTCACACCTCTGTCACACAGAGCTGCATTATTAAATACAGATGCCAGTATGTGCAATACATTCATATACATTTAACATGTTATTCATGTTTAGTAATATATTAATTATAAATATTATTCAATAAAATAATATCAGATACAGTGGGATAATGAACACATCAGATACAGTGTGATAATGAACACATCAGATACAGTGCGATAATGAACACAAACATACAGTGGGATAATAAACACATCAGGTACAGTGTGATAATTAACACATCAGATACAATGTGATAATGAACACAAACAGGTACAGTGGGATAATGAACACATCAGGTACAGTGTGATAATGAACACATCAGATACAATGTGATAATGAACACAAACAGATACAGTGGGATAATGAACACATCAGGTACAGTGTGATAATGAACACATCAGATACAATGTGATAATGAACACAAACAGATACAGTGGGATAATGAACACATCAGGTACAGTGTGATAATTAACACATCAGATACAATGTGATAATGAACACAAACAGGTACAGTGGGATAATGAACACATCAGGTACAGTGTGATAATGTGATAATGAACACATCAGATACAGTGTGATAATGAACACATCAGATACAGTGTGATAATGAACACATCAGATACAGTGTGATAATGAACACATCAGATACAGTGTGATAATGAACACAAACAGATACAGTGTGATAATGAACACATCAGATACAGTGTGATAATGAACACAAACAGATACAGTGTGATGATGAACACAAACAGATACAGTGTGATAATGAACACATCAGATACAGTGTGATAATGAACACATCAGATACAGTGTGATAATGAACACAAACAGATACAGTGTGATGATGAACACAAACAGATACAGTGTGATGATGAACACAAACAGATACAGTGGGATAATGGACACAAGTACAGTGTGATAATGAACAGTAAAGAACACAAAAAATGTATCCAGAAAACTGAAGCAGCAAAAAATTACACTAAAAGCACATCCAGTCACAGCAGTCTGATTAATAATATATGTACACGATTGTGTAGTTGGAGGCTACTGTGCATAGTGCAGTCACATTATAAAATACAAACCACTGCATGACATCTGATAGAGTTCAGAGATCTCTGTGCCAGCGATCTCTAAAAGCAAGTTCTGCTGTTTTCCGCCCTTGCAGAAATTTTATGGACTTCACAAATCACCAGAAATGGGTAAATACTTCACAGCATTCTGCTCAGAGAGCTACAGAAACACCAAGTACACTACAGAGGAAACTCATACTCAATACTGCCCCCCACAGGTAATGAGATGCAATTAAGATCAGTTTGATGGATGTGTATCTAAGACTTATGATTGATGGGTTCCGCTGGTGCCGTCTTTTTTTTATTTATGTTATTTAACCTTCACTTATACCGGGCGGGTTGACTGAGCATGCATCCTCCTTTACAGCAACACGCTGTTAATGCCCGCCAGTTAGCCTAACCTGCATGTCTTTGGACTGTGGGAGGAAACCGGAGCACCCGGGGGAAACCCACGCGGACGCAGGGAGGACATGCGAGCTCTGCACTGAAAGACCCCGGCCGGGATTCGAACCCAGGACCTTCTGTGAGGCGATGGAGCTGTCCGCTGCACCACCGTGCCGCCAAATAAAATCTGCGTCTCAACAGAATAAAAGTGAATACATACAGGCGCTATCAACATAAATGAGCGGATACAGAATGTAGCCTTAGGTTCATGGATGAATAAAACACCACTGGCACCTCTTTTCAGTCATTCATTCATCGTTCATTCATTCGTTGGAATAGTTTAAACAAATTATGATAGCACATGTCATGCCGTTGTTTGATGCAACATGTCCTGAGAATGATGTGGATGGACCAGTAACTGCAATGAGTAGTACATGGTAAAAGCCAATGAAAGAAGAGGAACCTAACTGCCCTCAACCAATGGGATGTAGAATCACTTGCATCTCCTGAAGTGTAGTTAGCCAGGTGGTCATGTGAAACAGCATACCCAGGGGCTGAGGGTTTGCGGGTTTGAATCATGGTGCTTTAGCTCGGCCTCGCCTCCAATAAAAAAAACCCAGCTGTGTAAAATGATTGTAGAACGGCGCTAGACGCAAGAGCTTAATCCTGGGTAAGGGCGGCGGCTAGGAAAAATGAACAACGTAATAACGATGTTCTCTTATGAACGGCCAAAAACTCAACTCATACATGGGTGGGATAGGAAGATATACGTTGGAAAGCTGGCAAAACGTCTTTGCCAACGGGAGTTTATGTGTGCACATACAGTATAATAGTGCTGAGCCAGGAATCCCACCCTTCTTCTCTTACATGTATCCCATTGAAGGCCATTCACTGGAGACGGCATTCCACACTACGCAATGGCGCAAGTAGGCCACAATGGAAAACAGTGATCCGCTGCAGAAATAAAAAGCTCTCTGCAACTGGCAGCTGGTGTGTTATGCTGTATTTTTTAATACAAGGCAGTCGATACAAGTGTTTCCCAGCAGGACTTCTTCAAATTTGACATGGGTGCTTTCTGAGCCCAGACTGTGGGAGGAGTGGAAGTTATTCTGTGTATCTCCAAATGTCACATGCTTCAAAGTGGCTTACACCTCAGCCTGGGTCCAATTAGCATTTCTCTTTAACTCTGACCCGAAAAATGAGCGTCCCTTTTTCTTCTCCTCAAGTACAGCTTGCCGAGTTCGTTTTTGGTGATTCCTGAACTCGCCGCACTGTGTTGATGAAGCAAAAGAAAAAATTACGCTTGCATTAAATTAAAGTCAAAGACTGATTAAATCCAGGCCTTAGTTCTGCAGAGATCCCAGCACCTTTCCAGAACGTTCTGAGAACGCTGGAATGAAATCAGGATGCTGATTAGCGGAGCCGTAGATGGTCAAACGCAGAGGTGAAGCAGGGAAAAAGCTCAGGGCTCATGTCTCTCAGTCTTTCTCACTGTAAGTCCCTGTACACCTCTGTGGGTCTGGACACGGGCCTGACGTCAGGTCCCGCCAGGGCATCCGACAAGCCCCCCAGCTCCGAGGTGTGGCAGGACGAGCGCCGGCCTGCCTGTCATTTTGACGGACAGTGCTGCGCCCCATCCTGAACAAAGGCCTCTTTTCAGGGGGGGCTTCTTTCAAGCCCCCCCACCCCCCCACTGCCTGGAAGAGTGCACTGGGGTGGGGAGGAAGTGAGAGCAGCGAGGCACAGAAAGCACCCCCAAAACTCATGCGGGGGGTGGGGGGGGGTAGAGAGAATGGCACTGAATAGAGGGCGAGAGACAAGGTCCCAGGGGGCCCCGATTACCATCAGCACACAAGCCCCCTCCGTCTTTAAATCGTCATTTATAAGCGAGGTGGCTGTCCTTTCCCACAGCCGCCAGCTCAAATATTATCACCACAAAAGTGTGTGTGTGTGTTTGTGTGTGTATGTGTGTGTGTAGGGGGGGCCTGAATAACACACGCTCTGTGAAATCCAGTCCGCACCGCTGGCCACATTGCCTTAATCATGTCAGAGGTGGGCCGGGGCCAGCGTCAAGAGATTGACACGGGGTGTGATGTTCCGCGCTTCGACATGACCTTGTTTGTTTGCCAGGTTGACAGAGTGGGACGCTCTGGGACAAAGGTCTCCAAACTTTGTCCTCGAGGGCCTCGGTCCAGCAGGTTCGTGTAGATCTCTTTATCTGCCCGTTCTCAACAGCAAGGTGAAGGCCTGTCTCAAGAACGGAGCAGCGCATCTATCCAGGCTAGGATAGGCTAGGCAGAAAAGCAGATCGATAGCCTGAAGGAAGAGCGACGGCAACCCAGGCCGTTCTGGGACTTCTGAGAACGGTTCACTTTAAATAAAAAAACAAATCAGTTGTAAAGAATGTACTGTAATGGAATATTTAAGACAGAGGCGTGCAGCGAGGCCAGTAGTCACATGAGTATTCACTTTAATGGATTTCACATCTAGTTGGTCAGTTGAGGCGCAATGAGTCAAAAGCTAGAACCATGAATCAACCAGCTGACAGCTGATGTTGAAAACTCAGGGGGCTTGGGATATACCCTATTTCAATATATATTTATCGTTTTGGCAAAATCAGCGCTCATTCATATTAGCTACGACATTGGCCCTGATGTGAAAAAGGCATGCTTACAATAACAATGAACATGATCTGAAGCAGACGCAAATTTTCAAAAGATACCGTGCCAAAAAGATTAAGAGATTGCGAGCCAGAAAAAGAGAAGTTGTGAGGAGAATTCCAGCACAACGCTTCGCGGTTAAGACGTGAGCTGGCCCTGAATGTGACAACTGACAACATTTTTTTAATCCGGCTTGGACAAGATTACTGTTAGCAGCAAAGCAGCCCCTAACGTAACAGGCGCGGCAATATTAAGTGTTGTTTTGACGCTTGGCGTCACAGAATACAAAGATATCAATGTCAAACGAGCACCGGGCGCGTAGAATTGCCGCTGACGGCCTCCTTCGGTTCTGCGGAGTTTTGCTCGCTGAGCGCGGTGGAGAGCTGCCTTGCCGCCGTCGGACGGGACAGACGGCCGCTGCGAGAGACGCCCTCGCGGGTTCCCCGGGGAAGCCAACGGCGTCGCCGGCGGTCTCAGAAAACCGCCGGGCTTCAGAAGCTTGGGACGACGGAGGGAGCGTTCCGCACGGAATTCCCCCGCGCAGCAAGAGTGGGGAGCACAATCAAAAGGCCTCACGCCGGAGGGGCCTAACCCCCTGAAACCACAGGTCTGTTATGTCAGTTATGCTTGGCACAGTATCCACAAACCACTCTGTTCTGGGCCAGTCCAGTGCTAAATCAAAGCTTATTCGGGACCCTGTTTTAGCATTTTTATATCCCCCTCCTCCCCCACGCTTGAGGTTCAGAGTGAATTTGCCTTCATCTGTAATGAGGATGTGACTCTGTCCTCGGGCCAGCTGGAAGTAAGGCGCGAGGGGAGTGAGTGGGGGGTGGGGGGGGGGGGGGGTTCGGGGACGGAGCGGGAGGCCTGACCAGGCTCCCTGGGGCCCGGTCCGTCATCCCCACATGACAGCACCGCTCGGAAATGCCAGATGAACATTACGAATAAAAATAAAAACAAAAAGGCCAAAAGCACCAAGAATGATGACCCAAACGATGACATGCCAGATAATTATAAAACAGAGGGGTTCCCAACGGGGCTGAGAAACAAACAAGATGCTCGTCAGTTCTGCTAGGGGCTTCTGGGGGGGTGGGTCCTGTCTGCCAGAAATGACGGCGAGTCTGAAGGAACTCTTGTAGCGGCTCGTCGCTGGCAGGGAGCAGGCTGCCCAACTTAAAGCTGACCGAGTGTGGCTTCTGCCCCCGTCGTTATGAGAGCCTACCTCCCAGGGCAGAGCGGGAAGGGGACCTCACAGACGGAGGAGTTACCCATGGAGATCAGAGCGGCAGGCATGCGCGTGTGCTGTTTACGCGGCTGCGGCCTGGCTTTCCGGGGCCTTCCGCAGCCCCAGAGCACCACAGCGTGGGGGGGGGGGGGGGGGGGGGGCACAGAGCCACAGTCAGCAGTCAGCCTGGCAGGTACTACTGTCTACCCCCCCCACCCCCCCCTACTCCTACACCCACAATGCACCTCCAACCTCATAATACCCGACTCATAGCCTTGCCCTCCACAGAGATTCCTGAGCCTCCTCTACCTATTTGACCTTTTCTTGAATACTATTAGGGGGTATAAATATGCATCGGCCTGGATTTATATGATTTTATATGGTTTAAAACACTGGTTCATGATTTGTGCACATTTTCATGCTTTTCAAGAGCAGGGATAACTGACCCCCCCCAACTCAAAATGTCATGTTACTTTTTAACATGAAGGTGTTCTGCATCAAGATTTGCTACTCTAAAAGGTTCTGACAGTGTTACTGAGCGAGGATAGATTTAGAACGACCTGTTGCTGACCTCATATACTGACTGCACGGCTGCCTGCGAGTAACACCAGGGACAGGTTTTGTTTCACACTTTCCCCAGGTGCCTGCTGTCCTAATTTGGGAAGGTTGGGAGCAAAGGTTAAGCTCCACAATCTTTTTTTTTTTTTTTTTTAACGGAAAGATTGAGAGAAAAACGAGCATAGAACAAGGAAGTTGATGTGAAACGTTTATTTAATGAGTGGAGTTTATGTGCTATTGATGACTGTCTATTGATAGGTATTTTCAGCTCTCTGTGGCTAACGGATCATGGTAGCTCAGCCAATCAAACAACTTCACCTGCCTTTCATGGCTAAACTGTAGGGAAACTATCCAGGGGAAAGCTTTGCAGCGCCAACTGTCAGGTAATGATCTCTCACCCCGCCTCATAGGGCCGTATATAGCCCCTGGAGGCTATGGGGCACAATGTTCAAGATTATTTTAAATATGGTCATTACCAGTCTAACTACGACAGTATGGCTCTGGGGAAACATTTTGGCCAGATTTAATAAGCATTTTCAGGAGGTTTGATGAAGGCAAAATTGCCACCATTTGCAAAGATCCTGACTGCGCTTAGCAAACCGCAAAGGGCTGGCTGGCTTTTACTACAAACAAACTCCACAGCTAGCTTGCATGCATTCTATACGTACGTACGTCATGCGTCTCACGACAGGCCTACTGTTAATTTGTGGTCGTCTTAAAATGACCGTTAAGAAGGTAAACATCATTATCGTATCCATTTGTGGTATGGCGCTTCCAATCTCCCTTAGCCTCAGAAAAATATCCTGACGTTTGAAATTATGAAAACATTACACAACTCCTGTAGCTAATTTTCTCACTCACGGTCTTGCGTGTTTTCTGTCATGTACAGTAGCGTGTCTAGTGAAAGACAGGCGTTGCATTTCAGTGACTTCTTTAACATACCTGTGACACCATTTACTTTTGTTACTTTATTTAAGCAGAGGAACCTGCTAGAAAAACTCCAGAATGTGTATAATCATTTGATGGATTCTGATGGAATGCCCTGGGGTGGTAGCTACTCGCACAACGGAGCGGGCTTGCGCTGCGTAACTATGTCAGACGCACACCGTAACCGGCGCACTACTTCAGGCATGAACTGGAGACAGAACCGTACTTGAACGTCTCAATGAAACATGTGTGTTATGTAAAGTTAATAATGTGTCTGCCGGGTATATTGTGCTTTACAGCACCACCCGGAGTATTATTAAAAGCTTAGGTGGGCTCTTGGGTCACGCTGGAGTCAGGAAACAATGGTGAAAACAGCATTATTTGCTAAAACAACTTGACCATTGTTTAACCGCAGCGTAACTCCCCATTTTCTGCTCTCGCTCGGCCCTGTTTCAGCAGATTAATGCTTCCAAATTCAGTCCCTACCTCAGGGCCATTCTCTTTCTCTCTCTCTCTCCCTCCCTCTCTTCTTCCCTGCTATTTATTATCCAAAGCTGTGTCCAACCACAAGCTGCCTGGATCCCCGCCACTCCCTGAGTTATGGGAGCCATTATCCAGTAGAAATATGAAGAGAGCCAGACGACGTGTAAAACAGTTGCAGGCTCGACACATGCGTTCACCTGGCACGGCGCGTAGGCTCCTGCCAGCCCCTTCCGTCAGGGCGCTGCCAGCCATTCCCCGCCGCGCCGCACATACCCGCCTGGACCGGCGCCAGTTTTTACCACATGCACATCGTGGCGCGCTGAGGCAAAGGCGGCCTCGCCTATCTAAATTTACAACGGATTGACGGTTGGAAGTGAACTTTTATGAAGTGTCGCCCTGCAAAGCCTACGACGGAGGCGGGGATTAAATTGTGGCTTTGATCCGCCCGCTAATCTAAAATTTTAAAATCCTGGCTGGAGGCAGCCTGCTCTCTTCAATGAGTAAGAATAAGAATGAAACACGTTCGTTCATTGCCGATGTGCAATTAATTAGCAGGCATCAAACGTTGCGTTTAATCTCTTTGGTTTTGTTTGTTTGCCGTTTGCATTTTAACTGCTTTATTACTATTTAGCCGTTAACATATTGAGCCATCCTTGTATTATATGAGCACACGTTACTTCTAACCTTCTTATAAAACGAAACCCTTGTTAAACGAGTCGTTACGTGTATGCTATCTGTGTGGCGTACAGAGTTTAGCCAGTCCTTATGGGGTGGAATAGGGGGCACGTTAACGTGTTGCACTTGTGTGCTCCTCCACGGGCAGTCCCGTCACACCCCCTTTACAAACCTCATCATACAACTACCTTCAAAATTTAAATTACCCTGTGATCAAGATCAACAGGCAGGTAGGCCTATATTGCTCAATACATTCAAAATCCATGAAGGCCTGTCCACGTTCAGGATAATTATTGTTAGAAGCGCCACTACATACATGCATAAGCTTAAGATTCATTCTTCTTTTCTTTCATGCTTGCAAAATTTCACGTTTACGAACAGCTGAATATTTGAGTCATCGGTAAGGAGAAAATCGATATGTTCAATGGGAACATTATTGTATCTTTTGAGATACAAGCTTCCTTCCAAAATTCCAAACCCTCACCACTATGTTCTTTGTTTCATTACCTGGATTCTCTGGATCCTCTTGTGACAATGTCCTCAAAATAGTATTGAACGAGCAGCATTTCCATCCATGTCCTGGCCATCCAGACCCCTCCCACAGGCACATCACATGACCAAAAAGCCACACCGGTTGTCGCCTTGTAATGGACAGGACAACTGAGTCTACATTACACTCCTTGTTGCAAATCAGAACAGTAGAGATTTTTTTTTCCAATTCAGGGATTTCATTATTAAGTTATTACGTTTTTATGAGTTCACACTTTAAGGCAATATTTTGAGGTCTAGCCAGAATAAAAAGGTTGATATGACCACTCAGAGGAAATTCAACCAGTATCCAAACAAAATAAAACCATAAAACACACACCTATGATCAAATTGATTTGATTGATCAATTTACCTGAAAATGCCACCTAGATTCCAACGCTTAAATAGAACTGAATGAAGCTATTCATAAAAGCACACGTAAAATAAGAGCACACGTGCCCGTAACAACGTTCCTGCCAAGGTTTACAATTAAATTAACGACACATTATCTGAATTAGGAAGAAAACTAATCCAAATTATATTCTGGTGGAAGTTGTAAAGAACCAATCGCAGAAGAAAATGTCACTTCATCATTACTGTTGGGAAACAAACATTAAAAATAAATATCTAAGTTGTTGAGTATTCATAAATAACAAGACGGATAGTGATTTTAACAATTTGACGAATGTTATACAAGACCCCATGGAACAAAGTTTACACCCATATTAAGTAAAAGTAATTTGGTGAGTCTACAACTTTAAGACTTGATTTTTCCATTCACAAAAGAGTGTAAATTACTCTTGGCCTCCAAAACCTTCATAAAATTCTCTCCATAATGTGTCTCTAACAACACAACATAGACTGTTCTTGGTTGGTTATGGTGCATCCTGTGTGAGTGTGTGTGTGTGTGTGTGCATGTGTGTGTGTGGTAGTAGTAGTTCTCCAGAAACTGCAATTATCAGGAGCAGCAAAAGGCTGTTTCCCATTGACCAATGCAACATTATGGTTTAGTCATATGTTATTTTTTACTAACTTTATTACTTGGTGAGTTATAAGCCATATGGGACATTTACAGACATTTATCTCAGAGCTGGATGAGAACCTCAGATGTGTGTAAACATCATAAAATCACAGAGCAAGTGGACAAATAAGGGTTTTTTTTGCTAAATGTTGCCTGTGACACACAGGGAAGATGCAAGTTCAACCCTGAGATAAACTTTATCCTCAATAAGCCTATTGCCTTCAATATAAAAACCGTTTGTTACTCTCATCATGACAAAAGTACTGTACTGTTATTTTAGTTATCGAACTGATACATTTAGCCTTTGTTCGGCGCCACACACACACACACACTTTGCTGAACAAATGCTGTAAAGCTTTGGCATAAGATGGGTCTAATTTGGTTTCTTCTCTCAAGATGAGTGAGGTTTAACAGAAACTATTTCGCTTTATTTTTTGATGTAATTAGCCTACATACTCCTCTCACATCCTTCCTTGAACTGCATGTTTGTTTCAGTGGAATTTGGTGTAGCCTATGGAAAGCTGGCCGTGATGAGCTCATTATTTTCAGCCCAACATGAACACCTCGAGTCATTTAAAGATTCTGCATGGAAATCCCAGGGGAAAAACGTATCCTTTCTCGATTTGGTTCAATGCAACTTATTTGTGTAGATTTTTATACGTGTGAAATTACCATTAAAAGGCATTTGAATGACGCACGTCCTGAGCGCGGTGGAGGAGATGAGTCTTTCCCGGAATCTTGGATGCCGCCGCGGCTCCTGTTGTGAGCAGGATGGACACAAAGAGCGCATTTAAAGTCCGTGGGCAGTCTGCCGGCGGGAGTGGAGGACCGCGGACCCAGGTGTTTTTATTTCCGCGGCACAGATGCCATCGTCGGAGCAGCTGGGACCGCGCGCTGTCCCTGGAAGCGCGCGCGAACGCAAACCACACTGTGAGCGCGCTGTGCTCCGGCCACAGCGAAACTCCGAGGGAGGCAGCGGTCTGAGCCGAGACCCTCTCCCTGGGTGGTCCGGCCGAATGTTTATGATCTAAGCCAACCTAATCCAACTGGCTTGTTTAAGGGAATTGAGAATGATTTACAAGAACTGCAGCCGCCAGGAATAGGAAGTCGGAGGAAATCAAGGCAGAGCTTCAAGTTCGCAGCAGCCTTATGGAGCAAGGCTTTTTCTCTATCTCCGCTTTCAGTCTGATGCTAGAAGTTTCTGTATTCCTTGGGGCCGGGCAGCCTGTTGTTGCTTAACGTGCAAGGCTTTGTATGCCAAACCATCAGGCCTAGTGTATTTGGATCCAGGGCTCAGTAGATTTGCAATGGGTTATGAAGTCTTGCACATGTAATTCAATAGATTTAATTGTTGTGCAGCAGAGAGATCCCCCCCCACTGAGGGATGGAGGGAATTTTGTTTCCAGGTTTCTCGCCATTTTGGATTTGGAGGCTGCTTTCTCTTTGCTGAAATTGATCCCATTATGATGTTAAAGAACTTGCAGACTGTTTAACTAATCTAATCAGTACGATGTGTTTTTTGCCGAAAAAGGCCAACGGGTTTTGAGTTTCAATTCCGGTCCAACAGTCGAAGGAAAAACATGCTCAAAACAATGAGGTCATGTCCTGTGTGAATACCATACTTTTATTTAAACATCCCAACAAAATACTCATCATAGACTGTCAGCGCTGTGCCACTAATAATTTTTACAAACAGCAGGGAATGTTTGCGTGATCACAGCTACGCACAATCTGCAGCGCTCTATTTGATACAATAGCAAGTATCCTCAATGCACATCTTTAATAAACCTTTGAACGATGCAAACGCCGTAAATACTTACACAGATTCTGCAAGGCAGAACGCTCCACGCCCACCCACTAGGCTGCCACACCCTTCCTGTTGTTTCCACTACTGTATATCCACTCTGTCAATAACAGGCTGTCATTAGACCACAAGTGTACCTGCGTTATATGAGCCCGCGTGTGGAATGTCAAACTCACAGGCTGTTAAATCTAGCGATGACGCAAGGCACAGCAGCACGGAGAGCGCCGGTGAGATGCATCGACGTTTACGGCGGTCCTGGTCACAGGCAGACCACTGTTTTTATGTCTGGGACGATGCCACCTAGTAAACAGCCAGTAAATAAAGTCAGCGAGTCGGGAAAACAAGGTACGGGAACCTTATGGGCTCTTCGTGCTGGCTCGCGAGGGGTTAGCCTGCAGGTCTTGTGAAGGAAAGGGCTTGGGGGTCCAGCGCTTTGATGTGTGTGCTGTTTTCACTCTCCCGCTGGAATGGTCTCATTAGCAGGGCCGGCCACCATGTCATGTGTGGCGCTCAGCGTAATTGAACTCGATCAGGGTCTCTGCAGTGGCGCTGGGCGCTAGGCGACCACTTCTCCTATATTTTATGTCAGAAGAAGGAAAAGCCGCGGCGGCGGCACGATCCGCAGATCTGACCCGCGAGTCGTCTGAAGTATGTTTTCATTTTTCTTACATTCACCTGTCAAAATTGCCCTTTGAACTCGGAGACCGTTAGAAAATAGGATAAGCAGGAACATCAACATCAGCACTTGTTTATGAGTTATGGTAGATGGAACACATATATTACAGCATGGACTTTGGCTTAAACCAAATATATTTGGGTTGTCCCCCCTTACTTACTGCTGTGTGTGAAACATTACAAACACAGAGCACAAGAGGACATTAATCAGGGCTTGACCCTCATATTATGCTCACATTGTATGACGCTTTTTATGTTTGTGGTAAAATTGACCACAAAACCTTAAACTGACACAAAACTATTTCAACAGAATTTTAAAAAAAAACTTATCCCTAAATATAAAAAATATGTGATGACACGTCTCATTTTAGAGCCTGAGATAAGTGAAAGTTTGTGAAGTTTAAAACCTATCTGGGAAAGTGCCACCAGAATCACCCACAAAAAATGGTTCTCGAATCTTGAGTTATTTGAAAAAGAAATACATTTCTCCGTTTTATTTAGTGACAAAATGTTTATTTGTTTTGCTGCTGTTTGTTCATGATCATATAATGAAGCATCATTCGCTGTGTCTCAGTGTTCCTTTCAGATCTAAAACTGTAATGAATGGTTACTTCAGGTAGATTTGTCTTCAATAAATGACTGTCAGGGTGGTCTTAACGTCTGGTCTTCCTCACAGAAAACATTACATACATGGACCGCCCTTAGAAGTGTACTTTCAAACTGACCTTAAGGTTGTGGAAGTTTGTTTTCCTGAATTGCAGTTAGGTGAACTCATTGTACATGTAAATTTGTGGGCAAACCACAGCGAAGGTTGAGCTAAAGGCTTGACAGGAGTTCACAGTCACGCACATGTCTCTCCGTCTGTCGTTCACATTCCTCTTTTTTCTGTGCCTTCGGATCTTTTTTTCTTCTTCTTTTTATAGCAGATTTCTCCAGGCCGCCCCTGTTTTTCCAAGGTTTCCTCTCCAGGCGGCGACCAGCGAAGCTCATCTCCTTTCCAGAGAAAACAAAGCTGAGCCACATTCCCAGAGTTCAATTTGCTGTTACATTGGAGGTCTGCGAATTGGGGTTTGAGTCGCGTCTCTGAACCGAGGAGGTGGGCGGCTGGTAATGTTCCCGGGTCGGGGGTCTGGAAACTATTGATTTGAGTCCTCGAGATCCCATTTCAGGGTTCAAGACACAATGAACTACTGAAGGTCTTTTTTTTTTTTTTTTTTTAAATTTGTGAGTGTGTGTCAACTTTTTTTCATCATATAATTAAGTGAATAAATACCGACAGACATTGCCTTAATGTATACAAACAAACAAACATAAACAAACAATTAAATACATCCCACATCTTTGTTTACAGTAAAACTAAATTATGAAAATCATATTTCATCATAATTCATTATAATTAATATATCATAATACTTAACATATCATCATTAATAAATTTACTATTATTCACATCAACCGAAACAATTAATTTAGCTGCCAAATATAAATGGAATTTAAAATGTCGAAACAGTGATGACCAAAAAAAATTTTTTTTAAATACATTTATTCCAGAGGTGGCGCGAGAACTAAATTTTCTCGCGCCATAATTAATTTTGCCCAAAATTTCCACATAAATAGTGCCATTTAGGTGGGTTTTAGTAGTTACATCAAGGTTGCATCATCAGCTAGGAACCATCGAGTCCACGTGTGTTTCACGGGGGTCGTTTTAAACAACGGAACTATCTTGTTTGGTTCTTATTTAGCCGTACATCGATAACTTTCCCGTTCTAAATGAAACCAGCTAAAATATACATTACTTGTTGAGTGATAACCATTGCATGTACACTGTAAAGAAAACCGGCAACTATTTAAAATAAATTAAAGACGCAGGCAGTACCGTTTTAGCAGCTCGTTCATGCGTTTTGTTGGCAGCTGCAACGGTGTGGATTGACAGCAAGGCGATTTGTCTGCATCAACTCATCTGCTGCATAGCTATCTAGCGTTAGCTTCATCCAGGTAAGACGTATTGAATCAATATCTTTTCTGCTAAAGTAGACCGTATTCAACGTTTGCTTTATCGACATGTCCAACTAGTTTGGTTGCTACATCATTGACTCGTACGGTGCTAACTTGACACGTGTAGATGAGGTATCTCTAAGCTATCGTTAGCTATATTTGTAACAGTGACGTGTTTTACTGTTGTCGTCTTCCAAATGTGTTTCGTTGAAACTCATTTAAAACAAACATAGCGCCTGTTTGCTCGTTTAAATATTGTCTATGGTAAGATGAGGTGGGTAGCTATCAAGTTTAGTTAGAAATGATGCCTTTTTCTCTTTCACAATTTAATATCCCAGTGATAAATTCAGGAGGTGCAACGCTAGTTCGCTACCGTTAGGTACCTTTGCTTTGGGCAGTAAACCTGACATAACTTCCACAGGCCTCTGTCAGTGTTATAGACCCACGTAGCTCACCGGTAAATGTATTTACTGCTCCCTTGCGCAGGTGAGAGAGATGGAGCTACAGGCGGTGTTGATGGCAGCTGGAGGGGGGTCTCGCATGATGGACCTGACTTACAGTATGCCTAAACCCCTACTTCCGGTCGGGAACAAACCTCTCATCTGGTACCCCCTCAACTTGCTGGAGAGAGTGGGCTTTGAAGGTAACGTTAATGCAGCATGCTACAACAACAACAGCAGCGCTGAAAGCAACTATTTGTCTACCACTTGGACTATGCTTTCTATTTTATAACAACAACAATAATCTTTTTCCCCATTTCAACACTTTGTTGTAGGATTATGTGCACTGCACAAAGCTTAGTGGCCAAAGAGAGGGAAAAAAGATAAATAGAATTAAAAACTATTAATTGTGTTCTGTATTAATAGCTCAGACCAACTGCTGCTTTTAAAAGTCAAATAGTCGGTGTAACTGTCCAAAGTAGTACATATATTATGTATACATTGATATTTCATACTTAACTTACTTGCTATGTTGTGCATTGCTCATGTAAAATTAACCTTGGATTGCATTGCAAACATCCATAGATCCTTTATAAACATAGTTATAAATCAAAATTATATTAAAAACAACAATGGGAGCATGAAAAATTGAGTCAGCTGGCTTGACCAACATAACAAGATGTTTTTCTAACTGCATGCAGTAGCTTAGTGTAATGTGGAACATGAGTATTACACTATCATTTTGCATTTTGCTTACTGTACGTCGCTTTGGATAAAAGCGTCTGCTAAATGACTGTAATGTAATGTAATGTTATGTGGTTACATTGTGACCATTAAATCATATTGTCAATCACATTGCAAAGATTGTTCCAGCACACAGCCCTGTTATTTAATTCATGTGTATAATTTCTTGTCTAGGTTAAATTTAGTTCTCAGGCAATGTATTTTTTCGCTTCCCAGATGTTTGGCTGTGGTAAAGATGCCCGCCACTCTAAAGGCAGCATGCTATGGTGGGTAGTTAGTTAGATATATGTAGCAGTATGTTTTTCTTACCAATTCATGCCATTGACTGGTACTGGAATCTAGGTACGTCATTCAAAATAAAGGGTATGGACACACCGGAATGCTGGGTAAAAAAATGAACAAATTGCCATTGGATGCAGTGCCATCTCTCCGGTTTTCTTAGAAGAGCACAATTCCAAACCAAATTATTTTTCAGGTACTTACAGAAAATATAGAAAGGAGCTGTTTATTAATATTAGATAAACAGTGTTGGGGAAACTACTCTCAAAGCGTAGTGGTACAAACTTCCCTTTACTTCACACTAAAAGTACCGCTGAGCTACCCTAAAGGGAAATGTAGCTTGCAAAACTACAATTACTCCAAAAATGTAGTTCAAACTACTTCAAAAAATTATAATTATTATGTTACCCAGACATGGCACATGTGTGAGAAATGCCTTCTTCTTGTACACGAGGAGAACCACCATACAGCTCAGTGGGGAGAACCAGCGATGTGCAGCAAGCTATCGTGGAGAGAATAGCTTCTCACCAATCAGGATTAGAGGGAAAAAGGTGTGAGGAGGTAGTATTTGGTCAAAGGGGTTTGGAAAAAATATTTTGGGGCCAAACGTTGTTGGTAGTTCCTGTAGTTAAAGCACAACTGAACTTTGGTAGAACTTTGGGTTGTGTAGTTACCTGGCCATGATATCAATCAATCAATCAAACCTTTATTTTAGCAGGGGGGACCCACTGAGATCGAAATCTCTTTTCTAGGGGGGCCCTGCATCAATACAAAGTTAAAAGCAATACAAAGTAAAAAATTAAAAAAATTATAAAAATAAATAAAAACAAGTATAACACATAAAACGGACATATATACCATACATACACATACAACCATTTCAAGAACAATTACAAATGCTCTTTTAAAAAATATATATTTAATTTTTTTATTTTTATAAATGAGTCCAAATGGTGGCGAAATATGTTCATTAGTTGCTCTGTGCTCCCCTGGGGACTGGTTATTGTTCGTATTGACAAAATCTGATTTGTTCGTGTTCGTATACATGCTAGAAGTGTCATTTTGAGACCGTTTTAGCTGCACTATAGAAGTGAATGGAGCGACAAATACCCTATTCTGGATTATCACCCCAGGGGAGCACAGAGCAACTAACAAACATATTTCGCCACCATTTGGACTCATATCATGGCCAGGTAACTACACAACCCAAAGTTCTACCAAAGTTCAGTTGTGCTTTAACTACACCTGAAAATTACAAGAAAGTACCATAATTAACTACTACAACCGCTGCACAAATTTGAATGTTGAACTACCAGCAAACTGCTGCAAAATGTAACTAAACTACTCATTTAGCTACATGTAGTTAAACTACTTCCCAACACTGAATATGAACACTGTACTGTTGTAAACAAACATAAAACAATGCCCTGGAAATTAAATGGGTTTTTATTATTTAGCTTTGATGGATTATTAATATATTCTTTCTTTCATCCCTTTGCATAGACTGCGGGAACAGATAAAAAGTGAACTTAATATATTTGGTATTCTCGTTAAGGTTCTTATTTACAAACCAATTAATGTATTGCCACGCTCAGTGTCTAGAATATTTGCCTTGGACACAAATTCACTCTGAATATATTTGATATTGTTTCTTGATACACAATCACACATGGCTGTTATCTTTATGTAAACGATGAACTTGAGTGTAATGATCTACTCAAGACCACAAGCGTTTGTATAACGCAGTGGATTTACAGATTTGCGAGGTCAGCGTGTCAACAGTCTGCGCAGTTTTGTCTTCGTTTATCTTCCTCTTTGGCCTCTTCTACTGAGCCGGTTGGCAGTCATCCTGCTTCACAACAGGGAAGTGAAGAGCTAGCAAAACCAGAGGAAATGTAATCCTGTAACCCAGCTGAAATGGTGGCGCCGTTAGCCAACCTTAAGGGGCTCCATCTACCCATAGACTGAGGTTTTTAATCTAGTCACCTCTTGTTGCGAATAAATGAGGGGGAATGTTTGGGGGTGATAAGTGGTGAAAGTGTTCAAAGCTACACATTCCACAGGCCAGGTCTGGAACTACCACTGCCGGTCTTATCTTCCCCTTTGACACAAGCATTTAAGGATGGCAGTGATGTGTAACTGGCAGCACATGGGCCTGTTGAGTGTTGACAACTGTGGGGGGAGCAACGCGCTAACGTCGTGCGGTGTGTCTGTGTGTGTGTCTGTGTGTGCCTGTGTGTGAGGGCTGCGAGAAACCCATTGTGAATCGCCTCGCCGAACAGCGGTTGCCTTGGGTCTTTAACTGAAATCTGTACGGCTTCCCAGCCTTCCATAATTGCTGAATTTGAGCCCAACTGGAACGATGTGTTGTGGTCAAGGCCACCCTGTCTGAGTTAGATTCCGAACTGAAGACCAGAACCATATGTGCTGGATGCAATTTGGACACCAGCACCAGTTCCGCTGTGCCTGAAAAGTGAGATGGGACCCAAAACAATCACACTTGATATAAGGTCATGTTGATGCGCATGTGTGATTTTATCATCTTGTGTTTTGCTGGCGTTGATGAGCTCATTGCATGTAACTGTATTTAATGGAGAGAACATCTTAGTCTTCTAGTCAGTGCACAGCTTGCAACGTTAACACATTCTGCATGTAAAATCCTCAAGGGGAAACGATCTGACAGTTGCCTAGAAATATTTGTAATATGAAATCATCCACTCAAATTCTAACTGATGTCGGGGGGGCAGGAGGAGTTTTAAGATAGCTGTTATGTACATGCATACATAACATTATGGATGAGCAGTTTTTGAAATGGTCTTGACTGGTCAGGTGCATAGCAGTGTTAATGGGAATACTTAAACTGTGTTCTACTGTTTTATAAGGTGCCACTGAAGTGGATTATGCACCTTTTCAGTTGACCTTTTAAAAAGCATTGATGTAGGTCTCCAGAGCTTTAGTCCTATAGTGTTACTGCGAGCACGCTTTGCATTAGTGAGGCATTCAACAGTGGGAGCTGAGATACCAGTTTAGACTGGTTTAATCAAGATGGTTGAGTGTTGAGTTGGAACAAAGATTCTACCACTGTACAGAGCAGAGGAGAGCCTACCAAAGCGGATTGAAAGCAACTATGCGTGAGATCAAATCCAGAAGGCTATTCACACACATGTTGTACAAAAGGCAGCCAGTTTCGCCGGTCGGTTTAGAGCAGGCTTCTGCCTGAACAGCCACAAGCGTCTCCGTACCGTGGCTGTGTTTGCTTCGAGCAGCCAGTAAGCCCTGCGAGTTTGCTTTTACAAGACAAAGCACGACCGAGGAAGAAACTTGGCCTCTCCGTTTATAGCGTAAAGCAGAATCGCAATCCGTCGCTCATTGTTCAGCGGAGTGGATTTGCAAAGGTGCTTTAAAAAGCACAAAGGACCTATTGAAGGCTTCTTACTCAACGCCGTATCACCACTGTAAATATGCAGACATCTGTCTGACAGACAGACCGCAGGTTCTTAGTCATTCAATGGCCATCAGTCTGCGTTATTGCAGCCCGTCTTCCCGGCTCGACATCTTGTTTTTCTTTCGCTCACCTTTGTCTTCTTTTTCGGTTCCAGGTTCTTCAGCAGAGCTCTTGCCCATTGTTTGCATGTGTTCATCAGTTTCAGGCAATTCGGTTGGGTTAAATGGAGTAGAATGATACAGAATGTGATGATCGTGTTGGGTTGTACAGAATCTCTGTCATAGACCCATTTGGAATGGCTGTTGGGCCAAATTGACTTGCAGCAACTCTGAAATCTTAATAATAGTGCATGTTTGAGCAGGTTGTACGCTACACTATGCTGTGCTGGAAAATTACTGATGGCCAGAGTGGCTAGGGGTTTCTTAAAATCCTGTCATTTTCAACATTTTACCAGCCACATTACCTGTTACAATATAACACAACCTGGTTGGTTACCTGCCAAAGTGGCTGTTAGAGTAGAACATCTACCAGGCACAATCAAAATTTTACCAGCATTTGGCTGGTGGCTGGTGTTAATTTCACACCCTGATTTTAGCCAATAGAAATATCAACTGGGAGCCATTTGAAATTGCATCTACCTTTTTAACACAGAACTGCACACTTCCCTATGCGTAGGCTGTTGGTTGTTTTTTTAATTTATCGTGCTTATGGCTCTTATGCCTTCCGCAATAATCAGGAAATCCGCTGCTAAATAAAAGCCAGGTTGATTTGTTGAAAGCCTGGTGAATTCAGTGTTACCCCAGCGCAGCCTTTACCCTCCAGCCTTTACCCTCACCCACCCGCCCTGTTCTGCTGCCCCCCACAGAGGTCATCGTCATCACGACCAAGGAGGTCCAGAAGCTCCTGAGCACGGACACAAAAATGAAGCTGGACGTGGTGTGCATTCAGGATGAGGCTGACATGGGCACGGCCGATGCCCTCCGGCACATCCAGCAGAAGATCAAGGTGAGGCCTGGGGCGCGGGGGCGTGAGGGCGTAGGGGCAGCGGTGTGGTGTAACGGAAAGGAACTGGCCTCGTAACCGAAAGGCTGCAGGTTCGATCCCCAGGTAGGACACCGCTGTCGTACCCTTGTGTAAGGTACGGAATTACGGAAAAATACAACAACAACAACAAAAAAAAAAAGACGAAAAAGCGTAAGTTGCGCTGGGTAAGACCGCCTGCTAAATGCCTGTAATGTATTGTAATGTGTAGGCCTCCCAAGTCGCAGCTTCGGAAAGTCCCTGTACCTGAGGAGGACACAGTCACAGTCAACATGCCAAGTCTCAGACGGTTCATTGAATTGAATTGAATTGAATTGAAAGCCTTTATTGTCATTGTATAACAAGATACAACGAGATTGCGAAGAGCAACTCCTCAAAAGTGCACACGTAACTACACACCACATAACATCAGCATCAGACATATAACTACACACAATAGGTAACAACCTTACACTGAACATCACAAAAACCAAGGAAGTCATCCTGGACTTTAGGCGTAATCGTGCCGCCCCCGCCCCCCTGTACAAATCAGAGGCGTGTTGATAAAGCGTCTGGAAGCAAAACATTACATATGTATATGTATATACATGTACGTTCTTTATTCACAGGCCAAATATCTCTAATTAACTCCGTATTTACTATGCAATCAAAGCCTGTTGGCTATAGGACCGTTCCCAGTTGTGCTTTTTGTGCCTAAAACCACATTTTCCTCCCTAGAATTATGACGTAATGCAGAGCTTTTAATTTGAAGCCACATTAATTGACAAATGTACGTGAATGCACATATAGTGCAGCAAAATCACTCTAATGTACAGTGAACAGATTGTCTTTCTACACCTTGACATGTCGCATCGTATTTCTTGTGTAACCTGGGCCACAGAGTCAGCTTTACGCACGGTGGCGGATCATCGTTTTTAAAAATGTACATGAAAGACGGACAAGATCTCAGACGGGCAAGCCCGTCCCCTCTCTCAAACAAAAATAAAAAAATAAGGCGTCCCGGCGTCCCAGCCTGGGGCTCCTCTCACAGAGTGTCAGTGTTTGCGCCAGGGCGGTGTGGAGGATGCGGAGGGGGGGGCACCGGGGAGGCGCCCGTCGCCCCCCTCAATGGGCCTATAGAGGAGAGGCGTCCCGGGTTTCACCTGGACGCGGTGTGGAAAGGCTGAGGTCAGCGGGGCTATTGAAGAAGCAGATCCTGTGTGCCGCTGGGCGATCGCTGATCCGTGCATTCCTGGCCCGGCCGCGTGAAGCGCCTCATTTCACCTGCTGAAAACCTCCTCCTCCCCCTCCAACTCACTCTCCAAACAGATGATGTCACAGGGAGCCTGGCGCTGTCCAAGAAGCAGAGCCCCGTCAAAAAACGGGTGTGGGACGCACATTCGTTACAGGGAGAGTGGGAAGGCCCCCCCCCGTCTCTTCTGCCCCACCATTTTCAGACATCTTAGGATCTGCCTGCATACATTTCTGCATATATTATAACGTGGTGGTAAAAAAACTGGAAGGGAAAAAAAAAACTCACCAGTACATTGTATTCTACAATTCTAGCGAGCGAAGAAGTTCTTTTAAAGCAAATGCACGTGACATTAGGAACGTTAAAAAAAAAAATAATTTCCGCATGTCGATTGTTTTTTTTTTTTTTATTTTTTTTTTTTTTTTTTTTTTTTTTTTTTTTTTTATTTTTAATTTTTTGAAACATTGTTTGTGTTTTTTAGAGACTAAGCATGCCAGCTTTAAGGAGGCCTGCTACAGCATGCAGCGTTGTGGGCTGTCTTTATTTCTAATCTAGCGCAGCCTCACAGATTAGAAGCATTGAACTGTAGAGCCTTGGAGTGCACGAACACTCGCGTACGTGACGAGTGACGGGCCCCGGTGACTGTACTACAAATCTTTATCTGGGGGCCCAAAGCACGCTTGCAGGTCTCATCGCAAAATGGATTCATGTTTATTTATTTATTTTTTAAATTAACTCATTTCACAGTATAGTAGCCATGACAGCCAGCGACTCTCCTTTCTGCTTTATGATTTAAGGTTTAAGTTATTTACCACAAGCTGAAACAGCGGGACATTTCTTAGGTAAACTTCCCATAGATTCAGAATTTCTAAGTGTATAAAAATAAAATAAATAAATAAATGAAAAAAGACCAAAGAACAACCTCTTCCGGCACAGGAAGCCATTGAAATGAATTATAATTCAACCTTTGCTCTAACCTTCATGTTTCCTCGGCAGTGCCACACTTCCCCTGCCTCGTTTATTACCTTTATGGGATAGGGTAAGGTTTTAGCCGGGACGGACTCTGGAGATGCGTTTAGGAGACATCCAGGGCCGGAGTGCGGCATGTTCCCCTTCATCTCCCTCTTCTTTGGAAGAGCTCCCCCTTTCTGTCAGTGTCCATCATTACAGCTAAACCGTCATTCAGGCCTGCTGTACTTTGTGCCTGTCAAAATGGAGTATGTGACAGGAAAGTGGAAATGAGTCTTTTAGGAGATTTTCTTACACTTAAGAGAACTTCTGTTGCAGTAAAAAAAACATAGGATCAACTTGTAGGTCTTGGGGGAGGGGGGTGGGGGGGGTGATTGTGAGAAACGTTGGAAAGAATGAGAATATCAGCACTGCAGCACTGCTGTGAGACCTGTTTGGTCTTGTATGAATTCAGATGTTCGGATAAACAGCCGTTTTGTTTTTCATTCACAGAAACGGTTAACTATCTACCAGTGTTACTGTTCATGTCACAGCACCAAAATATCTTTGGGTCTGTTGGTGGAAAGAATTTACAGTGCATTTTTGTGCCTGCAATTTTTGTTAGCGAAGACGCATGTATTAAAACTTGGAGGAAAAAATGTTAACTATTAAAAAAGTTATTAGAATTTTTTTTAGCTTAATCTTCAGTTTAATAAGAGAATTTCTTTTGATGTGTGTGTGTATATATAGATGTAGTAGTGTAACCGTTTATATATACACACACGCCACACCTCTTTTTATTATTTATTTGTATAATTTCTACGTATATATTTGTTACTTATTTCTTACTTATTTGTATTTATTGGTGCAGTTTTAAATGACTATATGGCAGTAGCTCCTGTAGCACTTTCTTGTCGCGCCGTAGTGCGGTATCTGAACAGAGCTGTCGCTGGGAGCCGACTCGGCGGTTGATGGAGTGACTGACGATGTATTGAGACTACACGGAGAGACACCGCGTTCCCCCGCAGTCAGGGTGGTCTCACCTGGCCTGGAGCGGGGCTTGGGGGGGGTAGCAGAACCCGTCTGTGGGTGGGGGGGTGGGGGTAGCAGAACCCGTCTGGGTGGGCTGACCCCGACGGGGAGGCTTGAGAGAAAGGCCAATACTGGGTCAGGCCACCATCCCCTGGCTGACACCAGTGCAGCATCAGATTCTGCTGTCTGCCGCATACCGCTGCTGCCGTCCACAGGGCTCCGTCATAACCCTGGCGGTGTAGCCTCGGTTGGTTGTACCAGTTTGTTGGGCGGGCTCGCTCGTACAAAATAAGACCACCGTGGCATTTGCTGCTCTGTTTATTTTATGACTTAACTCGGACTGCCAGCTGTTCACAGCTCGGTTTACCGTACGGTCCTTAGCAGGATGAATGGTGGATTAGTGTTCATATTATTAAATGATCAACATATTTGAAATGGTAGCGTAACCTAGCTGCTGGTAGGTAAACAACCACAAACGGGTCGTTTGTAAATGAAGATGAGTTAGTCTTTTTTTAACGATGTGAATTTTGTCTGAAGTTCTAGCTTGCTGTAAATTATTTAAATGTATTTAAATAAGACAAGAAGCAGTGTAATGACTGATCATTTGATAAACTCATTCATTTATGATTATGCATATGTCAGATATCACATGAATTTGCTACCCGAAGGACAAGGTTGTGTCTTCACAGTGCTCCTGAAAATTGATGCTAACTGGTAAAATAATTTGGGAGCACATCTACTAATTATGATGCATTATTGCGCTCCTAAATGTTCAACTTAGGAGCACATGTGCTTCTTGGAAGAAATGTTCGCTCCAAGCCCCGCTGATGAATTTGAATATTTTGTAAGATGATCTCGGTGTGTGATTTTGTTATTGCTTTGTGTTGGCAGCCACAACCGTATTCCCTCTAATTCTCCGTTTTATGGCATCTTCGTGTCTGAGTCCGTCAAACGACCCAGTTTCCCTGGCAAGCGTCTTATCGGTTCGTTAGCATTTCAGTGGTGAGAATAGCATGTAGCGCTCATGCAGGCCTCTCTGATGTTATTCAGAAAACAGACTGTGTGTGTTAGTTCTTTAAAGCATTCCAGAGATCTACGGGATGAAAGACGAGCCTCGGCGATAGAGAAGGGGGTCCCGGTCCTGTGTGTGGAAGAGCGGGGTCCCCTGTTATCTGTTGAACATGTGAGCGGGCCATGGGCCCCTGGCCGCAAGCGGAGAGCGTCACGCCAAGCCACCCCCCAGGCCTCCCCAATGGTGCGTGCAGCCTTCACAGGGCCGGGCGCTTTAACAGGCCCCAGTCCTCACTCTGCTGTTTATTTATGTACGGACCCCGCGATGGGCAAAGCAGATGGTAACCAGACGCCTCAAACAGAAACACGGCGCGATTTATCGCACCAGAGCCCGCCAGGATCGGAGCCGGCAGAGCGTGGCGTTTATCACAGAGGTTCTCGCTCCCTCGTTTAATTAAACTGTGTGTGTGTGTGTGTGTGGGTGTGTGTGTGTGTGTGTGTGTGTGTGTGTGTGTGTGTGTGTGTGTGTGGGTGTGTGTGTGGTGACTGTCATCAGGAAAATGTATTTAAACTTTCCCGTACGCTACGGGCGTTTTTATGGGGCATCGGTAGCTATGCCCGTGCGCACGCTCACAGGATTTCACTGCCGCAAAACACATCTAAACTAAATGCTGAATGAAATCAGCCACATTGCAGGGGTGAATACAAACGGATCGTGTGAAAACTGCTGTTGGAACCGTGAAGGGAAATCCAAACGGCTGATTTAGGTTAATGGCAATATAATCACATCCATCAGATGTTACACTGATACCTTTCCTGAGGCAGTGGAACTGGCAATTGACAGAAACCACAGCTGGGTAGGCATTTCAGTGCAAGACATTATTCTCTTCCATTTCGTAACATGCTATCAAAAACAGATCATGGGTTCAACAAAAATAAAAAAATAAAAACTTAAGCCGACAGTAAAATTATAATGTACGGCCAAAGAAAATCAATGTCAACCTTCCTATTTTTACATGCATGTACATGTACCTCCGTTTAGTTTAGATTCGGTCAAATGCGTCCATTTTTTTGAGAAATTAGATTTCAGCTGTAGGAATCGGTTTACCAAAACAAAAATGCGACGCTTATCACACTCATCTTTAAGTTTAGCAGAAACTAATGTGAGCCCCATTGCGAATTCTGCTTTTGCTTGTCTGCCAGAGGATTCGTATCCCGGGAATAAACGGGGACATTTTTCACAATGAACATGTGATGCGAGTTCGGTGACGCGCGCTACGCGGAACGCAGATCTGTCAGAACAAAACTACTAACTGCTTCACCGTTAGTCAAACAGTCGTCCCTTCAGCCCAAATGTTTTAAATGAGTACAGTCTTTGCCAGAGAACAGGCTTTCCGCAATTAGCTTAAGCTGTAATTTCACTCGTCCTACAATGGAAATAACGTAATTTCAGACGTAGGAAGGAAATAAAGATTAATGAAGGAAGGAAATGAAGAAAAAATGGAAAGTAAATTTTTAAAAGGGGGGAAAAAAGATTGGACCTTGTACTAAAACAACACTGGATTTGTGATGGTCATACTCCCAGAAGTAGACCGCCACACACGGTGTATATCAATCACTGGGGATAACGAAGCAACCGTAAAAATGATAACCGTTAAACTATTAGATTAAAACGATTCTAAATTTGACTTTGCTTTAGGCACTGCATCTGTTGCAGTTTACTAAAGGAGTTTGGTTTTCAGCTACATCTGGTCCTTGACTAAGATTTGGTGTTTGTTTGAAAACAGTGCATTTGGCACATTCATTAAAGTCAATGTGAGATCTATTATTAGCCTAACCATGCCGTGGCTCTCCACAAAATGTATCCAAACAAAGGCCTATTTCGCAGTTAGTTGTTATTTTTGAAAGAAATAATTGCATTGCTGTTCCTTACAGCCCATTGCCCATTCATGGCCAGATAGAGTGATGTCTTTTAAAGAGTCAGTGCACCCACTGTCTCGCCCTATCTCCGCCTACTACACAATTTAGAAAAATACTTTGTGGAGTGAGTGAGGGAGAGGGGTGGGGGCGGAGAAAGTGTGTCCATCGTCATTTGCGTAAATTAACTTACGATGTACAAATAATTTTGTATAACTTGGATCAAACTGGACGTTGCAGATCAAATATGAATCAAGATTCAGCAACTGCATGGCCTATATGCTGAAAAGTATTTTCAGAAACATATTTTAGCGGACTATTTGTGGAACAAGAGAGTTTATGAACATGACGCCACGTTGTTCCGGTTTAAAAACATGCAGCCGAAACCAAAGGACCGTAGTGCGTCTAACCAATCAGGTGCCGGCTATTTCCATTGAGGGCGACTACAATAATCCATGAGGTAGAGGTACTCTGACATCACGATTGGGGCGGGGCCAGTGGGAAGCAGAAAGGAAATTTCAGCCATTAGAGGGCAGCACAAAGACGCTTTTGTACCAGTTTCTTATGGTATAAAATATTATTTCAGAATTGTTGAAATAACAAAATGGATGAAAGTTTTATTATAAGGTAGGCATACAAACAAGTTTACAGCTAAGACTTATGACTCTGTGCCCCCACCCCCATGCAGACGGACGTCCTGGTAGTGAGCTGTGACCTCATCACCGACGCCGCCCTGCACGAGGTGGTGGACCTGTTCCGCGCCCACGATGCCACCCTCTCCATGCTGATGAGCAAATCCCACGAGTTCACGGAGATTGTCCCGGGACAGAAGGGCAAGAAGAAGGCAGGTAGGGTCCCACCTCCCCTGGTTTTCCGGCATCCCAAATCATCTGCTAATTACAGCCCTTGGGTGTTTTTTAACTGTAAATGCTACATATTAATGAAATAACGCATCAATCTTACAATCTTGCTTAAAAGTAGCTTGTTGTTTGGCGGGACGTGTGGTGCAGTGCATAGGGTGGGGGATTCTTGAGCCATATAGTAGCCCCCTCTCATTCGTGTGGGGGTTTGATCCGCCATCATGGCTCCATCTGGGCTGTGATTCCTTTTATGTCTGTCTCCAACTCTGCTTTGAATAAAGCAAAACAAATATGTAAGCAGGGTGGACTGTCTGCACTCTCTTTTACAAACGCAACTTGTTCTCTTCTTGAATTTTATTTTTTAATTCAATAAACAAAATATAAATATAATATAAAATTACAATTGTGTAACTAAGCAATGCTTTTCACAGAGTGCTGAAAGGTTGGAAGAGCTCTGGCTTTAATGAGGAAAGACAAACCTTGAACACAGGGTCATTTTTAGAAATAATGCCAAATAATTTGCCCAAATTATAGAAATCAGCAGTTTTTAGAGTAAACCAAAATCATAGTGGTCCGTTTATAAGGCACTGGGGTTAACGGCAGCTGCTGGCTATGTTTGGATTAGAAACTATGGGTTGTGTCAGTTGTGAGTGATGGTGTTGGTCCGTAACGGGCGTTTCATATTCAGTAATGCACTAATGTGCTTGTATGCGCAGTCTGGGTACATATGTGCTCTCTGATTGGCTGTGGACCTGTGCGAATAATAAAGAGCAGGGAGACGATTGGTCACATTGATGAGCAGGCCTTACCTTGTCTCACCCCAGGGGAGCAGAGAGACTTTGTGGGGGTGGACAGCTCGGGAAAGAGGCTCCTCTTCATGGCCAACGAGGCAGATCTGGACGAAGACCTCGTCATCAGGAAGTCCATCATGCGCAAGTGAGTGTCCAGGCGCAAACTCGGCGAATCCTCGTCCGTTTTCGTCATCCCGTCATCCGCGTTGCCCTCGAGGGCTCCAGTGAGCGTGTGCGGAGTCACCTGCCTAATATCCCCCGTTGCCGTGCCAACACGCTCAGGCATGCGAGGCAGCATGGGAGATTTACAAAGGCCAGTGTGTCTCTGTGCCACCAAGCAAGAGGAAAGGTCGGATTGGAAAGAACAACATTCTACTTCATACTGCGCCGTCTTCACATATGAACAAAAACAAGACGTGGTACTCCATATGTTATTGAGAAAAACATGTATCTGGAAACATTTAATTAGCTAAAGATTCCATAATGAATAGTTCAGTTTTTGGAATTACTTATTTATCTAGCAACGTACCTTGGCCTGTGTCACCACTGCCGTGCAATTTGCGTCCACGACTGACCTCAGCTTAAGATAACACTTCATGTATAAAGCCAAAATGAAGGTATACCCAGGTTTCTTCGAGATTTGAGCAGCGACACGTAGCAATGCGTTTTTTAATTTTTTTATTTCAAAAGACATGTTTTTTTGAATTACGCCAGATGGTAGCTTGTCTAAAAAGCGCTATTGTAGCCTGTTGCCTGGACAGTAATCGACGGTTATGCATTGGAGACGTATGCATGAGCCACAAAGCCCGTTTATATTCATAAGGAACATGGTGTGACTCTTGTACCTCCATGCCCCATTGAAAGTAGCCAGAGAGAAGTGTAATGACGCATCACAATGGTTTTTACTCCGTTCTTGTCAGTAAAACATGAGCTTGATTATCTTATTATTTCTTTTTTAAAATTTGCAACAGCAGCTGATTTATTTTCATCGCGGCTTTGTCGTTTTATTATTACGCGGTCGCGCTAGCAGCCACAAAATTGACCTTTCTGTTGGCAAACAAATGTGACAACCAAGGAATTTTCATACGTCGTGAAAAGTGTTCATTGGCTCAAGGTTAATAAAATTGGTTGGGATGTTCAGCGGGTTCTGTTCTGTTATTCCACCCGCGTTTTTTCCACACACATTTGTATGGTCCAAAAATATTTGCGTATTACAAAAATTTTATTTAAGCCCCCGGTGCAGGAAACTGTAATGGATGAAAAGTCGAATACAGTGAATTCATTGCCTCTTGCTACCAAAGTGAAGCATCAGGAGGGGAGGGAGGTGGGTGGGGGAGGGTGTTAGTGGAATGCCTGAACCTCCACCTTGGAAACGAGGCTGGAGAAATGGGTCACGATAAAGTGAGGAGCCCAAATTTAACTAACCCACGACTGCTATAGTCAGAGCATCACCACACAGTGTATCCTCTTTGAGAATATGATAATATAACATGCTTTTTTGGTTCATCATATTCTTAGTATTGCCTAGAGAATTAGCGAGGATATGATAATAAATAACAGCAACCTTTGGCTATGTAAACACAATCAACGGTGGGTTCTGGGGCTGTATTTACGGAGAGTGCCTGTTTCGATGTCTGTTGTATACCAACAATTTGTCACTGATGTGAATGCGATCCCATCCGAGAATGAAACTGCTGGGCCCAGAAAATTGCAAAGCTTGACAAGTTTGTCAGCATCGCTCGAGCAGTCGTCAACATATATAATGTTGGACAGATGTCTCCTGTCTCTCTGGTGCCTTGCCTATATCTTTCTGTGCAGTTGTAATCCAACGCACGGCGTTTCAGAAACAGTTTCGTGCCACTTTTTCTGCTTACAGTAAATTGAGTTCATCTGTGCATAAGGTAGTTAATTTCCTCGCCTTGAAAGCTGTCAATCCGCTACCTATTGAATACCCCCAAAAAATATTCAGTATCTCCCATTGATTTTTCATTGGTAAAACTGTTTTATCATGTTCGTTAAGAGAATATGTGTAGACAGATTGCTAATATTAGCTTGCTGTGTCTGATTTTACTAGACGGAATAAAAACAAACGGCCTCGCTAGCTTGGTGAACGGTGTGTGATGTGAGACTATTTCAACAGCCCGGGTAGCAGTGCTCCATTACCAGTGTGATGAATAGCAAATTGGCCATTATCTGCATATTTCTGTTCACCTGACTGGAAAATTATTTTTCAGAGCGAGTATTATCTTCTTTATGTAGAGAGCAGTGTGATTTATTGTCTAGCAGTTGCTACTATTATTTCCTGCAGTCAAATTAATCACATTAGAAAAGAAAATGCCAGTAATTATTATTAATTATGAAATTATAATTTTTAAAAATACTTTGGATTCAGTTATTTGAAAGAAAACGGTGCATTTTGATTTCAAGACCGTAAGTTGAGTCATTTGTGCCTCGCGTCACTTTTTTTCACGAATGCAGTGAAACAAGCTGTCAGAGGGAGCAGATGATTAATGAAATGCAGAATATTATTTTGTCTCCATTCGCTATGAGGACTATTCGCTATGAGGACTATTCGGTTCACGTCCTGTCCTGTCCCCCCTCGCGAGTCTTTGAAGAGACACTGCGGATTCCACGGCTCTGGTTTCAGCGTTTGCGCGGCTTTACTCGCGTAAACACGCCAGGGTCCGCAAACCAGGTCCTGTCACATGGCGTGCCAGTTAGCGCCGGATTCAGAAGAGCTTTGCTCCTGGCCGGGCCTCCTGCTCCAGCTTAGTGCAGGCGATGTCCTCTTCTAATGCCCAGGCCACCCAGCCATCTTGGCTTTGAAGCTAAGGCGCTGTGGTGTTGTGCACTTTTCCAAAAGCTTGGATGTTTGAGGCTAGATGGTTAGATTTACAGTATGTTACATCCATTCAGCATATGAGCTTTCCCGGGGTGATTTATGAAATGAAATGCATAAATGTGTTTATATAGATTAATAATAACTGCTTCTGTGTACTGTAGTTCTACCATAGGATATAACACGTCACCAACAGTTAAGGCTAGGTTTGCTCCAGGATGCTAAAGATGGAACACATGGAGACCACTATCTTGAGTAATGAAATTGGTTTTGAAATATTGGTTGGCCGGAGCGAAGAGCCGAAGACCTTTAGCACATACCTAAATTCATCAGCAAATCTGGCCTTTAGAATTTAATAAGAATTAGCTGTGCTACAGTAATACTGTTAAGTATAAAAATCATTGGCAATAACTTATTATTTTGAGGTATTTTTTCTTTGTTCAATCTTCACGCCAGCGTCTGAACGGCTGAGTCTCCAGGCTTTAGACTCCTCAGCATGGGTGGGAAATGTCTCGTAATTCTCCTTTAATATGCAGCAAAACTCATGAATTTGCTGAGTGCTATTTTTGTAGCTTTTTCATTGGAAAGGACAACGGGGGGAAGAAATCGCACGCGTTTCTCGCTCAAGTCATTTTGATGTCGGCCTATTTGTCATTTTGATGTAGGCCTATTTGTAATTTTGATGTCGGCCTATTTGTAATTTTGATGTAGGCCTATTTGTAATTTTCATGTTTTTGCATCTGTTGCACATAGAAAAGTTAAACGGCCAGTTAAATGACTCATGAAATGTGGAATCAAGCCACTGGCAAATTTAGCGAAATGAAAACTGCACACAAATGCAGTCTTACATGTTTGTGCTCCTAATTTTTTCAGCTGTTGCTTCGAACAAACCAAAAACCGTGGTCTTTGATTTACATTACTACTGTTGAACGCTGACCTTTTCTTCGTCAATTTTGCTTCTTTCATGGAGATTAACGGACTATTCTCAGTTCCTTTATTTCCAGTTGTAAAGAGAGGCAAATCCTCGGTAATGGTGCGTGTGTAGACGCAGAGGCTCGGGAATCGTGCGCGTGTAGACACACAGGCTCTGGAATCGTGCGCGTGTAGACGCACAGGCTCGGTAATCGCGCACGTGTAGACGCGGAGGCTCGGTAATCGTGCGCGTGTAGACGCAGAGGCTCGGTAATCGTGCGCGTGTAGACGCAGAGGCTCGGTAATCGTGCGCATGTAGACGCAGAGGCTCGGTAATCGTGCGCGTGTAGACGCAGAGGCTCGGGAATCGTGCACGTGTAGACGCAGAGGCTCGGTAATCGTGCGCGTGTAGACGCAGAGGCTCGGTAATCGTGCGCGTGTAGACGCAGAGGCTCGGGAATCGTGCGCGTGTAGACGCAGAGGCTCTGTAATCGTGCGCGTGTAGACGCAGAGGCTCGGTAATCGTGCGCGTGTAGATGCAGAGGCTCGGGAATCGTGCGCGTGTAGACGCAGAGGCTCGGGAATCGTGCGCGTGTAGACACACAGGCTCGGTAATCGTGCGCGTGTAGACGCAGAGGCTCGGTAATCGTGCGCGTGTAGACGCAGAGGCTCGGTAATCGTGCGCGTGTAGACGCAGAGGCTCGGTAATCGTGCGCGTGTAGACGCAGAGGCTCGGTAATCGTGCGCGTGTTGACGCAGAGGCTCGGTAATCGTGCGCGTGTAGACGCAGAGGCTCGGTAATCGTGCGCGTGTAGACGCAGAGGCTCGGTAATCGTGCGCGTGTAGACGCAGAGGCTCGGTAATCGTGCGCGTGTTGACGCAGAGGCTCGGTAATCGTGCGCGTGTAGACGCAGAGGCTCGGTAATCGTGCGCGTGTAGACGCAGAGGCTCGGTAATCGTGCGCGTGTAGACGCAGAGGCTCGGTAATCGTGCGCGTGTAGAAGCAGAGGCTCGGTAATCGTGCGCGTGTAGAAGCAGAGGCTCGGTAATCGTGCGCGTGTAGACGCACAGGCTCGGTAATCGTGCGCGTGTAGACGCACAGGCTCGGGAATCGTGCGCGTGTAGACGCAGAGGCTCGGTAATCGTGCGCGTGTAGACGCACAGGCTCGGTAATCGTGCGCGTGTTGACACAGAGGCATCATGTGTAATCTGCAGTGCTGATGGTTTAAGATCCCAGCTGGCTAATTTGCAGGCAGGTGTCACTTTCAGTGCTTATTTAAATATGGACCGCATTACCCAGAAGACCCGCTGTAGTAACGTCTTCACAGGGCCTGACGCTGCGTCTTCCCGCAGCCCCCTGCGTGGACGGTCCGCTGCCACACCCGGAAGAGGCTGCTCAAGCTGTCAGCACCCCGGCCGGGCCGGCCCGGGTCCCCAGCTCTGGGAGCCGGTGCACTGAGAGCTCGTAAATACTTCAGGGAGCCAGAGACACTGTAAATCCTTCCCTTAAAGAGAGGGGCCACAGCAGCTGTGAGCGAGCTGATCTCTGTGCTGGGCCAGCGCACGCACGCAACCGCCCCACACACACACACACACGCAACCGCCCCACACACACACACACACTCAACCGCGCCACACACACACACTCAACCGCCCCACACACACACACGCAACCGCCCCACACACACACACACACACTCAACCGCGCCACACACACACGCAACCGCCCCACACACACACACGCAACCGCGCCACACACGCAACCGCGCCACACACACACATGCAACCATGCCACACACACACACGCAACTGTGCCACATACTCACACATACACACACACACACACACACACACACAGCCCTGCATGTACATACAGTGCTTTTGGAAAGAATTCATCCCTTCTAAATTTTTCACATTTTGAAAGGTCAAATTACCAACATCGTCCTACCAAACTAAGGACCCGAGGGCATCGTTGGAGAAGTGACAACAATCAATGCAGCACTTCATGGAGAGTGCCAAGACAGAAGCCATTTCTGAGGAAAGCTGACATTAAAAGGGAATTCCACCAAAGAATTATGTTCGATTTGTAGCTGTCCTCCCGATTAAAATGAGCTCTCAGCCAACCCTCTACCTGTAGAGAGAGCAGAGATATAACCTCAAACTACTGTGCGTATACCAGGAACCTGCTTTACTGTGAACAACCACGGGCAGGCGCTTACAGTTTATGGGCTTGCTTCAGACAACGGCAGTCATAGGTTGCCACTGCTACTGAATCCAACCGGAAGGGCTGGGGGTTACTACTAGTCCTGGAAGCCGTTTTTCTGAGAGGCGAACGTCACTCGCTGGCAAGCAAGCCACTACAGTTCTACTGAAAAAAATGTCACCACCATTAGCTGGAGTCTCCCGGGAAAACGGGGGAAATGCAGCCATTCATTTAGCATTATTTAGGATAAAGCAGCCCTTCATTGATCTACTTTCGGTATAGTGAAGACGTATTAGCTAGCCTAGCCCGAAGTCGACACTTACCGATTACTTATTTCTCTTCCCGGTAGTCTAGATCTGGGTCTCTTATGCGAATAAATTTTTTAGATCCTGTAGAATGTCTCCAAAACCCTTTTGCACGTGGTGTTCAAAATCAGGGTGTGTAATCAGACAAACAAACGAAGAGGGTAGAGTCTTCCTCCACAGATGACAAATGAAACTGCGCTCAATCACTGCAGAAAACACTTTCCATTTCAGTTGGCTGTGTGACAGTTACCACACGTACACCGGCAGCTATCGTTTACCCGGGGCAGTCCCTGGTCGGCTGCACTTTCCGCCCTGGCTGAAGCGTGAGAAGCTGCCGCCTCACGCCTTCGGCTAATCTCCTCAGCCGTGTATACGGGCTCAAAACGATAGCCGTCCACCTCTGATTCAAGTAGAATTTCTGGGAAGGTGTTGTCATCCAGTGTATGGTCCACAAAATTGTTGGAAGCTATTTTACTGGAATAATTGGTAACTTTGCTAAGAACTCTTTGAGCTAGCTCGGAAGCTAATACTGTTTACAGTTGTAACAGCAGCTTCCCTGCCTCTTTCTGTGAGTTTGGTCAATGTCTCCAAACTTGCCCGCCAATTGTAGTTTTAAAAAAACGAGGAAGGATTACCAAATCCTTTTGAAAGGATTACCAAATCCTTTTGAAAGGATTACCAAAAACGACCAAACTTTCACCTTTCGCTGCCGATATTTCTGTTCAGGGATTGTTTTGGCCAGCCACAAAGAGAGATTTAAACAGTTACGCAGGTAACAGTTTAAACAGGTTGACCTTCCCACAGAACAATGACCTCCAGACAAGAAGGCTCTAGAATGGCCGAGCCCAAACATCAGCTTCAATCCCATAGAGAATCTGTGGCAAGACCTGAAGATTGCTGTCCATCGATGCTCCACATGTGTCTTGGCAGAGCAAATTGAGCAAATCTGTTTAGAGGAATGGGCAAAAATTCCCAAATCCAGATGTGCAAAGCCCATAGACAAACCCAAGAAGCCTCCGAGCTGTAGATGCTGCCAAAGTATTGCCTCAAGTATGCGCACACGCACTGCAGACACAAGACGTATACACACAGGTATCCACATGTACACCTGTTATGTCTCATCCAGGTATCCTCCCAGACACGTCTCATTTCAGTTCAGACTCAAAAAGTTTATCCCCTCTTAAAGAGGAATGTACATTTATATAATATGTTTGTTTTTTTCCCCCCTGATACAAAGAGCATTTAGGTAAATAAAGTCATTTTCCTAGGCAATATGTAAAAAAATTAAGTAAAATACAGCCAATAATATGCATTCAAATTCACCACAACCAATGAGTGTCAGCTTTTTTTTTCCCTTTTTTTTTTTTTTTTTGTCAAAGAAGCTTTAAGCCGTTGGACATTCCTTCATGCGACGGGTCTTAAAGTTTTATTGTCATTTATCTCTGCAGACATCTTCAGGCGAAGCTCTGTTTTCTCTCCCCCGCCTCGTCCCTGACTTTACAGTCCGTAGGATGTTTGAACACGGGAACGAGGGGCGTCAGCGGGACTTTCGAACTGTTTATCCTCATTCCGCTGTTTGTCTCCTCTGTGTCTAAATGTTTACTTGTCTGACCTTGTGTTTATACAGACGGGGGGGGGGTTTGACTTATGGACGGGGCGCTGTGGCTGGAGGTGCCGTCGTCTCGAGGGGCGACGAGCAGGGCAGCCTCGATATCCAGGTCGATGCAGAGAGTTTTCGGTAGGCCGAAGGGCCGCCCGTCTGACCGTGTGTTTACAGGACTCCCGGGCTCACCAAGATTCCTCCGTTAGTCCTTCCTCGTCTGGTCGTCGCGCTCCCGTTTGAACAGAACTCTGGAGTGTGGCATCCATATATCATTACCGTCGTCCAGAGCCTGCGCTGAGAATCGGGTGCCTTAAATATTTCTCCAGCCAGTCATCCAAAGGCATTTTAGTAAGTCGAGTGTCGCTGTAATCAAGAGCCTAACTGTTGGCCTCCAGTCATCAATCTCGCCGCGTTCACAAAACACCTTCCCAGGGCGTGAACCTGGGCACACTGTTGAGTCTGCCGCAGACACAACACAAGTGTCGAATTCCAGTTGTTTTCGCTGCAACGGCCTTGTTGTTGTTCGTTTGGAGATATTCAGGTTGCACCCTTCGTAATCCAAGATGTCTGAGTGAAATATTCTTGCTATAACATGTTTGTTTTTTTTTGTTGTATTTTTTTCTACAAAGACTATAGTAGATGACTGAACAGTCATTAGTTTGACTGCCAGGTTTGTAACGATATAGTCCGTGGTGTGTCCACTGCCACATTGCAGCACTAGTGGAGCTAGTGGACATAAACGTAAACGGAGGAAGATAAGGACTTTTCGTTCATACTCTTCCTCACTTTGATTATTTGAGTGTGGGCCATCCGTCGGTTATACCTCAGTGTTATTAATTTTTTTAGGAAGTTGAAGCACCTTTTTTTCTGAAGCAAAGCTGAAATGTTGAGCTTTTTATGTTTAAATTATGATGACTAGTGTCTTTTATGAGCATGTGACACGTCGGAAAAGTGCTGTTGTCATTTTGGAATTGTGGAATTGCAGTAAATGTAGGCTGATTTGTAGTCTGATGTAGTTTTATGACCCATCAACTGTGAATCACTTACCTGGTCCACTTACCAGGGCGACTTGGCCTTCTGCATGGTCAACGGAATCAGGATGTGCAGAACTGAAGTGAGGTGCCCCTAGGTTTTCCCTACCCTGGTTGCGTTGGGGGTGGGGGCTGTGGGGGAGGTGGGTGGAGGTGGGTGGAGAGGGGTGGAGGTGGGTGGAGGTGGGTGGAGAGGGGTGGAGGTGGGTGGCAAGGGGGGGTCCATCTGCATGCAGGCCGCCTGCAATCCCTCCCGCCCGAGAGGCCTTGTCCTTTCCACATCCCTGCAAATGGAGCCCCTTGGCTGAAGACATGCTACACATGTGATATTAGTTGACCCTTTAATTGATTTTACAGCTTGAAGGCTCCCGCGGCCTCCTCTCGCGTACAGTCTCGGTATACTTTGCGCCTTGATTTATGGCAGGCCGAGAGCCTTATTCTTTAATTCCTCCTCTCCTGCTCTCTGATATACAGCCCCCTGTGCCCAGGGTGAAATTAGAGCGCAAACTTCAATTTCAAGCACCCAAGTACCATCCAGCTGCCCGTTTCAGTGCATTACTCCACACACAGGCAGTAGCGCTGCAGCGCTAGTACACAAGGAGCAGTCATTATTATCGTTACAATTATTTATTATTTGTATGATTCATCTGTATGTAAATTAATATTAATTCATTGTATGATTCGTATTCAGCGTTTATATTGTGAACCTCGGCAGAGTAATAACCGTTAAAACGTTGAACCTATTGTGTGTCCCCCAAAAAATAAAAATAAATAAAAAAACAAGAAATCCTGCGTCATGCTGTTAAAACCAAATAGAAATTTGCTTTTTGAAAAACTATAACTGGAAAGTTCGACTTTCCTAGCACTCAGTCCTTTTTGAAAGAAAAAAGAAAGAAATGTAAAAAAAAAAAAAATGTAAAAAAAAAATGATTTTTGGGAAGGCGCGCAGCACAGCTGTTGCCCTGCTGTCCGAACCACCCAACGCGTTCCCGACCCGGTCTTCATTGTTTTGTTTTTTTTCGGGCCCAAATATTTACCCTCCGGGTCGAGACGAGGAGGAGAACAAAGACAGGGCTTCTTTTTGCGTCGGGGCGAGAGGCGGCCGGCCGGCGGCCCGCCCGCGCGTGTTTGACCGGGGCTAATGTTGACACAGACTCGCTCCGTGACAGAAAGGCAGTTAGGTCTGTCCCTTTTCGAGCGCGGCGGCACACAAGCGCATTACCTCACGGCGCTGGGACGTGGAATTTGATGTTTTAGGGGGCGTAGGTGCGGGGATTCGGTAGCTCGTCATTAAACAATTCGTGACTCACCCGTCCTGGAGTGGTTTAAAGATTTTTATTAAATCTTTTTCCCCATTTCACGGCCCCACTCGCGGTGTAACGCTGTAAGACTTGTCGAAATCCAAATACAGTCGGAATGATCCGCAGGGAATTTTGTGAATCATTAATTAAAATGCTCTATATTGCAGTATATAGTTTCACACAGTTTCAGTGGGAGGGTTTATCGATTACTCACACCGTTTTTTTTTGTTTTTTCTCAAGTTTAAAAGACACTGTAAATCTGACCGTAAAAAGGCTCTGTTGCTCTGTTATCCTCCGTCTAAAAGCGGCTATTACAGCCTAAATAATAGTTTCTCCCAGTCCTAGTCCCGGGGCTACCCTCCAAGTGCTGCTCTTCCCTTCAGCCTTTAATTAGTCAAATTGTGATTGAGCTCTTAATTGAACGCTTGACAGGGTACCTGCCGTTAGTCTTTTGTGAGAGGCGCGCACATTTGGAGGTGGGGGGGGGATTTCTGCTACCTGAGCCGTACAGGTAAAGGCATTTCTTCAGCACCGACGCTCAGCGTTCAGCGCCGAACGCAGACGGGTTACGCAGTTAACGGCTCAATTAAATACGAAGATCTTGCGAACAAAGGCAGCCACCCCGCTCGGGATCAGGTTTGGGGAAAATAACGTTGATATAGCGCTGGCTTAATGTTCTCCCACCCTCGGGGTCTCGAATGTTATGCTTTTCCCAACCGCAAAATGAATTGAAATCCTAGGCTTGATTTGGGGTTGGGGTTGGGGTTGGGGGGGAGAGTGGGCCTCGCGCCGTGTTGCCGTGGAAGCCGGGGGTCCCGGCGCACTTAAAAAGCTCAAGCTCCTTTCAAGTGGCCTGATGAGGAAGGGCCTGCTGCTGGAGCGTGTTTTTTATTGCGGGATCCCGTTCCATAAAGAGCACCTGTCGCTCCAGGTCCGGGGGCCAGCTGCCCGTCGCGCCTAGCCCCGCCCCCACCTTGTTCCGCCACCCATGTAAATACACCTTGATCCCCCCCTCCCCCGGCCACAGATGCCCAACGGTGACTTGAGATTAGGCGCGGGCTCATAAATCCACGGTGAACGCCATTAACGCCCCACGCTGCTACGCCACAGCGTACTTTATGTGGGGTGAGGGGAAGGGAGTTGTGCTGTGAGGAAGAGCAGACCAGTGTCACGTGTGGTAACAGAGCGGTGGGTTCTGTTTTCCAACAATAAGAGCCATAGGGACTGTCTGCTTAAAGCAGAAAAAGAACGCAAACGGAAACACCTACAGACCACAATTAGCGGTCAGGTTCGCTGGCGGTTTTCCGTAGGACACAGAGAACGGCACCCCCAGGACCGGAGATGCAGATATTTGTCCACAGGACAGGGCTTTCGCGTTTTTTTCGCGGGGCTAGATACCCCGCATCCCGAGCCAGCTTCGAGCTGTCATAATTTACTTCTCTGCTCGTTTATGTTCTTTTTTTTATTATTTTTTCTCTCTTCTATTATTATAATTTTTTTCTTCCCTCTCTTCTCCCCTTCTTTTGCTCCGTGGTTTATAAGCCCCTGCATCTGGTTTTGAGATGTTCGCGGGAAAACAGGCCCGTCTTGTTTTCAATGTTTCAAATCGCATTCTTCACCCAAAAAGCCAGAGGGGGGCGTTCCGTCACCGGGACCCCGGGACGTTGCGGTCCTGCTTTGTAGACTGGGGTGGGGGGGAGGTTGCGCTTTCGAACGCACACGCACGCACCCACGGATTCTGTTCACGGTTCACCTCAAACCCTGGTCTGTAAAACAGCATTGGACCGTGTTCCACCCCCCTCCCCTCTTTGAACCACAAACACATGTATTACTATGGAGAAACATGAAAATATTTCTGTCATGGATTAAAAAAATGTCAAATTAGTGGAATCGGAGTCTTCCATGCAATGCAGTCCTTAATGGCTAATAGCAAGATGTAAATGGCTGACTATTATTTTAGTCTAAAAATCTGAATTTGGAGGTTTTTTCCGTTTCAGCAGCCAGAGCCATCCGTTATGGCTTCTGGAGGCCGCAGTGCGTTCCTAATGCGCGTAACCCGCCGTTGGCATGCGCGCTCCTAAATGCGCGGGGCGGGAGAGGCCAGCGGAGACGCGTACCAATCCGAGCGGGCGTAGTAAAATTCCGCGCAGGGATGTGAGCGCGGCTAATTCTGCGGCCGTGGCAGGGAGAGACAGGAAGGGAGAGGTCGGAGGTCGCGGGCATTCGCCACGCATGGCCGTGCACTGACAGCACATGTGGGCCATGTGGAGCTCATCAGGGAAGGATGTGCGTGGGGGAGCCACCCAGAGACCTACAGGAAACCCGCCCATCACCCCCCCCCCCCCAATCTGTGGGACGTCCCGCACACCTACGGGTCCGGCCCACCCGACAGGTGAGCGAGACGGCCGGGGAGGGGTCGGGCGGGAAGGAGGGAGGCGTTGGGGTGGGGGGGGTGTTTGTGCAGCGTAAAAAGAATAGTGACGGATGTTCTAAGAGGACTAAGATCTGCCTTTCAATAGGATTACACGCCTCTGAGCCCTGGGTTATGAAGTAATAACTGGGTATAGCTGTTCATCTTACACTCCCCACACACACCGCACCACACACACACCACGCACACACACACCCCACTGCACCCACATACAAACACACCACACACACCCGCACACACACACATTTTCAAACACACACACACACCCCCCCCCCCCCCACACACACACACACACACACACACACACACCCCCCCCCCCCCACACACACACACACACACACACCCCCCCACACACACACACACACACACACCCCCCCCCACACACACACACACACACACACACACCCCCCCACACACACACACACACACACACACACACACCCCCCCACACACACACACACACACACACCCCCCCCCACACACACACACACACACACACACCCCCCACACACACACACACACACACACACACACACACCCCCCCCACACACACACACACACCCACACGCCCACACACACACACACACACCCCCCCCCCCCCCACACACACACACACACACACACACACACACACAGCACACACACACACACCCCCCCCACACCCACACAAACACACACACACACACACACACCCCCCCACACCCACACGCCCGCACACACCCCCCCCCCCACCCACACACCCACCCCCCCCCACACACACACCCCAACCCACGCACGCACGCACACACCCCCCCCCCCACACACACACACACACACACACCCCCCACACACACCGCACCACACACACACCACGCACACACACACCCCACCGCACCCGCATACACACACCACACACACCACGCACACACACAGACACACACACACACGTGCAGGTGCACACACACACACACACACCCCACCCCTATGCAGCGTGTGACCTCTGTACTGTAGGGTGACTCATTATACAGCAGCCCTTCTCATTAGCATGTATTACACCAGGAGAGGCTTCTCTGCTCTTCACTGTCACATATATTTACCAGCCTTTTATTCACCAGGAGATCTGCCTTTTTTCACTTCACACATATCTGGGTAAAAAGCCGGCGAATGACTTTTACTGCTGTTGTCAGGCTGTTTATATTTTCCCACCAGGAAATTTCCCAAAGGCGTGGCGTATTTGTGCCAGTACTGAAAGTTTAAATGTTGAGCAGTTTGCGTTTTGCTGAACATGTCGCCAAATGTTTTCAGCTGAATAAATGAGAAAAAGGGTAACGCCGCGCCGGCGGGATTGCTGAGTCCTTCTGCGTGCGTAAAAAGGCCCAGGCCAAAATAATATCTGACCCCTTGCGCAAGGATGGTTGTTTTAACACGTCGCATTCAATGGATTTAGTTTTTAAATATTACCTTTATTTAACCAGGTACATCAACTGAGAGCTTAGTTTTCTTCAGTACTAACAGCCTGGGGATCGAAGTAGGAGTTAACATAGTCATAGTTACATAAATATGTATTTTGGACATTTATAGTTTTTGACTTTGTCAGCTAGGATTTACACGGTCAGAAGAGAACGATGAAATGCCAGTGCAGTCGAATACACTTGATGTTTACTTCTAAAACTGAAGAAGCCGAACTTCAAAATTTATTTCAAAATAAAACGTTTAACAACCTGTCAATTAAGAAAATATTAAATAAACAAAATTTTTATTATATTTAGATGGTCATCACTTTTGTTTGAATGGGTTACTTCTCTCGTGTGAAAGCAGGTGAGCTTCCTTGTTTGATTTGTGTAGTAATGGCGTTATACCAGAAAGTAGTGTTGGGGGGTGTGTAAAAATGGCTGTAATTCCTTCATGGATCGCCCCAAAATGGATGCAAATACCCTCAAATTAAAGCTGTCGGTCTACACTTTAACCTCATATTCATTGTTATATTTCAAATCCAATGTGCTCGAGTACAGAGCCAAAACAAGAAAAACGTGTCACTGTCCAAATACATTTGCATTGAACTATATATTAAATTGCTCGCAACCCGGGCCTTTTCTGAACCGTAGCATATCGCTCAAAGTTTGGTGAGCCGTATTCTGACATCGGTCTTAAGCTAGCGCACGCCGTTAGCCGCTAGCCGCTAACCGTGCTGGAATGTGGATGTGCGCATAGCAGAGAGGGTGTCCAGGCACGGCTCTCATCTGCCGGGGTGTAAAAACGTTTGATCCCGCAGAGCAGGTGTGACCGTGACCGTGGCCGCTAACGTAGACCCCCCCCCCCCCTTCCTCTGACTCGCAGTTCTCCAGCACATGTGTACTGTACGGCTTTTTCCCTGTCAATCACCTCGCTTCTTTTTTCCCCTCCTGCTGTAGTCTGCCTTTATTCCTGCTTTTCACAGCCTGTCCCATCCGTCGTTCCGGTGCCCTTTTCTGACCGCCGCAAACGGCTAAGAGCACACCGTAAACTAACGGCACAAGGAGGAACTCTTCCGTAGAATATTCCAGTGGAAAATTCCATAGAATTCACTGTATGGAGACTGGAGCGCCCTCCCGTGCCAGTCTGCTCGCCGAGGACACCGGACGTCCTCTGTTTCGGCTCGCCTGTAGCTTTTAGGCCGTTTCCAGCGCGTCAGCGAACAGCGGCTCGCTGGACAGATCAATTACACTGACCTCCCGGCAGCTGTTCCAGGTCCTGCCAGGGGGGTACGGAAGGGACCCGGAACATTGTCGCGTCAATCACAGGCTGTAAACCAATTGGGGGGTCCGTCGGTGTTGGCGTCCGACCAGTCAGGAGCAGTAGGCCGGCCGCGGTCGCCATGGCAGCCGGCCCCGCAGACGAGGGCTTTGAAAGGCTGCCGGCGGACAATAGACGGATACCAGGGCATCCCATCGCTTTTATGTCACGGGCTCATAAAGTTCTTTAAAGGGATCAATTAAGGAGGAAAATTAAAGACTTCAAATAATGTAAAGGCAAACTTTGCTGTTTAATTAGAAGGCATTGGGCTAAACGAGAGAATGTAAAAAAAATAATAATAATAAATAAAAAAGTGTTTGGTTTTGCTAATGTAGGTTGGCCATGAGCCTGGCTCTCTGCTGTAGAAGGCCTTTGTTTGTGTGTTGGCCATGTATGGTGTCGTAACGGCACGTCCGCGGCTCCCAGCCACCGCCGTCTCCGCCGTCTTTGTGCCCTGACCCATCCATCTGACGCGTTTTTGTTCTGTTCCCGCCCCCCGACGCAGACACCCCAGGATGCGCATCAGAACCGGACTCCTCGACGCCCACCTGTACTGCCTGAAGAAGTCCGTGGTCCACTTCCTGGCGGAGAACAAGTGAGGAGGCTGTTATTTTGTCTGAGTCGCTCGTCGTTCTGAGAATTTAATTGTCTGTTTTACATGCACAGGGCCCACACGCACGCACGCACGCACGCACGCACGCACGCACGCACGCACGCACAAGTGTTTTTTATGCATCTGAATATTGTAGGTGTTGCATGCCAGTCCCCCCCAAATAAACAGATTTTTCCGGATTTTCTAAGCATCATGTGGGGCGCAGGCCTTTTTTTCAGTACACTAACTACACACACAGACACACACAGACATATGCACACACACATACAAACAGACACAGACACATTCACTCACACACACGCACACACAAACAAGCACACATAGACATATGCACACACAGACACACACACAGACACACACACGATTGTGTTTGAGAACATAAGGCTTGTCAGTGGCTGTAATGGCTTCAGGGCTGTAAGGTGTAAAGCTGTTTTACAGTGTGCTACCTGACCAGTTTATGGGCTGCCAAACCCCCCATGAGTGTAGGCGGGAGGTGCAGGGGGGGGTCACAGCTGTGTTTAAATCGCACTTCCTGCCGAATGGGGACACTAACCTGCATTGTGTTTTCTTTTTTTTTTTTTTTTTATATACAGGCTTGACCATGACAATGTACAGGCAACGTATATAGTGCAAAACATTTTTTCAGTCTCTTCAATGCACAGCGTGAATACAGTGTACTTTTATTTTTATTTTTTTCCCTAAATTAAGTCATTTCATCGAGTGGCTTTTTGTCGGTTGCATTTCACATGAGAAACCCAAAACGTATTATTGACTTGCCATCCTGTGAACCATCTCATCAATGTTACAAGTGATGAGGGGAAATATCATTTGGTTTTAGGCTGGCGCAAGTCTTACATTTTCCATTTCTGCAGAGGAGATGGATACAGTGATAGCTTTTCAAGATTAAACATGGGGGGGGGGGGGGTTATGATTGTGGAGGTTCTTATCTAGACAGTTCAGACATTTCAGAGGGCTAATTGTCTTAAACTAATAACGCTGAAACCTCATATTGTGTATTTTTAATTGTAATGCATACGTTCGAGGGGGGGAAGAAACATCTCATTGGACAAAGAGGAGTCCTCATTAGAGATGGCGGAAGGTGGACGTCCGTTTGAGGCGGCGGTTTTAGACCTGCTCACATCTGCCAGCACAGGCATTCTTAAGATGACTGGAGTTGAGGGCACTGGCTTTGAATATGAAACAGAGGCTAGTAATTGCCTCACCCCCCCACCACGCCCCCACCCCGCAACCCCCAGCACCCCATTCTCTGTCTGCCTTCCTCACCCCCGAACCCCCCCCACACACACACACACATGTATACAGACACACACACACAGTCCCTTTGTGCTTGTTAAACTCACATTGTGGGGAATGTGAACAGCTCTTTTAAGTGGTGTTGAAAGTAAGCGCAGGTGGCATTTGCCTGGGTCCGCATTAATACCCATTCAGCCTCTTTCCTCCAAATAGGAATTTTCGCTGGGTTTACATAAATACACGCCGAGGCCGCTTGTTCCCACAGCTTCCCAGCGCTTTGACATTTTAATTCAGAGTTCTCCTGATATAAATATCATTTTGCCTAATCTGCCCCCCCAGACTCTGAGGCTCGGAAAGCCCTGCCCCCCCCCCACCCCTCCCTCCTCCCTTCTTTCTCTTCAAAGTGGGTTGACTTTTTTTTATTTCTTTTTTTTATTTTTATTCAGCTTTTTTTTCTTCTTCCTTTTCTTTCGCTTTTTCTCTCTCTCTCTCTCTCTCTCTCTCTCTCTCTCGCTCTCTCTCTCTCTCCCTCTCTCTCCCCCCTCTCTCTCTTCCCCTCTCTGGGCCGCTCCACTGCAGAGCGTTCAAGAAGAAAAATGGACAGAGTAACTGTTGTTTCTTTCTCTGCATTCAGATGGAAATTCTAATCTCCCCTTAAAAGAAAATAAAAAAAATAAAAAAGCCAGGGAGAGGGGAGAGAGACGGAGAGATTGAAAGTGAGGGGAGAGAAAATTAAATTGCCCTCGCAGGCTTACATGGAAGTTTTGAAAACATGATTCGGGGCCTGATCCTTTTTAACCTGTTGGAGACCCATGATCCCGCGGACGCGGCGGAATGAAACAAGCTTTCTCCTCTCTGCTAGGGCCTTCCCTGTCCGCTCCCCTCCAAAGGAACGGAACGGAACGGCACGGCACATGCTCACGGAATTCCGTGCGGGCGTTATTAGGCGTCGACGCGACGAGCGGCGGTCCCGTTGGCGCGAGCCCCCGTACCCACCCCACACAATCCCCTGGAGCTCCACCAAAACTGCTTAATTCCCGGTGATATCACTTTGTGTAACTGAAAACAAATGAAGTGATCTAATCGGCTGTGGCAGCGCACGTGGATTTATAGCGGGGAGAAACAGTCACATGACCTGAATGTAAAGTACGTCGAGCTAATGTCCCGTGTCCCACAGCTTCTTCACTCTTTCTTTATGCCTTGCAGCACCCTTTGGTTTTTGTACCAGTAATGGTATTTTGTCCATGTTCTTGTCATTTGTGATTTTACGGGTTATTATCAGCATTTTACGTCAGATTTTTGATAATTTTCTTCTCGAGTAGGGGCTTTACAAACTTTTTTTATTATTATTTATTATTATATTTTTTTTTTTTAAATATATAATTATGAAATTTTCCCCCAGGTCCATCTCTTCCATTCGTGGTGAATTGATCCCGTATTTGGTCCGAAAACAGTTCTCCAAATCTGTCAGCTCACAAAAGAACAAGGAGGATTTGGATCAGGATCAGAACCAGAAAAAGGACACTAACGCAGCCGCGGGTAAGCTTTTCCTATAACCGTGATGACCCCAGTGGCTAGGCCTGGGGGTTAGCCACCAGCACAGTAAATCATTCTCCAACTGTTAGAGAATAACATTTTTATTTTTATTTATGAACCTTATCAAGTATTTACAGTGGAGTGGGAATGGAAGTAGCCATTTTCTTAGCCTACTGAGTAGCCATCACCTGTTGGTATATTTATCCAAACCCTTTAATCAGATTCATAAGCAGGGCTGTCAACTCTTTTGCGCCTTTTCCTGAACTCAATGAACATTTGCCTTTTACTTTGGCATTCTGCACAATAATAGTTTCACGAGTTAAAACTGGCAATGAATTGCAAGTCGGTTAATCAGTTTAACTTGTACACCGTTTGCCCAGAGACACCGCCACAAAGAGGCTTTATAGAAAATAGGAAAGCCAATGTTAAAAACCAGCCGAGTCCAGGTCAAGGCCCTCACGTCATAGGAAACGGCGAGGGTCACGCCCAACTCCGAGCCTGACGCTCCGGCCGTTCTCCGCCCAGAAATCTACGTCTCCTCCAAGGACGAGGAGCAGCTGCTGCTGGCGCGCGAGCGGTCCTGCTGGAACGATCACCGCGGCGACATGAGCGAGGCCTACCACGGCGGGAAGCTGCGCTGCTACGTCCACATCATGGAGGAGGGCATGTGTTACCGCGTCAACACCCTGGCGGCCTACATCGAGGCCAACCGCATGGTGAGGGGGGGGGAGAGCCAGGCCCAGGGCGCCGGCGGGCTCTGGGTTAAAGGCCCCCGGCAGTCTGCGCTTAAGAAGTGTGGTGGTTAAATGCTGCATTTAAAAAATGTAGCTTCCTGATTGGAGGGGGGGGGGGCGGTACCAGGAGGCGGAGTTCAGGTTAATTTCCAGTGGGATGGAATGGAGTTCCATTTCAATTCACTCAATTCAGCATGTGTTTTAATTAAAATATCCTCATAGAACATTATGGGCTCTTTCCCCCATGATTCACAGTTAGAATTTTGTTTAGTTTCTTGAATCAACCAATTAAATTGACCTGAGCCCGACTCGATGGTCTCGATTTGTGGCCCCAGTGCTAAGAAGAGATATAATTTATAGGTGTAGACAACACATTGTGTGCCTAGCTTTCCTATATTGTTTTATGGATTATGTTATACAAAGTTGAATTATATTTTATCATATTAAATAATTTTTTTAAATATTATACTTAAAAAAAACTGAAACGCTGACTGGTATGCACTCTGCGCACCCAATGGTGCATCCCAATGCCTTTTCCACCTTGCATGACTGTTGTAATTGGGAAGTTGTGCCTTTTAGGAATTCAGTGCATGCAAAAGGCAGAATCTATTTAAATCATCAATCAAAATCATTCTACAATCACATTGGATTCACAGAATCATTTGGTAGGGTGGCCACACCATTTTTGATCCAGCTGTCCTCCATTCGACTCAGAATCGGTCATTGTTTTAGCAGAATCGGGTATTGTTTTTGCAGTGGACTGTGCGTCTTTGCGCACATATGTAAAAGATGAGAGCATGAGGGAGCAGGTCAGGTATGGGAATCGGGGGGGTCTCGGTGTGGGCGGGGCTTAACTGCAGGCTGGGTCACATGGCGGGGCCAACAGTCTCCAGTGTTGTCTGAGGAAGCCTGGTGGAAGGACGAAACATAGTGAGCCCTGACTACGGCATGCTAACAGATCTGAAAAACAGTATTACAGCGGTAACTGTATGGACACAGATTCAGCCCGGTGGAAGGACGAAACATAGTGAGCCCTGACTATGGCATGCTAACAGATCTGAAAAGCAGTATTACAGCCATAACTGCATGGACACAGATTCATATGATGAAGTTCGGGATAAAAGAACAGGTGCATTGTGGGAAAAGCTCTTGGGTGGTTCAGTTTTCCTCAGACGCTGAAGCACTTTGGCGTAAAAAGTTAGCGAACGAGTGTCCCCTCTTGACCACGCCGTAACCGCTGACCGCCAGTCTTTGCCGTCTGTCCCAGGCTCCCAAGCTGACGGAGGAGCCCGCGGTCCACCCATCAGCAGTCATCTCCGAACGCAGCCTGGTGAGGGGGGGGGCAGCGGCGGGGGTGGTGTGGGGGGGAGGGGGGGCGGGGGGGTAGGGTGGTACCCAACTACTCTCTTTCTTCTCTGCCGTATGGAGGGGCGGGGCCAGGCCCCCGTCTCGCCTTCCTGTTCTGCCTCCACTCACTGGCTCTGCTTCTCCGCCTGCTCTCTCATTAAGTCTGATTACAGCCGTGCCTGTTACCACGGCAATCAGGAGCCCAGATTAGTGAGATCTGTTTCATGCCCCGTTTTGGCCGCGCAGTCATGATCGTTCATTTGAAGGGTTCCTGGATTGCTGTGATCCAGCGGATTTCCCCCCCCCTCCTTTCCTCCTCTCATTCGCACCCGGCCTAGGAATGTAGGGAGTAGGCATTGAGCTTCACAATCCACTGGATTTGATGTCCTATGGTCAGGTCACATGGTTTGCCTAATTGTTGGCACAGCAAACAGGGTTGCGGGTTCCAGTCTCGGGTATAATGCTGTGTAGCGCACTTTACTTTAGCAACAGTTGGGACTAGCCGTGTAGATGGGGACACGTGTGAGATATAATAATGTAAGTTTGTTTGCTTTTTTCTTTGTTTTGATCTTTTATGTTCTTAGCAACATGGTTTATTTTATTTTTTTGTGTAGAAAACATTGCAACGTACAAAGGTTAGGCAATTATAAGCTACTTAGCTTCAGCCTTAACCCTTTCGGTCATTCTTATGTGATCAATGATGTCTAGAGATCTTTATCTCTAGTTGATGTACTGTGAAATATGATCGAAATAAATAATTAAATGAAAAATTAAATGAAGTTCTGTGAGATGAGAAAATAAGAGCTTTGGAGAAAAACCAGAATGTCTTTCTCAGGGATGCAAGCTAGATGTAGAACTCTTTGAATCTTTGAACTCGGATTCAAAGAGGGTGCAAGCTAGATGTAGAACTCTTTGAATCTTTGAACTCGGATTCAATGACCCAAGTGAATCATGTAAATCAGACGACTTTTAGCAGGAGGGGGGGGGTGCCGAAAATAAAAAAGACTTTGTAAGAGGAACCATTTATCTTGTGAGTTTGTTCCCCCTAAAATGTCTCTGGGTTTCTCAACATTCGCACAACATGGGCGTACGCTAACATTAGCCAGAATGGGCCATGACTGGCTATTGACATAGTGCTGTATCTTTATCTATAGTGAAATGCATACATGGAATTTGGTTTTCCTAATTCACATTCATGAGCAACTGTGTCAAAATATTGCATCATAAATAATTGAATTACAACATAATATATTTGCATGTTGGTTAATATTACAGTATGAGGAGGGAAATTTTGCCTGTTCGCTAATTTACTTTATAGTATTCCAACAATAGGTTGCTTAAAGTCTGGTCAAGTTTGGTTGCGAGCTAGTTTGGAAAATTAGCCTAAATTCATATTTAGCTGGTTTACTGACACTGGTTTTATTTGTGCGTTTGCAACAGGCAAGAAATGTTACAACGTGCAACTAGTTTACTATTTTAATCTCAGTATTCATAGTGAACTTCTGGACCCTGATCTCTCAGGTTCCAGCTAAATTAAATAGCACAGACTACTGTGCGAGACGCTACGTAGACAACTTAAACACATTTTTTTACACATCACTTATAATGTGCATGTTAAGAATCCAAATACAATAACCGCTAATTATCCCAGTTTGATCAAAATAAAAGCAATGTTCAGGTGTGGCTCGCACAACTTTGGGGAAAAACTGATGTTTTTATTAATCAAAACTTTCTTTTTCCTTCTACTTCTTTCTTCTGCTGAAATATTTTCTCATTGTGTTGAAATTTTTTCTAATTGTGTTTGATGCATAATTGGCATGGCCCTCCAATAAATGAGTTTACTGCGTGTGTGTGTGTGTCTGTGTGTGTGTGTCTGCGTCTGCGTGTGTGTCTGTGTGTGTCTGTGTCTGTCTGTCTGTGTGTGTGTGTGTGTGTGTGTCTGTGTCACTTATCATTGAAAATATGCCAGTAGTCAGCCAGGAGCCATTGTTGCATTTGCTAATCTACCAATTTTGTAACTTTGACTTATGTAACCACATGCAGCCTAATATATATATATTTGTTTGTCTTCTGAAAGGTTGGTGCTGACAGCATAATTGGAGCTTCCTGTCAGATTTCAGAAAAGGCTTCGATCAAGCGCTCGACGATCGGAGCGTCCACGGTGGTCAAGGAGAAGGTTAAAATCGCCAGCTCCATAATAATGAGCGGAGTTACTATCGAAGAAGGGTGAGCTCTCCTCGTTCTGCCTCCTCTGCTATCTCTGCACATGCATCACTCTAATGGAGGGCTACTTAACCCTGCTCCCGGAGGACTACAGGGAGCAGCTTTATCAGTAGGAGCTGATTGGTTGAAAGATTAATCGGTCAATGGCAAAACACTAGTAAGTTACGTGAGTCCGTATGTATCGGTGCTAGGGGTGGGACGATTCAATCCCATAACGATACGATTCGATTACGATTCTTTAGGCAAAGGTTCGATGCATAACATCTTACATTTGACCACGATTCGATTCGATAAGATTCAGTTCGATTAATTTTGATACTTTAAAAAAATGTAATAGGTATGCTAATGTGATTTGATACCGATACATTCAGCAGTAATTAAATATTCAATTAGAACCTTACGCCAAGTTCACAGCATTATGTTTATTGTTAAGGCATGCCATACATTTTGCAGCTGTCTGCAGCAAATAATGCAGCAATAAACATGACTAACAGTGTATTTTCTAAAGTTGTCCTATTTAGGTTATTGTTTTTCAAACAGTGTCAGACATGGTACCCTAATACATTTACAAAATGAAAATGGCAAAATGTATAACAATTACTAAACTGGGCCAAGAAAAATGAAATGGCCTATAGGTTAGTGTCATGCATAGTACTTTCCTAAATCTTAGTACGATCTAAACCAGGGGTCCTCAATCTTATCCCGTTAGGGCCGGTGTGGCTGCAGGCTTTTGTTCCAACCAAGCAGTAACACACCTGATTCTACTCATCAAGGTCTTTAGCAAAGTCTCTTGTGGTTGATTAGTAGAATCAGGTGTGTAACTGCTTGGTTGGAACAAAAACCTGCACCCACACCGGCCCTTTCTGGATAAGATTGAGGACCCCTGATCTAGACCTTCGGTGGAGCAAGATGCCCATCCATCCGTAGTTAAAGCTACTCTCGTAGCGTTTTGCAAGGAGTCGAACAGTTTTCTTCACCTCTTCATACAGAGCAGGTATACATTTTTCACTCAAATGTTTTCTACATGGTATGGTGTATCTAGGTTCCATGACATTCATTAAGTGAATCGGACAGTTAACGTAGTAATAATTAATTAAACGTAAGACATTGGAAATAGTCTTACTATTTTTGTTTTTTGTCTCTAACGTCTACTTGATTTTGAATAGAAAATAGTTTAAATTTAAATATCAGAAAGCACTTTACAATTAACTGTCTGGACAAGGTATGTGTATAAAAACTAATAAAAACAATTATACAAAAAAATAGAACTGTTTGGCCATTTATCCAGGAAACTCGTGTCAATGACTCCCGAGTTTAGCTTGCTAACCCGCTTGCTGTCCTTCACGTCAATGGTGTGTCGTCGGCTCAAATGGTATATCATGTTTGTGGTGTTGCCTGTGTATCTGATTTCTACTTGGCAGATCTTGCATATTGAAGCGGTTTTGTCAAGTACACCCTCCTTTCTAAACCCGAAATGCTTCCATACCACTGATTTTCTGTTCGGAAAACATTCGTAAGTTTCTGTCTCTTTTGTCGCACTCAGCGAGCACGCAGCTAGCCATTTCGCTCAGATCTGTCCGTCTCATTGTCGCTTGATTCCCGCCTGTCCCTGCTTTCAACTCACGCTTACGTGGGGGTTGGAGCAGAAACATGGATTGAAGCTGGTCAAAACAGTTTTAAAAGTAGTCGTGTCTCAGAAATATATATTTTAAATAATGAAATTAATATTTTTTTTGAATAAATGAATACATGTGCACATTAATTTAAAATGCAATATTAATCGATGCTTATCAATTCTAATCTTACAGATCGATGCAGTTGTATTTACACATTCAGATCGATGCATCGCATTGTCCCACCCCTAATCAGTGCACAGCAAAATTCTGTATTAAATCAACTCTAGCGTTGTTTATATGAAGAGTAGATTTTACAGTGAACCTCTTGTTGTGTGTGTGTGTGAGTGTGAGTGTGACAGACAGCAAGAGAGAGGGACAGACGGGGAGACGGAGAGGGACAGACGGGTAGACGGAGGGACAGACAGACAGACTGACAGAGAGAGAGAGGGACATACAGACAGACAGGGAGAGAGAGGGACAGACAGAGAGAGAGAGAGAGGGACAGACAGAGAGAGAGGAGGACAAACGGAGAGAGAGGAGGACAGACAGACAGACAGAGAGCGAGATAAGGACAGACTGAGACAGAGAGATATAGAGAGTGTATAATACACGACCAGAGTAGACTCCCCCTTGTGGAGCAGTAAAAGTACTCCATTAAGGCTTACTACCCCCCAGGAGCACAGAGCTTGCTGCCCCCATAGCAGCGTGTGAGAGAAGAAGGTGAAAAACTGGCTCCAATGACGCAGCACAGATATGAGCAAGTGGCCTGCGGACGGAGAACCAGCCCCACTGTACACGGCAGCCCATCCCTAACAACCTCATAATCACAGTCTATCACATCCACCATCGCCCCAGCGCACATCCTCCGTGTGTGCAGGGCGTGTGTGCGTGTGATGACCCGCCGTGCAGGTGAGCTCTACATTCCCGCTGAGTGACGCAGAGCAGGGTTAGGGTTAGGGTTAGGGTTCGGCCCGCTGCCCTGGGGGGGGGGGGGCCCAGCGGCTTCTGGGCACGCCTCGGGCCTCCTATGGGATGCTATGCTAGGGCCAAATGCTCTCAGTGCACATTTAAATCAGTGGAAAGTTCAAGAGTAATTTCACCAGAAAGTAGAGAAATTGAGTGCATGGTTGCTTACCTTCAATGGCTTGATTATTGTAGGAAGGTACTGGTTTTCCAGCAGAAAAAATTTAGTTTGCTTACACTCTTTCTTTCATGTTCTGAGATCGGCACATGGCATTCCTCTTCGCCATTTTTTGACCAGTAAATGGGCTCTTGATTTATAACTGCCTTTTACAAGTTTGTTTTATCTCTGTACAAGCCATCAGAACTTCTACGTGCGGTTGCCCTGAGACAATGAAGCCATTCATTATGCGTTGACATTCATATTTCTTAAAATGTTTGTTGGAACCAAGTGCACTCAATTGCACTTCATTATTATCTGTTTTCAGCTCCCAGAATGCATTGAGAGGCTGGTTAAGGGTCGTGCACAGCAAAAAATAGGGCACGCAAACCAGCTTCAGCTACACACTGTGCACAGCTTAGCTAAGCATTTGGGCTCTGCGTTAATATGCTTAGCCAAATTGATAAAGATTGACTCAAACAGTCACCACAATGTGCTGTTCTGAATGTGGTTTACTGACCTCATCTGTATGAACGGGTCCCCCCCACCCCCCAGTGTTGGGTATCTGTGCGTTCGCAACGCTTTCCACTTTTTAGCCGATCCATATTTTATAGTCCAGCGCTGGATTGGGGTCCTGCTTGGGTGGCTGGCATGGGGCCCCCGAGATCCAGCAGCCATTCAGCTGCACTATAGTCGCAGATGGTTCTAGAAGCTGGTGGGAGTTCTAGGGGGAGGTGGGAGGGGATGGCAGGGGTCTGTTGCTTCTGTTTTATGTGTTCGGGTGGGGTGGGGTTGGGGTGGGGGGGGGGGGGTGTGGAGGGTCGCACATTAACAATGTCCATTAGCGCCCAGTCAACCGGAACGTGGTCACAATGCAATACATAAACAGATAGGTGATGAATATAGATGGCTCTGCACTCTCTGTGTAGCGTGTGGCTACAATTCCTGGAAAAAAAGGGCATATTCGCCTTATTGATGTTGTTACCGTTCGGATTTGACCCGCAGGAACCAAAAAGGCATGTACGAGCTAACAAGGCAGAAAGCGTTCCGTGTCTGTCCAACCTCGCCTTTTCCCTCCGAAATTGCCGTTCCCTCCAAACGTGCAGAGTTAAGGTTTTTAACGGCCAATGGGGGAAATTCGCCGACGTTTCAAGGGGCGTAATTTGCAGACGGCGACAGGAGGGAGATGCGGGATTAGGCCTGGCCGAAACGGGGGAAACGAGGGAATTTTTAAATCCGGGGGGCCGAGCTTCATCTCGTCGAGCCTCACTTTAAACGTGAGGAGAGGCCGCCCCGGCTACCTTCGCTTCTCCAGTTAGCGCACGCATAAAAGAAAGAATGAGCAGAAGAATGAAAGGAAGAAGAAAGCAATTCTTTTTACAACATAAAAAAAAAAATTCAAAAAAATGCAAGAGCGGATTAGCAAATCCCTGGCATGTTAAAAAGGCACTTGCAGTTTTGGGTCCTTTGTTTGCATGTAGGAGTGCTTGTTTACAAAGCGGTGGGGGTAGGGAGGGGTGCAGGCAGGGGGGTCAGGGGAAGGGGGGTGGGGGGTCGCAGCGTGGAGGAGAACAGTGTCAGTAATTAGTGGTATTTCTGCTGGGCTTCTTTGGTGGTCTCTCTGTTTAAAACTACAGTCCTTGTAATCTCCCATCGCCATCCACCAAACACCCCTCCCTCTCTCCCTCCCTCCCTTCCTCTCTCTCTCTCTCTCTCTCTCTCCCCCTCTCTCTCTCCCTTCGTCTCTCTCTCTCTCCCTCTCTCTCTCTCTCTCTCTCTCTCTCTCTCTCTCTCTCCCTCTCTCTCTCTCTCTCTCTCTCCGCCACCTGAATAGAACGCTCCTGTGCTCCTGCCAATACAAACCGGCCTGTGTTTGCGGCTGCAGGACCGAGCACGTCAGAGCCCCCCCACTCCACACGCACGCAAGCACACGCACACACACACACACACACACACACCCTACCCCCCCACAGTGCAGTGTCTGTTTTGCTTCTCCGGACGTTCTGGTGGCAGGCTTTTTTTGCCAACCCAGACGGATGGGTGTGCACGTGCATGCGCGCACACACACACACACACACACACACACAGGAATGTAAGCAGGATTGCCGCACCCCCCCAAGTTTTCCCCCGGAACTCCACAGACACCATTTTTAATGATTTTATATTTATTTGTCTGTTTATCACACTCATTTCAGGTTTCATAGATCAACCAGTATTCTTGAAAACATGATGGCTATGTTTTTATAATTTTTATCAATGGGGCGTCAGTTTGCTACACTTTTGTAATGAATAGCAAAATCTGGGGTTTTAGCATCCCTGATGTGGCAGTTTGTGCATTTTAACAATTTTAACAATTTAATCTTCTTCAATTTAACTTTGAAAAAACGTAGTAAAACCCCTCACTACCTTTTTTTTGGTAGAGTTTTTGCCACATCATCATAAAGGTTTAACAGCATCAGTATGACCTGAGCCGGATCCATTTCATGTTTACCTCAGACCTGACCTAGTTCCTTATAGCGTTTTAGCTTTGACACAGTTCTAGAATTAGGCCTTTTATTATAAGTCACTCCTCACAGTGTGTTAGCTTAGCACAGCCGCTAAAGCACGTTGCTAATGCTGCAGACGGGAGGAAACGGCGGTGCCAGGAGACTGGGCCGGAGAGTGTTCGGTGCTGAGCGCACAGCTGCGGGGGGTCCAGGCTGTGCGCCGCTCTGTTCCTGTCCTCCTGGGAGGCTAATGGGCAAGGCGGGCGAGAGGGAACGCACCGGGCATCTGCTGAGCGCCCCGCCAACACGCAGACTCCTCCCCCCCTCTCCGCCCGTCCCCAAAAAAATGGAAAGAAAGGGAAAATTGACGGCTTTCTCAAGCGCCATTGTTATCTTTAGCGCGTATGTCACTGTTCATTCACACACGCTCGGAAAGCCGGTGTTGTTTTTAATATATATGCTAATTATGTCTTTAGAAAAATAAAACAAGGCTGTTGAAAAAAGCTGAGGTATTGGGTTTCTTTCTTTTTTGGAGGGGGGGGGGGGGTGAATAAAGAACAAGACCCTCAGCTGTGCAATTAGCTAAACTTGAAAGCAAAAAATGAAGTTCACGGTAAATATGTTCATGCACCAGAAAAGCTGGCCCGGGCTGTTCGTGTAAACATTAAACTGTGCAAATAAAGTTTTATGGAGCCAAGCTGATCCCAGGAAAATATTATTCTTTAAACGCTGTAAACAGACATTGGCATAAGGAGGTGTGTGTGTGCGTGCATGCGTGCGTGTACACATTTCTACGTGTGTGTGCTCATGTACACAGTGTGTGTCTGTCTGTATGACAACACATTTACCTCAAGCCCTCCAGAGAGTGTGCTCTTCATTGCTGTTGAACAGTGTCGCTGACAGATTCCACATTTACCTGAGAAAAAGTCTTGTTTTATTTTTTTTCCCGCTCTTTCCGTTTATAGAGTCCTGCTAGTTAAACCAGGGAAGGACATTCCTCTAGACCGTAATACCTGTGTTCATCTCCATCTCTAATCAGTGTCCCTGAAGAGGACAGTTCACTGGACATGTTGTAGCTGCGCTGTGGTGCCAGTGATGTAGGAACACTGGTTTGATTTCAGGGGTTACTGACGGCACTCTCTCCCGTACAGGTGTAACATCCAGGGCAGCGTGATCTGCAGCAACGCCGTGATTGGCCGGGGCTCCGACATCAAGTACTGCTTAGTGGGGAACTCCCAGCGCATCGAGCCCGAGGGTGAGTGCTATCGCCGCACGCTAAAGCCCTGCTTACTGCAATGCAAACGGGAAGCTAGCAAGGATAGCTTTTCATTAACGCCAACGGAGAGGAAACGGCAAAGTTACAATATGCAACCGGTGACAACTGGTAGCAGCCACAGATGTCTGATTGGTCCATCGCGAGTCTATATCCCAAATGCTATTCTGAAACGCTATTTGCTTCAGAAACCATTTATCTGCTACTCTGCTCTTTGGGTAAGCTCTGTCTTTAAAAGGAATTATGTTCCATTTATTTCAAAATAAGAAGGGAAACGTGTTCTACTGTATGCCTTTTGATGGTGTTAACAGCCCTTCTGAATTGGCAAGCCGGAGTGAGGTTCATTTGAACGTCTTCTGAAGAGAAGCCAGCAGTACTGGTGTGTGAGACACCTTCACAAGCGGGCGGTCCTCTCAGGTGTATAAAAACATGATTGAAAAATGTTGCTTTAGCAGCTATCTGCTCTATGTAAATACAATGCAATTTGCATGTGCTTATGTGTGTGTGTTTTTATCATTCTTAAGGATCTTTGGTCTTTTTCTTTGTTTTGTCCACTTCCTTCAAAAATATGAAAAGCATGCGCTATATAGACTGAATTTCACACAGGAAGAGCAATGGTAGCTAAAGCGTACCACAGTCTCGAGGCTACATTTATGTCCATGTAATTATCTGCAGAGGACAATCCCTGTAATTAAAATGCACCTTAGCACAGCCTTGTGTTTTACACTCAGACTGGGGGCCGAGTCTAGGGCAGCCATGATATAATGGAGCTGCCTGCCCGCGTGCTTCGGTCTGCTTTAATAGCTTATTAAAAATGAAGCTGCTGTCTGTAATTGAGTCCGTGTAAACCCCCTCCCTCTTTTTTTGGTTTGAGCGTGGGGGGGTTAGTTTTGTTTTATGAGTTTCTGCTGTCTGTGGGTGGTGTGTGAGTGCACGTCAGTTGGTGTGTGAGTGCACGTCAGTTGGTGTGTGAGTGCACGTCAGTTGGTGTGTGAGCGTGTGTGTTGGTGTGTGAGCGAGTTGGTTTGCGCGCACGCGTGTGTGTGTGAGTGCGTGTGTGTGAGTTGGTGTGTGCGTGTCTGTGGGAAGGCTGTTCAATTCCGGGTGGTCCTGGCCCTCTTCTCTAACCTCTCCATCAGTGACACTGCCAGAGGCTCCCTAAGCTGTCCGGGCCAGCTCAGCCTAATTGCCTGAACAACAGGGTATTGCCACACCACGGCCACCCCCCCCACTCCTAAACTGCAACATCTCCCTTTAAAACCCCCACTGCCCCCTCCTCTGTCCCATCTCCCAGGCTGGTTACCCTGGTAGGGCTGGAGATGATTAGCCACATCTCCCCAAAAATCCCAAATCACTAGCTGGACCCCTGTTCCTCCCCCACAGTCTGCTGTTCCCCGCAAAGCCAGGGACCCCGATTCAAAGGCAAACCCCGTTTTTATTTGCGCTCTTGAGAAATGGCTCTGACTCGGTCGGCTCTGGGGTGGTATAGAGAGCAATGCAGCCTGTTATTATAAAAGCATTACTTTTGATACTGTGATGAATTTGCTGGGTTTTTTTTTTTCTTGAAATAGCGCTGAGAATTGAAATTTTCCTTGTTCTTTTAATGTGGGTTGTGTGCCGCTGTAAAAGGAACATGTCGGTTTGTTTTTAAAAGGACCGGCAGTTTGATCAAGGGGGGATGTAGAATTGAATAAAAAAATGCTGTGGTAACTTAAACTTGGGTGGGTTTGTGGAAGATAAGGTTTGGCGTACCATAGAGCTGTCTCTAGTGCAAAATTAGGAGATATTCGTTTTAAATAATGCATACCACCTTTCCTTTCCCTGTCAGCGTTGTCCGACAGCCAAGTGAACTCACCATGCTTTATGCAAATGTTGTTTTTTACGGCCGAATAATTACAGGCAGATGTGATTCTGGGGTTTTTAATTGGGGTTGACGGTGCCTCTCTCTTCAGATTACAGTTTGTATCGACCCCATTGGGGTAGAATGCAAGACGGAGGCTTTCGTTTCTCTATTTGTTCATCATTTCACAAGAGGAACAAACCTGTACTGGGCTCTAGCATTTAGCTTTTGAGGTATTTTGTAAGCGCTACATCGGTCCCTTCATCGAGGTCTCAGCCATAGATAGGCCTCATAGTACAGACCTGGCAGGTTCAAGGTAACGGCCGGTCCATTAGGCAACCATGACAATGGCTTTAAGATGGCAGAGTTTCTTCGCCTGCGGACAAAATGGCAGCTGTTCGCAGGCTAGCAGTTAGCAAAAACTGTAAACTATAGCTATGGCTCTCCTGTAGTACTGTAGGAAAGAGGATGACGTGAGGAAAATAGATACTGGTTCAGTAATGACTGAATGCGTGCGTACAGGGGGATCTGCATAGGGTGTGGAATTAACACTCGCCACCAGCCAAAGGCTGGTCAAATTTTGATTGTGGCTGGTAAGATTTTTACTCTAGCAGGATACCAACCAGGTTGTCTTATATTGTAAAAGGTAATCTGGCTGGTAAAAAGTAAAAAATGGCCGGTGATTTTTAGAATCCACAAGCCACTTTGGCCTGTGGGTGAAAAAGTAAATTTCATAACCTGGATCTGCGTGGCTCCCATCCTGTTAGAGCACTGCACACTGGGATATATTGCTGGACTGGATGTCTGCTGCTTGGACGATACATTTCAAAACTAGGACACCCAGAATCCAATATTGCCTCATTATTATTTTTGAAGCAAATTATGTTGCTCATTTTCTTTTGTCGGTTACTTTATTGGAAGTTAATTTTAAAAGCATTCTGTCAGTTTTATGACCCACGCCTGTAGCTGAGTTAAGGTTGAATACTGTACTCGAGGGGTCCCGTCGAGGATTCGAACACGCAACCTTCTGGCGCGTGGGCCGCCGCGTAAGCCGAGCTGCCCAACACCGAGCAGGCCGCCCTCCGTGGGCCAGAGCGCGCTCCTGCCAGGACCCCCCAAATCCACACCAAATGTGCAGCGCGCCCCCCCCCCCTCCCCTGCCGGATAGAGGCCAGGCTCCCCCGCTGGTAAACACATTACGCATCTCCCCGGGGCGGTGGGATGGGAACGTCCGCTGGAGACCACCCTGGCGGGCGGGCAGGCAGGCAGGCAGGCAGGCAGCGAGGGCAGCCCCTGGAGAAGCCCCGCAGGGCGCGCGGACAGGTGGCGTGCGTCTGCAGGTGTCGCTACCTTAAGAGGGCTGAGACTTCCCCCGTCCACCACAATACCTCTCTCTCTCAGCCTCTCTCTTTCTCTCTCTCTCAGCCTCTCTTTCTCTCAGCCTCTCTTTCTCTCTCAGCCTCTCTCTTTCTCTCTCCCTGTCTTTCTCCTTCTCTTTTTCCTTTTCTCTCTCCCTCTCTTTCTGTCCCTCTATCCCTCACTATCTCCCTCTTTCTTTTTCTCTTTCTCTCCGTTTTTCTCCTTCTCTCTGTTTTTCTCCCTCCCTCTCTCTCAATCTCACTCCCTCTCTCTCTCCCTACCTCTCTTTCTGTCCCTCTATCCCTCGCTATCCCCCTCTCTGTCTCCCTGTTTTTCTCCTTCTTTCTTTCCCTCTCTTTCTGTCCCTCTATCCCTCACTCTCTCCTCCCCCTCTCTCTTTCTCTGGACGCAGACTCACTATTCTCCCTGTGCTCCACGCTCGATTTATCTTTCCTTAAAATGCAAAAACAGCCTTTTGTTCAGATTCCTTTTCACTGAAATGCGCGTTGTTTACATGGAACAAGAAAGCCACCCTCCCGGCTTAGTTTAGCCCATGCGTCTTTCTCCAGGAGATTATTAGCTTACGTCCTTATAATTATTACCATTATCATTTTCAATGGACTGTTTGTGTGTGCGTGTGTGCATGCGTACGTGTATCTTTTGTTTGGAGGTCTTTTGTGATCGTGTGTCTGTCATCAGTGTTGGGAGAAAGAGGGAAGAAAGCAGAGTTGCGTTGTAGTCCAGTATCAAAATGAATCACGGTTCTGCTGCTCTTACGAAATGAATATAATCACATAAACTCGTAACTAAGGGGATATTTATGCCATTGCCACAGGACGAGTTGTTGAAGCAAGCCCTGAAAATCTTCAAGCGAGACAACGAAGCAGCTGTTTTATGAGCTATATTTGCGATTTGAAGTCAAGCTCCTTACGCTGTTGATCCCAGAAACGATTATAGTTTCAGGACCAACGGTTAATATTCAGAATTGCATACAAAGAGGGGTGTTGTGTTGAAGAGGAGTGAATTACTTTAAATGCCTAGATAAAGATTACAATAAACAAGAAGGCAAGTCTACTTGTTGGCCGACAGTATGGTTTTGCAGCATTGATTGCCCGTTGCTCTCTGGTATCGAGCTCTACAGTAAAGTTCCACATTGACCTCGTGCTAACTTTGCAGCTAAGGCTAACTGCATTTTTCTTCCCTCCAGCTGAAAGAACCAATGAGGTCATCGTTGGAAGTGACCAGCTGATGGAGATCTAGATGCGCCCAAGAGCACCTGAACGATCCGGAAGCTTCCGGAGCGGAGGCTGAACGCCAGTGAGGCCACAGCGAGGCCCTGTCGTCACGGACACTCATCCCTGTAGTCACGGACACTCATCCCTGTAGTCACGGACACTCATCCCTGTCAGCCTCTCTATTTTTTTTATATAAGGTGTCCAAATAAAAGCTGATTTATTTATCTCAAGATTAGTTTTTAAATTTTTGTATTCCTGTTGATCTCCGCATGAGCACTGCCTGTCAGAGCGGGCCCCGCTGCGGCAAGGAACGGGGGACCACAGTGGAGTTAATTGTATTTGTTCTTTAAGTACGCACGCATGCACGCACACACATATACACACACACACAGACACACACACACACAAAACCGGAGCGACGGACCACCCAGCAAGATCTCAACAAGAAACAGTGATCCCTCCCACTTTTACAAAATGCTAGAAAGGAGTCGCTCTACTTTTTTCTTTTTTTTTCTGTCTTAAGATTTATGGCATTCCTTCCCCAGCGCAACTCTTAAATTACAGGTCTGAAGTTCCTTAGTCACGAAACAAGGCCATCTGAGGAAGATGCTCTGCCCGCATAACTGTTTGATTTACAGCGCCTGCTTCATATGGGACTCCGGTGTCATCGGTGGCATAATCGCCAGCTTCTCCTCTTCTCTCTTCTCCTCTGGGGTTTTTTTGTTTGTTGTCGTCATTAGCGACAGCTTGACATAATTACCCCCAAATTACCTCTTTTTTTCTGTCCTTTATTCTTTCCCTCCTTCTCTTTTTTTTTTCCCTCTTGTTTTAATCCAGAAAACTTAATCAAGTTTCCTCATTTGGTTTATTTAACCTTCTCGCACTGCTGTGGGAAATGTTTCCCTTTTCCCAGCCCTCATAAAAATAATCATTTAAAAAGTCATCTTAAGAAGCCTATTTTTTTCTGAATGTCTACGTTTGAATGTTATTTTATAGGATCCCCCACCCCCAGTGTAGCGGCAGCATATGCTTATTTTTTAAATGAATGCTTGGCTCGCTAACAGATTTGTAATGGTAGATTATACGTATGAAATATTATAAGAGAATACTATGGTCTGCTTGTGTGTCCTTTGCCGCAAGCGTCTGAAAAAAGAAAGTTCAAATTTTTCCTTGAAATTGGAGGACTGAAATCTGCGTCGGCCATTTGGAAATCCACTCCTGCAACTGCAAAAGCATAGAAGAAGACCTCAGTAAACATCTGGTGACCACTATAATCAGATTTAACAAGTCCCGAGTGTGCTATCTGATTTGAAATTGTAGAACGAGACCCATACCATAGACTTTCAGATCCAAGTCAAAATTGTGTACTTCGAGTCAAATTAATTAGCGTCTGATTTACGTTCCACATGACCTAGAGCGAAGAATTATGTATTCAGTCATTCCTACAAACAAGAGGAAAATGAGATGGTGCTAGCTGCTGTTTGGATTGGAGCAGGGTCTTCATGGTATGTGGATGTATACACTTCTCGTTTACCTCGTTCCCAAAAGCGCAAGTCACCATCTGGATTTTTTTCGGGCACCACACGGGTGAGGGGAAACGGTGTTCTCAAGGAGACGCGACCCCCACCTTGCGCGTTCCGCTGGCCGTCGTCGGCCCCCATTTTTTTGACGTCAGGTCGGCTGCCGTTTTGGGTCCCCTTTCGAAAGGCGCGCCGACTTCCTGCTGTCCCCTCTTCCTCCTCCGCGCCCGTCGTCTCCGACCCGCCCCGTTGTGCCGATGGGCTCAGGCGGGGCACCGAGCAGGCCCTGGCTGTCCCGGGCCGGGCCTTTGGACACTGTGTACAGTGTCACTCTGCACCCTCGTCGGACCGAGCGTGACAGATGGGCCTGTTTTCCAGGGCTGGGGGTCAGATGTCAGCCGGCCGATCGTATATCAGGCCGGGCTGTCTCCGGGTCAGGCCCAGTGTGCGTTTCCATGGCCTGTTTGTTACCGCGCCAGGGTCCCACCCCCCCTCTGGTTATCCGCCATATCGGACCTGATGCTCATATCCTTTTGGTTAGATCAGACCAGCCAAACGACGGCCCCCGGAAATCCACACCAGCCATGAAATTAATGGATTTCTTTAGGGGTTTTGATCTTATTCCACCTAATCAGGGGTGCTCACAATGCTTTGTTGTGAGCCTTAGGTCATTATCCTGATTAGTCGGTGTGTGTGTGTTTTTGTGTGCGTCTGTGTTTTTCTGTTTGTGGGTTTGTGCGAGTGTGTACGCAAGTGTGAACAAATGTGCATATGTGTTGAGTGTTTTCCTTTTTTTATACACACTGCACTTCAGACATGGACAGTTCCTAGTGACGTGAAAATCCTGCTCACTCAAAATGAAGATGCTGATGCTTATCGCCAGCGGCTAAATGCGTCTTGACTGGCAGTTACTGTAAGAGGTGTAAGTGCAGGGGTGCTTATGAAGCCCGGGGCATCATAAATCACAAGAGACAGTGATATAAATACGCTCCTGGAGGCTGGCCAAATGGCTCTGCCACCGGCTATGAAGTGGGGTAGCCTGTCTGCTTATTCTGCCTGGGGGGTGGGGGGGGTCAGGCTGACCAACTGACAGGCAGGGAGAGAGAAAGGTTCCAGGGAAAGGAGCTCACGGATTGTGCCCCCTTGCTGTGGGTGTGGGTGGGGGTGAGAAGGGGAGGGTTTAGTTGAGGTTGGGAGGGGGGGGTCTGAGGCCGGAGGGCGGAACGTGGAGGGTGAGAGGCTGGGTGGCCCACCCAAGTGGAGAAGGAACCTGCGTGCTTGCTGCTGACCCCTGCGCATTAACGGAACACTTCCTCAATTTGTCTTCTGTGTTCTTGCGCCACAAACTAATTTCCTCTCTTTCCCACTGGCTTTTAAGGCTCTGTGTGTCCGTCCCCTCCCACCTCCACCCCCCGCCTCACTAACACACACACACACTAACACACACTCAGATACCCCCCACATACACACACACTTTCTTTCAAGGATTTTTTTTTAAGCATCTTGCTTACTGCTGCAACCCAACAAAGGCGCTGGAGCCAGAGGGCACAGTGTGGGGTAATAGCTTCCAGAACAACTGAGATGCTGTAACTCGCAACTGCTCAATCTGCCTGCGTTTTTCAGCTGAGCATGCTGGGATATCGCTGCAGTCCGCCTCTGTCGTCACCGGGCTGCCCGCGTTGGCTAAAACACGGTCCTTACCATGCACAGCTCCCTTTTTTGAGACTTTGTTCATTCATCTATTCAGGGTAGCTTTTATTTTGTGTAAATCCTTCGTCTTAAGTGTTTTCACAAGGTAAATAAAATGCTGGATTACAACATGGCACGCTGCCTTGAAACCATGGTTGAACCATGGGTATCATCAGCTTGTGTGGTGCACTGCTGTCTTCTCCTGGAGAAAGTTTATTACCTTAAATAACCTGTAATTAGCCAACCATATAGGTTAATGTATTCCGTTTAAGCTGTATACATCACCTAAGGTAAAATAATCAACTGAGCAACTTACAGTATGCCAATGGAAGGGCTTTCAATTTGCACGGTTAAACATTTCTAATTTTCAATATTATTTTTGGATATTAGTCAAGCCTTTCTATTAGTTAACATCCTCACCATGCATGTTTAAACTGTATATGAAATTGCATACAATAATAACTACACCAACATGTTTGCAACCATAAATCATGACCGCTCCAAATTCACAAGTCTTTGATTATCTGGAATCTTGCATTTGCTTTCACAGCCCAGTGTTCGCAAATGGAGCGGTTCATTTTAAACACTTTTTCTGGATTACAGTTCCTGACCTGTTCCATTGTAGCGCTGTGGTTTCTGCTTTGGTCCCTATAGGGAGAGTTTGTCAACATTGTGCTCACGAGTAGCTACATCTCATGGTGGTGCTGAGGAATTTGTCTAATGAAAGATTTCTCATGATCTAGAGATTATTTTCCACCCATAATGATCCCTAAAATTACATATTCCATTCTTCCAGATCAAGACATGGTAGCCAATGTCCTCTTCCGGATCAAACTTTGTAGGGGAAACTTTGACTGACTTATATGGTTTTCTTTTGTCTTAACACATTAAACCTCTCATTAAACTTACTTTTGAAGACTGTCTTTCTCACTATTACTGACTGTACATTTTGACATAAAGGTGAGTAAATGTATTTATTTTTGCCCCTTTTTCGAAGTTAGAAGTCTTAAATGACACAAGAATTGATTGATGGTATCACCGTTTTGGCAGTCTTCTTTTTTTGCCACATACTAATTTATTTGCAAAAACTGATTCTTTATTGTTCTAAATGATGGTGGCCATAATGTTATTAGTTTGGTAAATATTTTTAAATATTTGTTTTGAACTGCACGGCTGCTGTCCCTCATTGAAGACAAACCGCAACAATACAGGTAGCCTAGAAATGATCGAATCGCTGCAGTGCACATAGTGAACAAGCCGCATAGTCGCACATTAGCCAACAGAGCATTTGTTCCCGTTGCTTTTAACTTAAACGCAGCTCGTGGAAACCAATATTTTTTTGTATCAATTCAGTGTTATTCTAAACCTGCTGGCATTGATCTTAACACAATAACTAAGTGAACAGACAAATAAATTAATAAATATGTAAGTTCCTCGTGGAACACACGAAAGACAAAGGACCGTGATTTTGTTCCGCCACCTGCTAGCCCCGGTCTAACAATACCTCCGTTACAGAGGCACAAACAAAGGACGCCTGAAAATGTCTTTAAGGGAGCCATTCATTACGGTGACAAAGGGGGAGAGAAATACATTATCATAATTAATCTTATCTCTGGCCGTGGGTGGCGGGCCCCTTCCTTTACACACTGTCGGACCCTCACAAAGCCTACATGTACACTTGCCATTGTGCCACAAGGCACTTTGGGGGTTAAGAATATTTTAAGCTTTGTAAACATTCCCTCAAACAAACCTGCACTGTTGCTCGCGACAGAGATTCTTCCCAGTGTTCTTTTTTTATATATCAAAATAGAACTCAGAAGTCCGTTTGAATAAAGGGACTTCCTCGCGTCACAAAGAAACTAATCACACTTACGAACTTTTGTAGTTGCAGGCTCCTCCCATTGCGTATTTTTCACCATCCGCACAGAAGATTGCCAATATTATCATTGTTCTGTTGTATGTTTATATTTAGTAGCTACATGCTATAGGTGATGAAGAGGGTGTCCCTAATGTTTTACAGCTGTAGTTTCCAACCCTATTCACACCTTGAGTAGACGGCTGCTTTTTCAGTAAATTAGTTTTGATTAAGCTAATAACTGAATACTAATATTTATATGACACCCCTACATTTAATCTGCTATGCGCTCTTCATTACATGGATGCATTGTTGGTGGTGGGTGGGCGTTTCTGGTCTCATAAATAGATTTAATTGCTATCCAACATGCCTTTGCAACTGTTCAGGTTTGGGGCGTCGGCTTCATTTTCGCATAATTAGCTTTTTCATTAATCATGTTGTTTCCCGAGCTCAACTAATTTGTTATTAATAAAAAGCTAACTACTTTTTTAGACTCAATGTTGGAGAGATTTGAACCTGGCAGTTGTGGGCCTACAATCTGTGCATTTTGTGCATATGCCAAATTATCTTTAATTCAATTGTATTATACCACGGAAGGGTAGCTATTCTGTTTATATGTCCGTCATTTGTCTTGTTATTCATTAAATCGTTATTACTGTCTAATGCTCAATGAGATTTGTGTGATTCCCTAAGATTTCTGGGACTTGAAGTTTTTCTCAACGTGGTAAATGTGTGGGCACGTTTTTATTTATATATTTTTGTCATTTTTGTTTCAAGTCCTTTTTGCCAATGGCTTTGTGTTTCATAAAATGTAATAATGTTTCAATATAAGGACAGCTTTTTTTTTTTTTGATGCCATAAACCAGCAACAAAAAGGACGCTTGATGGCCTAAATGATTATTTTTCTAAATGCAAAACATCAGAAAACGAAACGGGTGGTCTTGGGTGATCGGACTGCGACTAATTTGCAACGAGACCACAGACATGGAATTTACCTAAACTTAAAACAATAGGCTACCCCTGTATTTTAATGCACTTTGATCTGGTTTGATCAACTGCAGTGATTCTGAAAAGGCGACCCAAAACGTCATTCTATATCAGGGATCTGGCTGGGGGTGTTCAAATCCCACCCCCTTTTTTTTTTTTTTGGTGGGAGGGGTACAATAAATAAACTTGGCCAGAACAGCTCTGCTGTTGCGTGATGGGTGAGCGCGAGAGCCGTTCCGTGTTTTGCGATTGCACATACAGAAACGGGGCCAGGGCAGCAGCGGTTTATGTTTGCAGGCCGCGTGATGGCAGATTTCTGGACAGCGCATGGTCATCTCCCCGGTTTATTTACCCAAGGCCTCTAGACCTCGGCCCAGACCTCCCTCAGTTTGTTAGGCTTAAAGGGGCCCCCTTTACCACACAGGGCAATTCTTCACATTCCACATTAGCTCCAATTTCCAGCTGCCTTTTTCCTCCTCGAATTAAACAAATTGAGATTTCAGAGAGGTGGAGCGGCGCATGCTCTGTGATGAATATTAAAACCGACATTGGGAAGAGCACAATTACCGTTACCCACTCTAAAGTAAGCCATTTACAATGGACCTTTTTGAATATTTTTAGTCTGTAAACTGTGGCCTATTTCCCCCCCATGCAAGAGAGGTTGTTCGGCATTGTGTTTTCATCATATAAATCGAAATGATCAGATCGGATTTCATGTGTGTGTGTGCGCGCGCGCGCGAATGTAGTATTCATATTACATAATCCACACGGTGAAGATATAATATGATACTTGGCTTACAGTTATGTATTTGCAAAATATGTGTTCACTGTGTGCCGTAGACATCTGAAGTATGCCTAAAACAGATTTATCTTGGGGGGAAATGGACAGTCACTGTACCACCCACTGGTGGAGTTCATCGTTGGACAAGGGTTAGCTTCGACTGATGCTGTTCTCTGAGCTGCTTTTAGGGGTGTGATATCATAAATTTAAATAATTGTTGGAAAAACACAAAAACGTAGTTCATCCCGTTCACCTAAAATCATAGCACATGCTAAATGGTGACCCAATTTGATACATCATTATGCATACAGGGACAAAAAAAAGAACTTGGCAGTTAAATACATCTTACATTATTTTAACGAAAACATTTTTAAAAATCTCTTTTAAACTGCTGCGCTAAATGTAAGCCGTTGCCAGCGGATTCCATAAGCTTCAAACTTGACTTTCGCGTTCTGATACCAATACAGGAAGAATCACTGTTTCTGTGAGCCAGCACTATGGACAACCATCTTGGCGACTATTACTTTGTCTCGGTGACAGTTGGAACAATTGACTACCTGGGAATTGTAACAGAGTAGCCTAGTCTAGACTCATTAGAGGCAATTAATGCCCAGTGGGGGTACAGTTTCTCTGTGATCATTCTATAGTACTGTACCACACATGCAGCTAAACTACTGTGCAGGCAAACAGTACCACGGAGCCGTTTGAGTTCAAATATAGAGGATATTCTCCGTGACAGCTAGACCTTGGTAATTGTAAGTGTAAATAATCCTATAAAAGGGGAACCGTGTATGCAGGTCTGGTTAATCCTTTGTTAGTTGCGATAGAGCGGACCCCACCCGCAAAACGCACACCTTCTGGTAAATTAAGTGACAACGCGAGCTTTTGGTGGATAAACATTTTACAGTCATATTAAATACATTTTTATTTTATTTCATATTAATAAATAATAGACTGTGCATTCCATCTCATAGTGTAGGCTACATATCCCTTTACTCACGGAACAATTATATATAATTTAATGTAGCAGCTACAATTAAAACACATTTTAAAAAGCTACATGAGATAGAATGCAATAATTTAGAATTGTTCACCCAGTGCTGAACATAGTTTGATACTTCCTCACGCGAATAAGATGGATATTAACGGATGTGTTTTCAGTCCTAAAGAAATGTTACTTTTTTTCTAAGTCTTCTTTTTAAAGTTATTTCATAGACCGATACATTTTAACGTGCGGATAAATCGTGCTGGGTTTTCTTATTTATTTCATTCACTTTTGTTGTTTGCGGAACGTAAAAGAAAATTGTAGGATCTGTTGTATCAATAGATGGTATGTGTGATTGCTTCTTAAAATTCGAGTTGGAGCATTTGGAAATGTGCAGAGCAGGGCAGCAGTGTGCTCGGTTTATTGAAAGAGTTCCTCTCTCTGACGCCCCCTCGCTCTCCCCCTCCCCTCGACGATTTGAAGGACTGCCTGGGTGGTCTCCCTCTCTCTCCACTTTGGCGAGCTGTTGCTTAGCAGCTAATAATAGGAGATGTTTGCAAAGTAATTTGCCTCTTCCTTGGCCAATGAGAACCAGAGCACTTTTCCATCAAACCACCCTTTTCAGGATTTGCAAAGGGGCTCTCTTCTCCAAATGTTACTGCAACGGGATCAGAAGCAGACTTAGAGATCTGCTCGAGACTTTCCTCTGGTTTAAAACTTTGTTTTACAAGCTATCAGGACGAATGAAAACTGAAGGATCTATAAGGATTTGGACACATAATGTTGGGATGGAGTTGCAAGACTTTGGCTCAAGGAAAGACTAGAAAATATTCTTTAAACTTTTACCCGCTGGATGCGCTTGCTCTTCTTGGATTATTATTGCTTTTGCTGAATTCGCAGCGTTTGTTCTTCATCGCTTTCTTGTGCGCTTCGTTTTCTTGTTTGGACTATGGCCTCGGATCTCAGAGTCCCAGGGGCCGGTATTTTTGGAGATTTACCCCCAAGCTATACGCGTTCTCCGCCGGCCGCGAACTCGGATCTGCTCCGGAGACCCAGTTACTGCCACGCTGCTTTCGCATTAAAACAGATTTCTAAGGTGACAAAACACTTCTCTTGGAAAGTCTCTACAAATTGTTTAGCCCTGTATTATTCTATATGCTTTCCGAACCATAACCGTGAGAAGAAACATTTTAATAGCTTATTTAAAAAATGTGATTAACTGTTAAACGTTATGAAGTAGCTAAATTGCATGCCCGGGAAGTCCGTGAATGTCATAGCTTGTCTCCACTCGGTTATAACGTGTTTATGCTTTTCTGCCGCATACGTTAAAGTGCTTTCAGACTTTTCCCACAACTGTTAACTTGGCGGAATAATAGGCTACGGTCGGTGTAAAAAGCGTACACGCTCCTCTCGCACCGGTAATGGAAGTTTTTCCTATACATTTTAACTTGGACTTGTTTAGATTGCTATAACTACACTGTGCGTAGTTACATTGAAACACATTCCGATGTTTTCTTTGCGTTTGTCAATAAGGTCGTTTGTATTTTAAATTTGGGAGACAAAAAAACCCGGCAGATTCCTTAGAAGCATGTACCGTATGTTTGAAGATGTGGTGGGTCTTAAAGAGGAATTCAATGATTAAGTTTTATCTGACAAAGCATCTATGAAGCGCAGAACCTTTTGGATATGTGTCAAAACCGCGGAGTGAAATCGAAATCCATGTCCATGCAGCTCACTGTACCAGAAAAAATGTAATTTAAAAAAAACTGTAGGCTACATTTAATACATTTGGAGACAGCATTTGTCTGTTGTTAAGTAGGATACGTATACTCATGGTATATAGGTTACTTATTTGTCATAAGTGGTAATTGGGTATGGCTGAACACAGTGACATGGTGCACTGTAACATAAAGTAAAGTAGACTAAGGAATTCAATTGAGAAGGATTTATAACGTAAAATAACATGAATATTTTATTATACCCCATTGCATATTACAACTCCAGTCATAGAGTTGTGTTTATGGACAAATGTAATCACCTTCACAGAATATCATGTGAGCTTCTACTGACGATATCTTCACCACAGAAATAAACAACCCTAAAGTGTCCACTGACACAGTGAGGTGAATTTTCAAACAATTTAATTTTGACATTCAGTGTTAAAACAAATCATGAATGACCATTGGCTTCAATGGCAGTCATGACCAGACAGTTATTTAAAGTGACCTAGTTTCAGTGTACTTACTGATCTAACAACCAGGGGTAGGTGTAAGTAACCATGAGGAATAGACAATTGGCTCCATCGCCATCTCTCAATGGTTGCACGTTTTAAGAAGTCTGGTGAAGGTTTGGGGGGGTATAGACATCAAGGACTGGGGCCTATAGCCACAGTCAGAGCACAATACAATGGAGTCAGAATAATATAAATGGAAAAACTGGCTGTATCTTAATCTGTAGGCTGTACGGATGATTTCCCATACTATAACCCTTTGAATGTGTATCGGTGGTGGGAAGGTGTCCTCAGAAGATCTCGTATCCAAACCAAAATTCACTTGTGGTCCCTGTTGGTTCAGGCCTGGATTTTCTCGCAGTAGTGCATCGGAAGTCAGAGATTTTTTTCCCCTGACTTGAAAATTGAACCTCTGTCATTCTCCTGGTCTTCTGTGAGGAAGGGAGGAGGCGATTTGATCTGATCTGAAAAGGCGTGTTTTCTGAATGCGTTACATTCCGGTTGTAATATCCGGAGACGTCGTGAGGCCCAGGTTCTCTCCTACTCTGGTGCTGCTCGTTTTTTGCGCTTTGTGAAAGGAAGGCTCTTGAGTATGTTACAAAGGTACTATAAAAAAAACTACAAGTGCTGGTCAGTTTGTGCATTTAGATAGGATACAATTAGAGATCCTGCCAGGCCGTGAAGCTGCTGTAGCTTCTCAGGTGGGGTGGCCCTGGATAAGGGACAGACTGGAATGACCGGCGTTTAATGCCGGGGACTGCAGATGTTGTGCAAACCGATATTTTGACTTCATCACTCCACATCCCATAAATAGTTAACCCTACTGAAGAGCTCACATCACCCAGGCCACATCCCTGTCTGATGTGATGAGTGTAAAGTGAGAGATCGATTGAGTCATAGTCTGTAAAAAACCAAAGAAAATCTGTGGACAGACGATCCCACAGAATCCCAGATTTTTCCCGCAATTTTTCAAATAAATGATTAACTTTGTCAAACCAGATTAAATGGGCATACAAGATCAACATCAAACAGTTATCTTTTTATAATTGGGAATGGTCATATAGGTTAGTAAGGCTAAATGGAAGTAGAATAAAACATGCCAAAAACATTTTCAGATAGATGTGCAAGTTCTTTAGACACGATTGGAAGTCTTCCACTGTTGGAAGAACACTACGGGTGTTACTGGAGTCATGACGTAATGCCAATTGATTGGCAGTTCTGGTTCAAAGTGGGCCATGGATTTCAGCTTCTCTCCATGTGCGTAGCCCACACTGTGCAGACATAGTACCAGCTCTTCTTGAGCATGAGCTATGACAGAAGACCTTTAAAATGGAATGATGTGACCAAAAATGGTGAAACCTATATTCAAAATGGCCTATATTAAAATGTTGACTGTCTGAAGTTACATTGGAGCACAGCAGCTTAACTCCCATGCATTTATTCACAATAGGTGAATGCATTGGTTTTTGTAAAATTTTTCTGCAATGTATTTATAAATGTCTTACATGTATAAAGTCATTGTAGGGGTCAAGCTCTCTGTTGCTAACAGTCATTTTTATGTTTGAGAAGGTGTAGTAGCCTATTTACGTACAAATTCAGATACATCATAGCGTAATAGCAGGGATGCATGTGCGCTCATACGGAGAGTGTATGTATGAAGTGTACATAGTGTACTTGGTTTATCACACAAAGGCGAGCTGCGTGTTTTTTCTCCCAATAACATCGTGGTGCGTGTTTGTGTGTTTTTCCTCCTTCTCCCTCCACCGCTCCTGGGCTCTCTCAGGGGAAGGCCGTGGGGCAGAAGGCTCCGTTGTGGATTCGGGCGCGGTTCCAGGCCCTGCTCTTTTCTTTGGGGTGTCAGATCCAGCGGCACTGTGGCAAGGTCCTGTTCATCGGTCTGCTGGTGTTCGGCGCCCTGTCTGTGGGACTGCGGGTCGCCGCCATCGAGACGGACATCGAGCAGCTGTGGGTGGAAGGTGAGTCAGTCTGAATCAGTTTCTGTGGTGGTGGTGGTGGTGGCGGTGAGGAACAAGCCTGTAAACTTTGTGCCATCAAGGTGGGGGGCCAGGAAAGACACAGGATGCCATCTTAGTTAATCAGCTTGTGGTCTTTTTTTAGTGAGGGCAGTGGGTGGGGGTTGGGTAGAGTTAACCATTTGTCATTGGTGGCCAAGTTGTCAATCACTCACTTGACAAGTTACAAAATACGGGCTGTCATGCTTGATCTTTCTCAATAACTGGAATTTATTTTCATGGTTAAAAAGTTTAAAATGATTATATATGATGGTTCTTTTGGCCTTGTGTCGTGTTAACACTGTGGATGTATAGTTGTGTGGTTTTGGGCAGAGCGCTGCAGTTGTTCAGGTATTCCAGATCTTATATTCCCCTGCACATGCACGCCTTCTCTTGTTTTCCAGCCGGCTTGTATTGTTTGTGGCGGCTCTGCTCTGCTCTCTCTTTCTCTCTCTCTCCCTCTCCCTCCCTCTCTCTCTCTCCCTCTCTCTCCCTCTCTCTCTCTCTCTCCTTTTTTATTTATTTTTAATTTTTATAATTTTTTAAAATTTGACGTCCCTTTCTGTTCGGCTCCCTTATCTGCGCGCGTTTGGGGCGGCCCGGAGCTGACGGCTTTTATTTGGTTTTCACACTGCCGAATTCCTTCTAAGCCCCCTAGGCTTTCTCTGCGCTCCTGGTCCCGGGAGCAGATGGGCTGTGTGAATCGTTAGCCATCTTTGAGGCCCTGACCCAACCCCCCCTCCCTTACCCCCCGCCCCCCCCCCCCCCCCCTTCCCTCCCTGTGTGGTCCACAACTATTCTTGGATTCCATTCAACAATAAAGGCAGCCCCTTTCTTTAACAAAAAAAAAGAAAAAAACACTGAATACCAGTGAGGTTTACCCACCTGTTTAGCGCGCACTAAAAGAGCCACAGCAGTTGTAACATAAACAGACCTTACTTTTTTATCTTCCCTGCCACATTTTGCTGTTTATTTAAAAATCTCAACCCTTTTGCAGGGGTAAAGTATAAAGGGGCTCGTCGTTTGTCTACCAAGTGTTTTTCTTTTAAAATGACAGCGCTCGTTGCCGTGCTGCCGAAAGCTTGTTCGGCCACGATAGCCTAATAGAACGTGTACTTGTTTTGGAGTATTTTAGATTAGTCGGTGAAGGTTTGCACTGTTGCGGTCTAGTTGATCGGTTCCTCGCTTGCTTTTCTCGTACGTGCACTGCAGGCTTTCGTGCTTCCTCTCTCTGGCGGTAGCATCGATGGAGAGTTAAGGGTTTGGGGGCGAGAGAAATATTCAGATGCGGCTGCAGGAATTGTGTGTTGTTTTAAAGCAGACGTTGCTCGAGGAAATCCGAGGACAACATTAGGAAAAAGCTGAAAAGGGGCGCTGTGCCTTTAAGAGGCAGTCCCTCTGTTTCTAAAGTTTCTGCCTGCGTTGTTTCCCCCAATAGCCCATTGACAAAGCTGCTCAAAGCTGAATGGAGAGTAAGTGGTTTGGTAATAAGAAGAGGTTAGTTCTCACACACACACACACACACACAAACACACACATGCACACAAACACGCATACACACACTCATATGTGAAAAGAGTGATATATTCTTTTAGGGGACTCTGAAAAGGAAGTTTTGGTACATTCTGCACTATGGACTAATAAAAGCGTGAATGTAACACATTCTTCTGAATCACAGACAACAATTCATTAGCAATTAATTTGCACTGTACAGTTGGCTGTTTTTTTTAGTCCTATGGTGTTTAAAAACTCAAAACTCTCAAAAGTTACCTGAATAATTATTACTTTTGGAGTGAAATACACTGCTTGGGGGATTTGGCTAATGTTGGGAGCGCCATGAACATAAATATGGTTACTTCTTTACTCTTAATAATATAACCCACATGCTATTAGTGACAGACAGATCTCTCCAGTGTATAAATGTGGAATTCACACTGTATGCATTTGCCCATTTGCTTCTACTATTTAGTGTGATCTTGCACCCATCCTCTGACAGTACGCTTCTGGCAGTGATTCACACTGAGGTGGATCTAGTTGGGCCACTTACAGTGAGTGGATCAGGGTTTTTGATGGCATTCCTGTCCAATGAGTCTGATAGCATGAGAATGCACACAGATCTTGACTGGGCCTTCTGTTCAGGCCTGAGTGTGCCGGCTTTGCGTGTTCGAAGGTGTCGGAGGGAACCGGTTGGCCGTTTATTGTGCGTTCGCTGAGCTTACCGGGTTTGTTTCCTGCTCTGACGGACGTCCTGTGCACCATCCTTTGCGGGACACTTCTGAAGTGGTTCAGTTGGAGCTGAAGGTGGAGTTTCTCGCGCCCAGCTGTGGTATCGGGAGCATATGCCCTGATCGTATTCGCGAAAAAGCGACATATGCCCCCCTCGCCCCGTCGGCCCCTGGCCGCCATCGCGTTTGCCATCCAGTGTGTCGATGATAAGCGCGTGAAGCAAGAACTCCAGGATATTTTTAATTGCTTCCTCCTAGCCCCCCGAAACGACGTGTGAAAACCAGGATCAGGCCGCGCAGAGACGTCGCTATCGTTGCTGTTGTTGTTTTTTGCACCACTGCAGAGCTGCTTCCATTGCAGTTTGGCTACTGTGTGTCTTCTTTTGTTTGGTTTGGTATTTTTTTTGTATTTACTTTTTTTGGGGGGGTAGAGGGGTCGGACGACTGGGGGTGGATCGTCTAAAAATGGCGAGCGCCCTATGCGAACGAGTCCCTGTCTCTGGCTGGGAACATGGCGACCCTGTTCTTTCCATCCAGCGTTGCAGGCTTGAATTTTTTAATTGGGTACAGCTTGTTGCTCGCGGAAGGAATTCCACCCGGATGATGTGTGTGTTTTTTTTTTTTTGTTTGTTTTTTTGGGAGTTGGGTTTTGAGCCTCCTCCGTAAACATTTCAGGCGTGGAGCGCGCTCGGTTAGGGGAAAAGGGGGAATAAATTTGTTTGGGGGGTAGAAACAGGACGGTTTTGGGGCGACGAGGGGTGAGAATCGAGGACAGGGAGAAAGAATTTGCAGGCTGTAAGGATGAATGGACAGAGTTTGGGGAGAAAGGGACTCTAAACGTATTGTCTAGAGGAAGAAAGAGGAGTGTGGGGGAGTGAGTGAGAGAGAGAGAGTGCAGGGGAGAAATTATAGGGCCTGGCCTACCACATTGGGCTACTAAATACTACAAGTTCTGTCTGCTCTCTTAGGACGCATTCTATTAGGATATCACACTCTCTTTGGTACCTGGAATGCAGGGAACACACAGACACACTAGGCTTAGGGAAGTAGACGGTCTACTTGAAGGCTTAAATGCAGGGAACACACAGACACACTAGGCTTAGGGAAGTAGACGGTCTACTTGAAGGCTTAAACAGTGGAGGACCTGTCAGAAAGTGGAGTGCTTGATTTTATAGAATGGTGGTGTTGTTTGGGTAGTAGTGGCCTATTCTCGATAGGTTGTTTTAATTGAGAAGATATAGAAAAAACAAGGGCGATGTGCTTGATGAAGACTGGAAAGCACTAAAATAAAATAAAATAAATAAATTAATAAAACCTCTGGTCCATCCCTGCCCAGCTGAATGATATTTGGCTTTAATATCACAGAGGTTCATGTGGGAATTTTCACTTCCCTGCCTTTCTTGTGAAGGGGGGGGGGGGGAGCAGGGCATTTCATGTTGACAAACTGTCAATCAAAAGCGGAGAATAAGACTCGATCTCTTGGCTTATCCAACTCTCCATCTGATCAATGTTGCAAAATGGAAGAGTAGCTAGATCTGTGGGATTGAGAAAAGTTGAAGTGAATTGCTGACCTTTTTTCAAGTGAGGGATGAGTACTTGATTGGTTCACAGTAGGAAAATGGTTGAATAGTTTGAGAAAATGAAACGAGTGTTTATTTACAAAAAAGACCCATAACTATACAAACAAAACACTCATTTAGAATCAAATGGGTTTTCCTATAGCATAAATAGACATTTTAAGCTATAGCTTTTAATAAGTAGGTCATCATACAAGAACTTTTATGAAAAAGAGACTTGTTCGACAGCGAATTAAAATGTTTTTTACGCCTGTATAGAACATATTTTATTGATTAATTTTTCTTATTACACTTTTTTTTGGCAGTTAATCTTTGAGATTTTTTTGGTTGCGTGAGGCGAGCTTGACAGGAATGTACACATAGACAAGCTGAGTAAATATTGGGAGAAGCGAGCGGCGATGTGTTGGTAGTAGGCCTCTGTGTGTTTTATAATGAGACTGTGTCGTAGAAGAAAGGGCGAAGAGGGCCTCTCTTCTTTCATGCATATACAGCCTGCATGAATGGAGGTCTCCATCCCTCCATCTGGAGAGCTCCAAGCACCTTCCATAGGGCCTGAACAAACCCCGCTCTTTCGGAGGGAAACCTGCAGATAGGTCGACGTACGGAGCGGTTATCTAAACAACAAAAAAACAAAAAAAATGCGAAGTAAATGCAATAATTCATTAAAAAATACACAGTCTTCCAGTGTGGGGCCCCGGCAGAGGAGAAAGAAAGCTCTATGAAGCATTATTGGAGGTGAATGGCGAGCCACAGGGCCCCAGCTACATAAATAAACTCTAACTGCTTAGCCACAGACCTCACCCGTAGAAAGAACAAACAAGACCAGAGTCAGCCTGGGTCAGATGAAAATGTTTATTTCACCACCCCCACCTCACCCCACCCCTCCTCCCCTCCTCACTCCCCTCCTCACTCCCCACCATCACAACTGCTGCCCTGCCCCCACTCCTCCAGAGGTACGGCTACGCTAGTTCAAAATATACCAAGCGAGTTTTAAAGAATTTTTTTATTAATCGAGTCTGTGCCGTGGGATGCTTGAGTTTACCACAGACGAGTCTCCCGCTATGTTAGCTGGCCAAAGTTGCTATGTACAGTGCTCTATGTAGATTAACCTGTGATAAAGGCAGAGGTTGAATCCTATGGAAAGGAACAAGAGATATTGGAGCATAAGTTATTTATTATTATTTTTATTTTTTTTGTAACAATATTTTTTTTTTTCATTGGCAAAATGCATGTGGAATGTGGAGGTAATCCCTTAGCAGGTTGGCTAGCATCAGCCTCCTCTTGATGATTGTGTTCCTGTGCTTGGTGATTGTTTAAAAATATGGACACGCTTGAATATGTGGTCAGATATTTTAAAAGAGCTTGTTAATGAGAGGTGCCTTGAAGTAGGGTTTTTGGTTCGCATCAAATAAAGCGACACCGGTCACCTTCTGGGTATGCTATGTGCCCGTTTTTCCCTCGACACCGTTTGCCCTCTCCGAGAGAAAAAAAAAACAAAAAAGGGAGAAGGAAGAAAAACATTTTCTCGGTGCTCCGGGGGAAAAAAACAGCCCTTGGGCTCAATAAATTCATTTCTGGTCTGAATGAAACCAGCAATGTGGAAAAATTTTGCCTTTCAGCGAGGGATGAATGTATGTTTCAACCACACATTAAGCTGCATTAGCAGCCACTGGAGTGCCTAATGTGACTATTTTTCACAGCAGCCAACACTAGGGATGATTAGCATAATTAGTACAGGCAAGGCTATACATATGGAAATGGTCAGTGCCTAAACGCCAACACCAGTGGAAATTTATGTCAACGCTGACAGAAGTATCAGGTCTGAATAGGTCTTAACTGAACAGTATTTTTATTTTTTATTTGATTTATTTTATTTTATTTTTTTAACTTAACCATACCACTTTTCCCCAAACGTGAATACCTCAATTCATCTTGTTTTGAACTTGTTATTTATTCTTATTTATTTATTTATTTAGTTATTTGGTTCCTTGAGGGGGTCAGATTGTCCAACCTCCGCAGTAATAGACTTTTTTCTGCTTTTTTCACTCTTGTTTAGTCTCTCTCTCTCTCTCTCTCTCTCTCTTTCTGTCTCTCTCTCTTTCTGTCTCTCTCTCTCTCTCTCTCTCTCTTTCTGTCTCTCTCTCTCTCTCTTTCTGTCTCTCTCTCTCTCTCTCTTTCTGTCTCTGTCTCTCTTTCTGTCTCTCATCCTCTGACACATGTGCACACATACAGTAATCCTGTGCTTGAGGTATGGAACCCCCCCCCCCCCCCCTCCCTGCCCTGTTTTGCATAGTTTCATTTGTTAAGAAAAGGGAGTCCTTCTGCTTTTGTTGTTTGTCTTTATTTGCTCCCCCTGTTTGTTGGGGAAACATCTGAAAGACATTGAGGAGGCAGTGACAAAGGCCCACATTCATTCTCCGCAGTCTGCAGCTCTTTCTGTGGGGTGCTGAGGTGGACTCCCATCTGCCACTCAATGCTACTGAGGCTGGGAGGTGCCAGTGGTGGGGGGGCTATTGGAATGAGCGGAGAGCTAAAAGATTTATTTTAAAAGACTGTTTTTTTTTTTGTTGGTTTTTTTTTGTGTTTTTTTTGCTGTGCAAGGGCCAAATCTTTCCCTCTTGTTTTCGTAATGTGTTCCTGAAAGTGTTTCGAGGGAGGCCTGATGACAAAAGCTGAGGGGGGGGGTATGGGTGCGTGTAAAGGATAAGATGAATGGGGCTGTGTGGTGGTGGGGGGGGGGGGGGTGTTGCAGGTTCCAATCTATAGTGCTGGGATAATGTATCTTTCTATGCATGTGCTATGTGTGCATGTGTGCGTAAGAGCTTGTGTCTCACTGTGGATCGCTGCTCTGTTTTTCTTTGGTGGCTGAAACAGGTAAAAAAGGAGGGGGGGGCGGGGGGGGGCTTTTCTTTCAGGACTCTCTCTAGTGGGACTTCCTCCAGAGCCACATGGGTCCTTTCAGTGGCCTCTTAATCCAGCTAATCTAGCCCACAACACTGCGGAGGTGGCCTGGGCCGCGCGGAACGCACCGGGGCCAGAGCCGGCCGGTGGGCGCTAGCCCGGCCGCCACCGTGTCATCCGCTGGCCCGGGGAAGGGGGCTTCGGTTAAAAAGACGGAGGTTTTCGGGGGGTCCCGGACGGGGGGGGGCGGGGGGAGATGCCTGTGCCTGTGAGGTTGATTGATTGGTCCTGGGGTGACCCGCGAGCAAAGTGCAAGGGGTTGGACGGCGGCAGATATCGCGCACCGGCCCACTTTGATCTGCCTCAGACGAGCAAACTCCCAGCTCTGGGATTGATTAAGATGGCCTTTCAGCAATACTTTAGCCAAATGAAATTGACCGTCGGCTCAAATTGATTAGCGTCGGCGTAGGTGGAAAATAACTTGTTTGTGTGTGTGTGTGTGTGTGGAGAGTGGGGGGTCTGGTATCGTTAATTAATGACATACTTCATTTCTTTCCAGAAAACTTGCCACAAAATAATGACTAGTCTTAACAAGTCATTTGCTTGTATGACTTTTAGAAAAAACAACTTTGTGGTGCCATAACGCTAATATTCCTATTTTATTGCCAAACCAACACATTTTTTTCAGGGGGGTAATGACCATAGAATCGTGATTCAATATTTGTGTGCCCCAGTACTGAAGTGTAGCCAAGGAAAATTCCTATTACAACCCTCCATTGCATTTCTGTCTGTGTAATTCCAATAGTGTATGAAATCCCACATCTAATTTGATATTTCCAGTTGAATTTCACGCACCTTGGCAGCGCACTGCAACAGAGGAAGTTCAGCGAATGGGAAAATTGGAAATTCAAAAGGGCTTGAGCATGAAGAAGAAGAAGAAGAAGAAGAAGGCGGCCATGTTTTTCAATACTTCTGTCAGCGTGGGTACGGGTGCCCTGAAAGGGCGTGAAAAAGACGGGCGCAGATGGGCACGGCGCGCTTGTGAGAGGGAGCTCCCCCTTGCTTTGCTGGTGTCCATGAGAGAGACAGGGAAAGGGGGAGTGAGAGAGGAGAGCCTGGATGTGAGAGAGATTGGAGTTGACAGGGTCCAGTGGTGGACTGACATGGAGGACCGGGGGGGGGCAACATCTCCATGCTTAATTACATGTCACTTTCCATGCTGCCCACCCTCGGCACCCCCTGATTCGCCCGGCCTGTTTCTGGGTGGGAATCCCCCTCCTCTTGAAACCTGCTACCATTGTCTCCGCCCCAAAGACCAGACCCCTGGACCTCAGACAGAGATGGAGAAGGGGGACAGGGACGGGGTACTCGAGCCGGGACGGTGGGAGGTGGGAGGTGGGGGCTGTCCATAAAGGCCTCTAAACGACCGGCCTCCTTTGTGTCCCTCCGCGTTCCGTTTTTTCGACTCCTAACCTAGTTCCTCCCCGTCCTTTCCTGCTCGCCCAGAAAAATGAGCTGGAACCAAATCGTGGTTAATTGGCCTGTGATGGTGATGTCACCCTCAGGGCTGTGAAAAGAGGTCAAAGGGGAACAGGGGAGGGGTTGCTTTGGGAGGGAAAGGGGAGGGGTGGGGTGGGGTGGGGGGGGGGACCTCGCGATAATGTCTGCCTAGATGACTGTCTGAGATAATGATCTGCATCTATAGGCCCTGCACACACATTCTCGTCACTCTCAGTCTACTCAGCAGGTCCAAACTCGGAAACAAGTGTAAAGTGGCATTTTTTTATATAAAGAGGTGACTGGAACTGGGGAACGGACGTTACAAAATATATATATACATATAAAAAAGTCGCAGCTTTCTGAATACAACCGTTTCATGCGATTACACTCGGCGCGTTAGCACCAAAAAAAGATAAATGCTTGCCTCGCACGTCAAAGACAAGCCAGAAAACCCTGCTGCGTCTTTTTTTTTTTTTTTTTAAGCCGTCCTTCTTCTTCTTCTTGTAGTTTTTCCATGCTTTCAACTGTGTTTGGGTGCCTGTCTCTTTAAACTTGAGGGGGTGTAACCGCAGAGGGAGCTGGCTGCCGCACTCCCATCTGGTGAGTGGCTGAACAGTGACGGGGGCCTCTGTATGGGTGGTCCAGATGGGTGGAACGAGACACAAATAGCTATAATTTACTTCAGGAGCCCTGTAATTACGGGCCCAAAGATTGAAACTCAGTTCCTACACATGCCCGAATGCATTAAATATGAGTACAGCGCTCGGATCGAAGGAGACGCGAGTTACGTGCGGATGTGTTCATTTAATCTGGGGCCTATGGAAGTCCTTCGCCGACTTGTGCAGGTCACGCAACCAGGCACCGGACGTGTAAAGTTTAAACCCCGCAAGTGTTGAATGTCTGTTTATATGAAACCTTTGCAATCTTTTACATGCCCCAAACTGTGAATTGTTCTAAAATGACATTGTATCTTACTCCTTTACAAAAGGAGACCTTCCCCACCAACCCCACCACCCCCCCCCTTTATTTTTTTTGGCATAAATGTGCTTTTGGATTGCGGTTGCACTGAGCTTGGGTGTTGCAGAGCCGCTAGTTATGAAATATGTCTGTGTACCATGTTTAAACTGGGGGGGGGGTGGGTGGGAAAGGAAAGGACTGGCAGGAAAAGCCGTCGTGATTGGGGCTGTGTCATTTTTTGGCCACTGCTGACCAAGGCCAAATGGGAGGTTGAAGTTTGCATGAAAAAAATGGTTACGGTGGGGGGTGGGGGGTGTTGTTTTAAATGGGTCTACAGCTCCCTGTGTGCCACTGTACGTTCCAGTTAGAAGCGTCCATTTGAAGGGTCAAGAGAACAGAGCTGGCGGTGGGGGGAGGGGATTCATCAATTAGAGGAGCCTGGTGAGGGACTGGGAGGGTTGAGGGGCACAGCGAGCTGCTGGGGAACTGTCGTATGTGCGCGCACGGAGGGGCAGCGGGGGCTCCGCGGCTCCCTGTGATTCCGCGCGGCGCGTTTCATGTGCCTCTGCCGTGCCCGCAGATACCCCGCTCGCTCTTTTCAGGCCATTCCCCCCGTTAATTAGGGGGCTGGACTCCCGGGCTTCCTCTCAGGGCTTTGATGCTTTTCATCCTGGCCCCGCATACCACATCAACAGGGCTTCGGGGTCCTCATTCCCTCCGAATCACACCCCCCTCGCTGCCCCCCCCACCACCACCCGTTGCCCTTCCATCGTTGCCTTTTTTCCGTGTCGTATATGTGCGATAGCAGAACTCCGGACGTGCCCCCTTGTCCCGTCCTGACGGAGCGTTCTGGCGCGCCTCTCCGTGACGTACCTCCCGCGACTGGGAAACGGACCCCGGGTTGGGTTGGGTTGAAAGGCGCAGGTGGCGGTTGGTGCCCAGCGGGTCGTGGGCACGGGTGTACCGTGGAGGAGCCTTTCCCAGACGAGACACATCTGTTCTGCAGGAGGAAGCCAGTCGAGCAGATTTGACTCATTCCCCTTGGCCAGACTCGTGTGTCTAAAGTGCCTTCAAAACCAGAGTTGGCAAAGCCGGCGCAAGACTGCGTGTATGGATTTGGGTGTGTGTGTGTGTGTGTGTGTGTGTGTGTGTGTGTGCGTGTGTGTGTGTGTGTATAGGCCACTTTTACCTGCAAGCAGACATTAGGGGTATACAGTATAGTCAACTGTATTTCACCATGATCCAGCATTATGCTCTCTCTCTATGCACATCTCTCTCTCTCTCTCTGCTGTGGGTCCCGTTTTTGCTGGCCTCTAGCCAGGGGTGCTGTGGTTTGTAGGAAGTTGCAGAATCAGTGGGAGAGTGAAAGGTTGTGTGTGTCTGTCTGTCTGTGTGTGTGTGTGGGTTCGTGTGTGTGTGTATTTGTGTATGTGTGAGTTAGAGAAAAGTTTAAAATGACCATATCGGATCTCTATAAGTCAAACTTTTTTTTTTTCATAATTATTACCCCGGTTGCAGTAATCTTGCAAATCTTTAAAAAGCCTGGGTTTGGAAACTTGAGCAACACGTGCGCTCAAGAGCCACCAGAGGTTTCCCTCCAAAGTCACTGGGCTGTGGAGCCTGACTGGCATGCCAGGATTTAGAATGCGCTCCAGCAAACTCCTTTCCCGTCAGGTGGAAAGACCCGCTCACCAACCGATTCCCTTTGCCTCTGGAGAGGCTCTGTCCTTCCCAGCGAGAGCCCCGCCATACGACACCCAAATGGAACATAAGCAATGGGACAGGGTTTGCCCCGCCCGCCCCTCCCCCATCTCTGTTTTTGGCTTCAACTCCACTTTCGCTAACCTGCTCCCTGTTCTGTAATTGACCAATAACACGGAGGAATCGAGGCAAATGTAGTGGCTGTCACTACGTGATTTGCATAATCAAAACTGCTATACTATGCCCGCATAGGATAAACCGATTAAAGTGTGGGAATTGTTTTAAGCTGACTACAGTTAATAACCAAGTTTGTATATGATTGTTTGTTTATTTTATTTTATTTTTTGGGGAGTGGGTGGGGGGTTTAAAAAAAAAAGACAGGCCTTGAAGTGACACCTTTCTTTCTGTCTTTCCCTCTATCTCTATCTCTCTCTCTCTCTCTCCTCTCAGCTGGCAGTCGTGTGAGTCGCGAGCTACGCTACACCAAGGAGAAGCAAGGAGAGGAGGCCGTGTTCACCTCTCAAATGCTCATCCAGACCTCCAAACAGGAAGGCACTAACATTCTTACCCAGGAGGCTTTGCTGCAGCACCTAGAGTCTGCGTTGGCTGCGAGCAAGGTCCAGGTGTCCCTTTACGGAAAGTACGTCTCCATTTTTTTTCTAATAGCAGAAATGTTACTACGGTTACGTGAACATTTCAGAGAGACGGAAAGATTCTCGTTAATAATAACGTCCCCCTCTTTTTAAGGTCATGGGATCTGAATAAAATCTGCTACAAATCTGGCGTACCAATCATCGAGAATGTCATGATCGAAAGGGTGAGCTACCATTTGTTTTTACATGTGGACACGTGTTTTTCTTGGAGGAGTCCTTCCTGTCTTGTTAGCGGAAAACACTGTTGTTTTTGACAGCACACCTTGGTTTCTCCCCGCTCCGCTTTAGGTTCAGTTGTAATGTTTTGGAGCTGTGTCACCCGCTGGAGCTGACACCCGAGCCGTCTTTTCGTTCCTCTTTTCCAGATGATTGACAAGCTTTTCCCCTGTATGATCGTCACTCCTCTGGACTGCTTCTGGGAGGGTGCCAAGCTCCAGGGAGGCTCGGCCTACTTGCCGTAAGTTCCCCCTGCTTTGATGTGTTACCTTGCTGCACCTCTGGTCGTAGTCTCACAGTGCTAGTTAAACCCTGGTATCGCCTGGCTTAGGGCCTACACCACAGCCATGCCCACTGGGTTGAGCCCAGTTGAGTGGGTAGTGGCAGCCGGCATGCAGAATGTCCCTCCCTCGGTTGGCGCGCGCTCTCATGGCAAGGGGCCTCGGTTTCAGACCAAACAACAAGGCCGCGATACCGGAAAATTAGGGGGGGGGGTTTGTTGTTTTTTTTTTGTTTTTTTTCCCGAATGAGGATTCTTTTTGGCTCTTGGATAAAACGAGGCCTACCTCAGCCACCTCCCGCATGGGCCCCGTCACCATGCCAACCGGCCAGCTCACCAGGCCTACCACTGTGCCCCCCCCCCCCCTTCCAAAAAATATTCGCCAGGGGAAGGCCCTCATGGAAGGGGGACAGGGAGAGGGGGGGCAGGGATGGTTGCTGGTGGGTGGGGGGGAGGTTGGGCATTTGGGTCAGACAATGGTAAGCATTCTTTCAGTTTACGAGTGAGTGTCCATCAGTGCGGGGGCCCGTGAGGGGGGGGTGGGGGGGTGGGGGGGTAACACCGCATTCTCATGGTAATCGGCAGGGCTCAGCGCTGTAAGTGTCCCAACAAATAAAATGGGCATTATTCAAACTGTGGGTCCTATAGAGAAGAGGATAAGAAAATTAAGAGCGCAGTTTGGTTATGCAAGTCCCTTGGTTACACCGAACGGTCCCCCCCCCCTCCTCAAAGCGCCGCTCGCTGCGAAAGCAAAATGTTGGCCCAAAACAAATATCATTACATAAACGCACTTGTTCGGCTTCCCCCGGCACAGACTCAGGCATGCGTGTGATGAGTAACATCTTCAGCAGAAGAAATATGGGCATAAATCAACAGTGCGGTCTTGCTAACTGGTTAGCATTTCTCTCAGGTTTTTTGTTTATTTATTTTGATAGTTTTTTGAACAGAAAAATGTGTTGCTGTCTGGTACGTCTGTATGACTCCATTCTGGTAAGGAGGGGGCGAGGTGTCTTCCGATTGAAAGATTCACCCAAAGCCTTCGCAAAACTTTCAGAGGCCGCTGAAACAGGGCCCTGTAAAATGCGGGTGTTGTTGTTTATTTGTCATGGCGCTGAAGGGAGATGAAGGGCTCGGCTACAGTCTCTGAAGCCAATGTACCCACTAGCTTCCGCTTCAGTTCAGCTGAGAGAGAGAGAGAGAGAGTGTAGAGAGAGGAGAGAGTGTAGAGAGTGTAGAGAGAGGAGAGAGAGGAGAGAGAGGAGAGAGAGGAGAGAGAGAGAACTTCAGAGAACAAAGAGCAGCAATCTATGGAAAAACAAAAGGGCCCAGGCCAGCTCACTCAAGCAAAAAAAGTGCAGATAAAGGCGGCTCTCTCCGCCCGTAGGACCAGGGTGCTTGGTATGTGGGAATGGGAGAGAACCAGCTTTATCTGAAGCCAGTCTTCATGAATTATTGGAGTGAGATTCTGCCCAGATTCGGGACGCTTTTCTGTGGTCTTTTTTCATTCGTTTTTTTTCCAATCCCAACCGTTTTGAGTGTCTTCCCTCACACTCATATTTATTTGCGTTCTCCTCTTGAATATCTGTATCCGTGTGCTTTAAAAAAAATTTTTTTTAAAAGACTCATGCCTATATATTTTTTCTTTCCTTTTAATTAAAGGGGCCTCTGAAGAGAGGTGCCGTCATATTATGATATCAAGTGTCTTGTTGTTTAAAATGTGGAAATTCACATGGGGGCAGATTGGTCATGTGATTTACTCATTGTGGAAGTTGGTGGTAAATTTTAACTTAGCAGCAGAGTTGTCTGTTAAAAATTTGTGGAGGCGGATATATCTGTATGTGTGTGTGTGTGTTTTTGGGGGGGGGGCACAACACCTCGTCCGCCCCCCCTCCCCCCCCCCCTCACAGACGACTGAGAGGGCAATGTGAGGTCAAACAACTTGCCCTGCTAAACGGGGTCAGTCACAGCGTTTGCTTTGGCATGCCGCGCTCAAAGATGGCCTCTCTTCAAAACTGCTAAGACCAAAAAACAACAACAACTAGCTAGCATAGTTAACCCAGCCATGTGTCAGATATGCACGTTATATTTACAAACCAGAACATATTCATCCAAAATTTGCAAGGGCAAACTAGGCAAGCTTTTATTACAATATTCTTATGTAAAAATAAAAAATAAAAACCTGATATGAGGAGAAAAAAAGGGGAAACAGGAATCTACAGCTAACTGTTGTTTGTAAGTGTGAGAGAGAAAGTACTAAAGGATTGCAGATGAAGAGATTAATGGTTTAACGTCCCTTTGGTGGAGAGCTGTATCCGGCCAGGTAGGGAGGGGGGTGGATCAAAAGCATGGGCCGTTTAAATAAATTCAGGGTAAATGGCTGAGGGGAATTTTGGATTTTTTCCCCGATTAATCACATTTCTGGACTTGGCGTATGGCATGGAAACGCGACTCGCTATCAGCGGCGTCTCCCGCTGGTCGAGCCTAGTAACTGAACCCGCGGCGTCCCCGCCAGCTGAACTGTGCAGCCCTGCGCGGGACGACGACTGTTTATCGTCCCGCAGCCCGGATTATTGCCTTTGCATTGGAGCAGCTGATAAATTCAGCATTGGCGGGTGTTCCAGGGTTGGTGGGGCCGGCCCCTGAAAGGGTTTGTAAATACCGCCCCGCTGAACAGCGAGAGGGCCCCCCAGGCCCCCCCAGCGCCTGCCTGCAAACCCACACCCCTCCCTGGCCCGACCCACGGCGGAGCCCTATCAAGATGTTTGAGAGCCAGAGGTAATCGTCATGACTCGATGCACAAAGTTAAGAAATGGGAGCGAGCGGCCCGGCAGCGGCCCGCTTCGCCTCTGCATTGTAGCCGCGTGTAACAGGATAATAACGCTACTTTACACGGCATCTGCTGCTCGCAGCCGGAGAGCGCCTGGCTAGGAGACCAAAGAACCCTAGAGAACGCTGAGGGGGGGGGGGGCATTAGGGGCGGTGTGGGGAGCGAGAGGCAAGGTGGAGGGGGGCATTCGAGGCGACTAGGGGAGAGTCAGAGGAGCCGAAGTTGAGGGGCGAGAGAGAGACGCGAGCCGCCAGCTGAGCGCCAGAGCTCATTACATCCCGCTCGCGTTTGAACGCCGCTGCACCCGTGGGACCTGACCGGAAGATGAACGGCACGCCCTCCCGTCTCGGTTTGACTGACCGAGCCATCTCTCTCTCTCTCTCTCTCTCTCTCTGTAGGGGAATGCCCGACATCCAGTGGATGAACCTGGACCCCCTGAAGCTGATGGAGGAGCTGAGCCAGTTCACATCTCTGGAGGGCTTCCGGGAGATGCTGGAGAAGGCCCAGGTGGGACACGCCTACATGAGCCGGCCCTGCCTGGACCCGGCCGACCCTGACTGCCCCCATAGCGCCCCCAACAAGGAACTGCGCCAGGTGAGGCCCCCTCCAAATGCGAAGTGAGGTAGCCAAAGGTGTAAAAAGCTAAGAAACGTATGTCTATTAGCATTAGCATGCTACAGCGTAAATATCCTTATGAGAACAGGGCAACTGTGGTCAGGCAGCTCCAGGCAGCGCAGCGCGGACGGGGTTGTACGCGCGGCCCGTTCCCAGCGCGAGATTCACCTTACGATGCTCCTGTTCACGCAGAGTCCCGAAATCGCCCAGGAGCTGCGCGGCGGTTGCCACGGCTTCTCCAAGAAGTTCATGCACTGGCAGGAGGAGCTCATCCTCGGCGGCAGGGCTAAGGACTCCCAGGATGCATTGCTGAGGTGAGTAGGGGGAGGGGGGCGGGCGGTGGCGGGGGCCGGGGAGAGAGAGGGCTCCTCCTGACTCCTAATAACCTCACACATCCAAGGAATTCCTTGCATGAAGCAGGATCAGTTTCCACCTCTGACCCTCACATAGGATAGACCAATTAAACATGATGGACAGCCACATTAACCGTGGCCTGATTTGTTTTGGAGTGCAGGAAAAAGGGAGCTTCTCTTCTTGGGCAGAAAAATAAATAAATAAATAAAATGCCAAAGAGGCGTTTTAAAAAAACTTTGTGCGTGCAAACATTGCATAAGCCTTAAAGAAATGGGAGGGAGAATATCTTATTGGAAGGGTCTAAAAACACCCCTAGTGAAAGTCCAGCAGTGTAATCCCACCCCTGGGCTTCCCTAAGTATTTTGAATTCTTGTTTTAATTTAAAACCACTGCAGAAAGGAATAGAGTGACAATCTTGGGGCTTTGCCCAGATCTTGACCCTGGCAAGTCTCAGTGGATGTGATACAATCCTTTACAACTGGCCATGAAAAGCCACAAACATTACTGTGTGATATGATTTATTATAATCTTGCTCTGGATTTTTTTTTTCTTCTCCAAACTAAGCCACCCAGAATATGTGCCAAACTCAGAGTAGACCATCTGTTGATGCATATTAAAACACCTGCTTTCACCCGTAGACCACAAGTGCTTGTACACATGTGTGCGCGCGCTTATACGGGAATGACAATACATTTCAGCCCAGGGGGTTACACGAATCATTTTACATGTACCGGTTTGATTCTTCTTTCACAGAGAATCGTTGCATTTCTTAATTGAGCGGTTTGTATTGTATATGCGTTGTGAGCCAGGCTTTTTCCGGGATAAGTTGAATCGAACCCCGCACGCGGGTTTGGTATGGGGGAGGCGGGGCGGGGACGTCGGTGGCCATATTTTGTTTTGTTTTGTTTATTTTTTACGGTGGAACCCGACTTCTCGTGTGGCCGCGGTCTCACTGTGGCTGTCGATTTATTCCCCCCCACAGTGCCGAAGCCCTCCAGACCATGTACCTCCTCATGAGCCCCAGGCAACTGTACGAGCACTTTAAGGACGACTACGAGATCCACGACATCAACTGGAACCAGGAGAAGGCCACCGCCATCCTGGAGTCCTGGCAGCGGAAGTTTGTGGAGGTACGTGTGACCCCGCCCCGCCCCGCCCTGCCCCGCCCCAAAAAACGCCGGGGGTGGAGCGCAGGAGCCTTTACCTGCCACGAGTGTGGGCCGTCCCGCTGACAGGCCTATTTTGGCGAGGATCAGGGAGCACAGGCTCTGCCTGAATTCCATCAATCCTCAGCTGCCTTGTAAATGGAGTCCACAGAGGAGGCCACTGACAGACTCCCAGTTATAGGAACAAGCTGTTTTTGTGATAGCTGACACCCAGCCTGCTGACTGAAGGGGGGAGACCCACGGTGCCTCCAGCAATGCCCGCTTGCAGAGGGAGGCGGGGGGGGGGGGGGGGGGGGGGGTTGGTCGGACTCGGAGAGAGTCACTGGAAAAACAAAGCGCAGGGTGTTTCGTTCCCTTAAGGTTGTCGGCCATTCATGGTGCTGATGGAAGGGCTCGGGAGACCATGTGATCTCATTTGATCCCCCTGCCCTTTGACCTTTGGCATCTGTGGTCATTATTTCTCAGTTGTCAGGCTCGGGGCTACCTCGCCGGTGTGCTGCTCGCCGAAAATGTATACACAGAGTCAGAAGGGGATGAGCCAGTCCGATGAGTAATTCACTGTTTGTTTGAATTGTCAGTAGGGTAACTCGAGACGGTTTCCGAGCACAGTGATTTAGCGTAGATACGATGCTAATGTACGCCACGCAATACATTTTAAGAGTCTTCACAGAAGGTGGAAATAAAAACAGTAGCAAAAGACTAATGCATGGAATAACAAGAAAATGTTGCACAGAGGCATCCGATTGGCTGGCATGCACGTACAGTTTGAGCTGGCGTTTGGTTTCAAGCGAGCGAGGCGGTTCCGTTTCGCATTCTGACCCGCGGTGATGTCGTCCCACAGGTGGTGCACCAGAGCATCCCCCAGAACTCCACCCAGAGCATGCACGCCTTCTCCACCACCACCCTCAACGACATCATGAAGTCCTTCTCCGATGTCAGCGTCATCCGCGTGGCCGGCGGGTACCTGCTCATGGTAAGCAACGTGTCCACTTCCTGTTCCTGAGGTCGTTTGATTGGCCGGTAGTCTATGATGATTTGCATTGCTAATGTTGCAGTGATTCCACGTACGTTATATTGTTTTAGTATTGCGGAATTTTCACAGCTGAATTTCTGCTTGAAAAGTGCTAGTTATATACACACATTATTATTGTTGTGATTATTATTATTATTATTAGTAGTAGCAGTAGTAGCATTAGTAGCATTAGTAGTCTCATTTTCTCATCTCTCTCTCTCCCCCCCTCTCTCCGCACAGCTGGCCTATGCTTGCGTCACCATGCTGCGCTGGGACTGCACCAAGTCCCAGGGGGCCGTGGGGCTGGCGGGAGTGCTGCTGGTGGCTCTGTCCGTGGCGGCTGGCCTCGGCCTGTGCTCCCTGCTCGGCTTGTCCTTCAACGCAGCCACCACACAGGTACTCCCTCAGGCTCCGCCCACAGGATTCCCACAATGCCTCAGAGGCTTGCGCGGCCAGCTCTAACCTCTCCCCCCAAACATCTCCCTCTTCAGGTTCTGCCCTTCCTGGCTCTGGGGATCGGTGTGGATGACATGTTCCTGCTGGCTCACTCCTTCACCGAGACGGGCTCCAACATCCCTTTCAAGGTAAGGCTCACCGCTAATGCCTCCTCACTCCTCACTGTACTGCCCCTCTTTACCAATTCTTAAATCACTTCACTCCCACTGGACACATTTCTCATTCACACCTGGGGGGTTATACTACGAAGCAGGATTACAGAGTTAGCTGGATAGGTGCCCTGAGTAAAACCCGGAACAGCTCTTTTTACTTCAGTTCATGTTCCAGATTTGGGAGGGTTCCGGGTTTTACTCAGTGCAGCTAACTCAGTAATGCTGCTTTGTAACATAGCATAGCCCCCTGATTTCTGGGGTAAAGTGAACTGCTATCGTAATTAGTGAACCCAGAGCTGGAACCTGCAACCACCCTGATTCTCAGCCACTCTGTAATGCTCCTAACCCGTAGTAAAGCCATGTGTGTGCCTCCTCTAAACCCCTCAGGAGCGGACAGGTGACTGCCTACGCCGGACGGGTACCAGCGTGGCCCTTACCTCCATCAACAACATGATCGCATTCTTCATGGCGGCCCTGGTGCCCATTCCCGCCCTGCGGGCCTTCTCTCTGCAGGTATCCATCTTAACCCGACCCCCTCTTCCCTCCTCCACCCCCCCCCCCAGCCTGCTCACCCTCTCCCAGAGGCAGGGGGGCGCCAGGGGGATGAGAGGGCTTTGATGAACAGCGTTATTTAGAAAAAACCCTCCTTTTTTTCTGTAAATTTTTTTTATCACTCTCTCCACCTATGCCGGTGGGATAGGCTCACTCCCTCCCTCTCTCTCCCTCCCTCCATCCCGCAGCCAGGCAACTCAGGTGGGGAGGGAAGAACTAATCAAACGGGGGGAATATATCAGTATATCACGGAGCCGTCAGCCTGGCTCTCTGTGATCTCCCCGCTGCTCGCCGGGTGGTCTGGGTTCTGATGATACCGAATATAATGTGGGCCTGGGGGGGGGAGGGGGCGGGTGGGGGTGTCGTGGGCCTCTGCCAGCCATGGGACTCCCCTCTCTGCCGATTGTTTCAGTTGACGGTTTTGGGGAGGGGGGTGTATGGGGAGAGTTTTGGAGGCACGGGATGAGGGGGGGGTTGTGGGAGGAGGGGTGGTGATTTAGAGCCGCTTTTTAAGTTTGCGAGATTCAATCAGAGGCACTAAAACAGCGAGGGAGCCTGAATACGGACTGCTTCTTTGTCAAGTTCAGGCCTGACCGGGGAACGAGGCTCGGTAGCACGCTGGCGCTAAAAAAACATATTTCTTTCCCTCTCCCTCTCCCTCCTTCCCTCTCTTTCTCTCTTCCTCCCTTCTTCCCTCTATCTCTCTCTTTTTCTCTGGGATTGGTCACTTCCAGGCTGCCATAGTCGTGGTGTTCAACTTCGCCATGGTGCTGCTCATCTTTCCCGCCATCCTGAGTTTGGACCTACACCGCAGAGAGGACAAGAGACTGGACATCCTGTGCTGTTTCTACAGGTAACACTCATGCAAAATGGCCCCATGGCCAACCCCTTATTCTGGCTGTGATTTGTGTCTGGAATTCTGCTTTACGTTCACAAGATATTCACTGCCAACGGTCATGTGACTTTTTGATTATGTAACAGAAATGTTGAGTGATCTACGTGTGGCTTGAAATTGACCTCTGACCCCTCTACCCCCCCCCCTTCAATGGCAGCCCGTGCTCTTCCCGGGTCATCCAGATCCAGCCTCAGGAGTTCTCCGATGCCAACGACAACCACACGTACCCGGCGACGTCACCCTCCTACATCGGCCCCACTATCACCACCAGCACCCAGATCACCACCACGGTGCAGGCCTTCACCCAGTGTGACGCGGCCGGCCAGCACATCGTCACCATCCTGCCGCCCACCTCCCAGATCTCCACCAGCCCCCCCTCCATCCTGGTGCCCCCTCCCACCGGCCCCGCCCCCTCCTCGCCCTCCTCCGCCTCCTCCCCGGACCCCTACGGCTCCCAGCTCTTCGGGCCGTCCAGCTCCACCCGCGACCTCCTGGCCCAGGTGGACGAGACCAAGGAGGGGCGCGAGTGCGTCCCCCTCCCCTTCTTCCGCTGGAACCTGTCGGACTTCGCCCGGGATAAGTACGCCCCTCTGCTGCTCAAGCCCGAAACCAAAGCCGTGGTGCTGGTTCTGTTCGTGGCCCTTCTGGGCCTCAGCCTCTATGGGACCACCATGGTCCACGACGGCCTCTACTTGACGGACATCGTACCCCGCGACACCAAGGAGTACGACTTCATCGCAGCCCAGTTCCAGTACTTCTCCTTCTACAACATGTACCTGGTGACCATGGGCGGTTTCGACTACGGCAAGAACCAGCGTCAACTCCTGCAGCTGCACAACTCCTTCAACTCCGTCAAGTACGTGGTGCGAGACAGTGACCAGCGGCTACCTCGGATGTGGCTGCACTACTTTCAAGATTGGCTGAGAGGTAAGGCCACGCCCACTTATATACATTTGCATGCCAATGTATTAGCATTAGCTTAGCGTTAGCATATCACTGTGCCTCTCCCAAGCAAATGACGAATGTATTTTTTTATGACAAACTGTTTTTATACACACAGCCATATTCAGCCATTTCTTGCATTCATTACAATAGTGAAATAAATCCAGCCTTTTATTACAACAGTAAAATAATTCTCCATTTAATAACAGGAAGCCAGGTGACAGAAAGGGGTGCATAGTGCCTCCTCGTTGAAGGACCCTGTGGATTTAGACTTTTGTCAGTTGCCCTCAGGGTTAGGAATGTATTTGAGTCTCAGCCTTCGGCCTTGTCGGTTCGATTTGCTGCGTTCACCTTCGGCAAGCGGGTGAAGAGGGAAGGTTTGGGGGGGGGGGGGTCCAGGCAGTGAAAGTTCACCCCTGCCACACAGCTCCCCCAGGCTGTGTCAGGGATCAAGGAGGGCTAGAGGTTGTCTTTGTCACCTCTTGGCCTCTCCCCTAGGGCTAGGGGAAGGGTTGAGTCTGCGGTGGAGAATCAAGGTGAAACGAGGGAGAGCAACAAGGCCTGGAGAAAGACACAGGGGAATTCTTCATAGGGAAACTGGCCTGACTTGAAAGACTAACCCCCCCCCCCATCCCATTTGATTTTATTTCATTTCTTTCTGGGGGTTTCCCTGTAATTATGGGATGGCTGGAAACTGTTTTTCAACCACGCTAGACTTTATAATTTAAAGAAGAAAGGCTTTCCTGTTTTATTTATCCTCGGCCCACACGCATGGTGCGTGCGTGTGTGTCTGTTTGTGTGCGTGTGTGGTGTGTGTGTGTGTGTGCATGTGTGTGTGCGCCATTTGAGGTCAAAGGCTGGTTTTCAAAACATTTTGGTTAACAGTCATGAAGATGCCGGGAATTTCACATTGCTCCAGAGGGAACGCGCTCTCTCTGTGAACGTCCCACAACAGCGTGTTTAATTAGCAGGGCATGAGAGCATGTCCGGCCGCTTCCCTGAATCACCTCAGCGGTGTCCTGCGTTGTGGCGACTCCGGGCTTCAGCCACAGTGGGAGCTGTACTTGCCCGTGGGAATGCTGGGATAGGGATATCCGAGAACCACGCACAGTGATGATAACCCATAAGCGCTTCTCTCTCCAGGCCTGCAGGCCGCGTTCGACGCCGACTTGGCGGCGGGCCGCATCACCTGGGACAGTTACCGCAACGGCACCGAAGACGGCGTGCTGGCCTACAAGCTGCTCATCCAGACCGGCTCCAAGAAGGACCCCTTCAACTACAGCCAGGTGCGTGACCCCCCCGTCCACCCTTCACGGTCCACAGGACACTCCCCCTCTACATCTGACCACGCCTCTCTCTATCTGACCCTGCCTCCTCTCAGTCTGACCCCGCCTTCTCTTCCTGTAACCTCCGTCCGCCCTCCACGGTAGCCACTTCACCCGATCCACAGGCCACTCCCCCTTTCCATCTGACCACGCCCCTCTCCATTTGACCCTGCCTCCTCTCAGTCTGACCCCGCTTCCTCTTCCTGTCTCTGCAGCTGACCTCTCGTCGCCTGGTGGATGATGAAGGCCTTATCCACCCGGAAATCTTCTACATCTACCTGACTGTCTGGGTGAGCAACGACCCGCTGGGCTACGCGGCCTCCCAGGCCAACTTCTACCCGCACCCCCGCGAGTGGATCCACGACAAATACGACACCACCGGCGAGAACCTGCGCAGTGAGTAACCGCTGACCACCGCTCTGGACTTACTCGCCTCCATTTTGGATCATCAAGACTCAAAGAGTTTGGTCATTCTGTCAGTGGGAGGTGCCATAATCAAATATGTTGTAAGAGTACATATGCCTGCTTTCTGTCTGAATTAATATGGGCCCTCGCAGACAGGTAGTTCTGCTGGTGCTGACAACCACACGTACCCGGCAACATCGGGTTCTCAGTCAGGGAAAGGTGTAGACACTCACAGTTAAAAATTAATGAGTTCCATTTGCAAAGATTTTAGTTAGTAGGAATTATTTAAATGTAACTATATTGAGCCATGTTATTTCATAAGCTCAAACATAATTTAATGAGTTTGCTTGATTAAAACTGACATCATAATTGACTGATTTCTGTACCCCCCCCCGCCCCGCCCCGCCCCGCCCCGCAGTCCCCGCAGCCGAGCCTCTGGAGTTTGCTCAGTTCCCCTTCTACCTGAACGGCCTGCGGCAAACGTCGGACTTCATCGAGGCCATCGAGTGCGTGCGCTCCATCTGCGAGGAGTTCGCGCGCAAGGGTGTCCCCAACTACCCCAACGGCTACCCCTTCCTGTTCTGGGAGCAGTACATCGGCCTGCGCCACTGGTTCCTGCTCGCCGTCAGCGTGGTGCTAGCCTGCACCTTCCTGGTGTGCGCCGTGCTCCTGCTCAACCCCTGGACCGCCGGTGTCATCGTGAGTAACGCACCCCCAACCCCCCCGTCCCAGAGCACACACACAGCTCAATAACCCCACCATGGAGTTCTTTCTTTTCTCTCTGGGGAGGGCTGTGGCGGGTTGGCCGGAGGGCGCTGCTGCCGCACCCCCCCCCTACCCGTACCCCCCTCCCTCTCTCTCCTACCCCCCCTCCTCCCTTTTGTCATTCTAATCCGAGCTGCCAGGGCTTAGAAAAGGAAATGCAAAGGACCGGCAAAGCTTCCCGGAGGCTTTACCTCCAACCGCCTTTGTCAAAAATTGGGGACAGGACGGATCGGGCCAGTCGCGACCTTGGCCTGCTAAACCCATCCATCAGAAGCTGAGGGGGGGGAGTGGAGGGCGGATGGGTGGGTTTTTTTTTGGGGGTGGGAGGGGGGTCCCGTGCGGCCCAGCGGCTGGGAAACGTTTCACACAGCGGCTTCTGGGGACCGCGCGCCGCAAGGGGAGGGTCCCAGCAGCTGGGGCGGTGTGGGACTTTTAGGGTGTCTCCCGTGAAGGGGGGGGGGCGGGCTGATGATAACGGGCCGGCAGAGGGGATACACGGTGGGTTTTCGGACGGGGGCCGTGAGTAAGACTGCACAAACAGCTTTACCGAACAGAGACAGATCCGTTCCGGGCCTAAACGCGCATTGTCACGTTGCCTTTTTAAGCCATGTCCTCTGCAGTTTCATAGCTTATATGTGGCCGCAATAAAATGGGTTTTAGCATTTCCAATTTGACCGTGACTGAATTGGGACCCCTGCCGACATCAAAGGGCGTGCGAGGTTGGAGATTTACAGAGCTCTCTCCTCTCTCTGTTTTGCCAAAGTAAAACGGAGAGGTTTTTCTTTTTTTTTTCTTTTTGTTTTTTAAAGAAGTACATTAGTGGTGAAAGGATGTCAAGAGAGGGACGGCGGAGTTGAGTGCAGAAATGAGGGCCCATATTGTTTTTTGTTTGACAGTGTCAGTCATTTCCCCCGGCTTGAAAACAGGGGAGGGGTAGAGAGGGGGGGGGCAGGGGTTAGCAGGTGAGGGGTGTAACTCGATGCCGCACAGATGACAGTGGCATCCTGACTGTTTGGCCGCGGCCTCTTGTGTGTGTACGTTCCGTGGTGCCGTCAGGACAGGGGCCATTTCCATGTAAATAGGCCCACAGAGGCAGAGAGAAAGGGCTAAAGGCAGACCCATAAAAAAAGGAGGGAAAAAAACACTGCCCGGAGAGCCTGCCTTTCAGACCAGCGGCCTCCTTTTTACAGTCAGTCTTTGAGAGGATGTCACCCTGCCACTGCTAGAGCTAACTCTCTTTCCCTCCCTCTCTCTCTCACACACACACGCGCACACACACACACACGCACGCACGCATAACCACTTTAATACAGTTACATACACTTTAAACAGAAAGTGCTTTGTTTAACCGCTGCAGGCCTCATTCCAGTGGAAGGAAGTACTTCAGTGAGTTGCGTTTATACCAACGTAATGAGCAAAGTACAGCAGGAGGAATATTTCTCAGACGCTAATGTAATGAGGAGGAGCGAGCGAATGAGCAGCCGGTTAGTGGCGACTTCGCTAACCTGCTCTTGTCCCCCCCAGGTCTTTATCTTGGCGATGATGACGGTGGAGCTCTTCGGCATCATGGGACTCATCGGCATCAAGCTCAGCGCCATCCCCGTGGTCATCCTCATCGCCTCCGTGGGCATCGGGGTGGAGTTCACCGTCCACGTCGCTCTGGTATGCTCCCCGTCCCCTCTCTTGCACAGACTTTCCAATCAGTGCGTGAGACGCCAAATAATTCCATCGCTTCTATACCTTGACTGAGAGTCAGCTGACCCCTACAAAGAAATGTGCAGCAATGCATTGAAAATATATGGAATTTTTTTGAAAATATAATGATAAATGTCACTGTAGTATATGTTCCAAATATCTTGACAAGCATTCATATATCATATATACCCATATTTTGTGCAGTGTCACAGTACCTTTATAATGCTTTTTTTCAATATGTTTTTTGGTATATTACATTTGCATAAGGGGTGAGTAGTTATGTTAAGCAATCGCTAAGCAATCCTGTTCCCTCCCACCCACAGGGCTTCCTGACGGCGATCGGGAACAGGAACCTGCGTTCGGTGGTGGCACTGGAGCACATGTTCGCGCCCGTGATGGACGGCGCTATCTCCACGCTGCTGGGGGTACTCATGCTGGCCGGCTCCGAGTTCGACTTCATCATGAGGTGAGGCTCCCTGCCCCTCGCCCCTCGCCCCCCACGGAGAGGGACACGTCGAATCGCGTCTGAACCGAGCCCTAACGCCGGGGCCTAACACGGGGCCCTAACACCCAGGCAGTTGTCGGTTTCATTGACGGGGGTTTGGGGGTGGGAATGTGTGCCCCCACTTCCACCCTGCCCCACCTGTCCCTGTCACTCCCCCCCCCCCCCCCCTTTCCCCTGCCCCCACGCACTCACGACAAATGGAGAAAACATTATGGGTTTGTAGCAGCTGCTGGCAAACACAAACGCGTTACCCACTGGGCAAACACACACACACACACACACACACACACACACACACACGCACACAGACAGGATTCTTAGTGTTACAGCCTCCGGTTCAGAACCGTTCCAGAACCCACAAAGAGAGTCCAGGCCTCGCCCCGTCCTCGGTTTGAACTGGTCAGCTGAGCTGCTGCCACCGGGCTTCGTACCCCGTTTTTTCTGCACCGCAAGAAATGCCTCCATGGAAAAAAAGATGGGTGGGGTGGGGTGGGGGGTGGGGGGGGTGGAGAAAATGTACAAAAAAAGCAAACAGCAGTGCTTTCCGTCTGAAAGCCAGTCTCAGCTGGGCCCAGACCACAGTCTTCAGAGAAGCCCTCAAACAGGCCCGTCACTTAAAAGCCAGAGAGAGAGAGAGAGAGAGAGAGAGAGAGAGAGAGAGAGAGAGAGAGAGGATTAAAAAAATAGAAAAATAAAAAATAAATAAATACAGCCGGGGTGGCGTCCTGGCAGCTCCAGCAGCCGTTCTCACAGCCAGTGGCTTCACTTAGATGGAGAAATGATAAGATCCCCCTTTCATTCTGCCAGAGAGGAAGACACAAATAAAGACAAGGAGGAAGAGGAGGAGGAGGAGGAAGGCAGGGTGGTGGTGGGGGGGGGCAGATCCCTAATGGGAGGAGGAGGGTGGTGGCGGTGGTGGTGAGGGTCTGGCTAGAATTCGGGGTGGGGGGCTGCAGCCTAGCACCAGGGCATTCACGCTGGGAGGTCCTGTTTAGATGTGGGGTGGGAGGGGGTGTGTGTGTGGGGGGGGGTGGTTCCTCTAACAGGGGAGTAACATAAATACTGTGCTGTAAACATCTCCTCACGGTGGCACATGGAATAAACAGCTGAATATGCTCAGGAGCCCCTCTCCCGACCAGCCCCCAACCCTCCCTACGCACCCCTAGACTCCGAATGGAAAAGATTACAGTTTATATAAACAACAGAATTCCTAACACTCTGGCTCCTTTGGAGGTCTAACCCCAACCAGGGCCCACGGATAGTTTAGGTTTTTCCCCCCTTAAATAAATCACGCTCCACTTTCGGAATGTTGACTTAGTAAAATAAACAAGTGACTTTTTTTTTTTCTTCTTTTTTCACGTACATTGGATAGTTAGAGCGAGGGCCTCTCTATCTAAATAAAAGGAAATGGACGCCGGCAGACCAGAGGTAGCTGCTTTGGGTTTCTCCCCTCGTTCTTTTGCTCTGTCCCTTGCTTCGGCCTGCTTTTATTGCGCAGAATTTGCTCACGGACCGGGCTACGGGTCTTCGTTTTGAAGTGTGGCTTAGAATTTGCCCAAATGGCTTTTTTTAGGAGGCCGGGGGGCGGTGGGGTGGTGGAGGGGGGTTTGTTGAAACAGATTGACCTCGTCGTGCCGGTTTTCAAAGCACTGTGGCCCACACTGCATTTTGAGACGGCAAACAGTGAATGGGAAACATCACAAAAAAACTGCAGTCTGAAGTGGGAGCCTGCATGGCTTTGTTAATGAGGCAGGCAGTGGGAGGGAGAGAGAGGGAGGGAGGGAGAGAGAGGGAGAGAGAGGGAGGGAGAGAGAGGGAGAGAGGGAGAGAGAGGGAGGGAGGGAGAGAGAGAGGGAGGGAGGGAGCTGGAGGGAAGGAGGGCAAGAGAGAACGCTTGGTACTCGGCATAAGAGAGGCTCTGCTCGGCCTTGTGGCTTCCATCGCGTGACTCCAGGACCTCCGGTCTGCAGTTCTCCCGCTCTCCGTGGCTCCCCGCTTAAATTTACGCCCAGGACTGGCGGGGTGGGCGGGCCCTTGGGCTCAACCACAAAACTACAAAACTACCATCAAGGACTTCTTAGGGGGCGGCCCAGTTTCACACGAAACATCTCTGTTCACTGCGTTCTGTTTGGCGAGAACAAAAATGAGAACTACTTTAAAATAGCTTTTTTACTGCAGTTTACCATAGATATTAGTTGGTACATTACTTCAGGTGAAATAGAATTATTTATTTTTGCGCCAAAAAAGTTGGGGGTTAGCGTAGATATTTGCGGTTCTCAAAAACTGAGGGTAACAGATCTCAATAGTTCATATTCCTGATTTGTAATGATGCGATTGCCCCATGACCAACCTTCACAACAGATTCTGTCCTTATTTTCCTGAACATGATTGTTCTCATATTATATTTTCTCATAAATCCTAAATGGCTAAATTGCGGATTTCGCTTGAGTAAACAGATAGCCTCACCGTCTGTGGAGACAAAGTCAAACAAGCCAACAGGCGGCAGTTTCCATTACGTTGGTAGGGGGAAATGTTACAACCAGATGTGTACAACATGTAGCCTTTTTTTTCTTTTCAACATCCACATTGGTGTTGCTCAAGTCTCAAGTCTTCCGGAGAGTGACACAAACGCTTTCGAGGGAGGTGAGCCGCGAGAACTTTCTGGAATGCCGGGAGTTTTTTTTTTTTTTCCCCCGTTCCTTGTTTTTTCTTCGCCCCCCGCCCCCCCCCCCCCCCCTCCAAGTCACGATGCCTGAACCACAGTTAAAAGAGCTGGGAGCTCTCTTTCATGTAAGCATTCTGGTAGAGGCCTCTCTAATTTCCTTATGCGCTCTCTTTCTTGTGGCAAAAGCAGCCCGCTTCCAGTGCTCTCAACGAGGAGCGCAGAAACTAGAGGCTAAATTATAGCTCTGTGTCCCATTACAGAGCGCAGAATGCACCACTGCACGATTCATCTGCAGCTACAGAGTCACGACAGTCTCTCGCAGTTGACAGAAGGCCATCTCTCAAGATCCTGGTGGCTTTTGATGGATGAAAAGAACTTGCCCTCAGTAATGAGGCCGGTGGCCTGAAACCGCTGTACATGTGTAAAAAATATGTTTTGTTTTGCAATGATTTTGGGGGAAGCATCGTGGAAGCAGAATATACGCAGTCTTGATTACCGTAGCATGTGTGCACACGCAAAATGCGCACGCTCGCTTTATTCACTCACAAAGATGCGATGGCATTGAAGGTGACATGGTTGGCACACACCTTGTCAAGCCCAGGCTGCATGAGTATTAACGGCGGTTCACAGAGTCAGAGCATTTTCAACACGCTGTCTTCTGGAGTAAACATTCTCTACCTAACGGGGCGAGGAGTCACGAATCATCCCCCCTGCTGGTGAGATGTAAACACTATAAAACGCAGACCCCTCCACGACTGCAGCCCCCCTGTGAACCTGTGAACTGAAACTCCATTGCTCGGACTGAAAATAGCAGTATACAGAGATCTTAGCTTGCCGTTCATAACGTCTCGCAAATGCTCACAACGCAAGTATCATAAGGTCGTTCGGTCGTGTTGGGGTATCACCTCGTTCACTGGTCGGCCTTCGGTTCGGAGCGATCTTGCCGGGCATACTGTCGCCCGATGCGGCTCGAAGCTGGTCCGCTCGGGTCCGCTGAAGGCGTGTTTGAGGAACGGCGAGGTGTGAAAACCCTCTGAGCATGGTCTTGCAGGCCCCAGCTCTGTGGAGACCTGGCCCGGGCCTGTCTCCTGTAAACACAGAGGTGCGTCACTTTGTCGTGAGCTGAAACAGGATCTCCACCAGATCGGATATTAAGCTGTGGAGGAGAGCTCTGTGTTAGCCAGGAGGCGGAAGGTGCCCCCCCATCTCCTCTACTACTACCCCTTTTTTTTGTGTAGACGGAAGAGTGGGGGGTGGGACGAGTGTGTAGAATCTGCTCGCTAATGTAAACACATATTTTCAGGAAGTGGCGGCCCTGAGGTGATAGATGAGGGCTCCCTGAGGGGGGACGGTGCGCTGCCGAACTGAAGCCCAGGAATTCCTCTGGCTTGTCAGGCCGCCAGTGAAGGGGACGCAGGGAGAGGGGAGGAAATGGAGGGAAAAAGGGAAGAGAACAGGGCCCAGGACCTACAGTGAGAGTCCAGAAGGGGTCTGTGCTTTGTGTCGCGTGGGGGGGGTCTAAGGAGTGGCACTGGTTGCCTGCTCTACCTCCGTATTTTTTTGTGTTCCTTTCAGGAGTTGTTTGTCCCGGCACGGCCGTTGGTAACCTTGAGGTAACCCTTGTGTTTGTTTTTCTGTGTGCAGGTACTTTTTCGCCGTCCTCGCCATCCTGACGCTCTTGGGGGTCCTGAACGGCCTGGTCCTGCTGCCTGTTCTTCTGTCCATCATGGGACCGCCCGCCGAGGTCACTCCCGCCGACAACGGCAGCCGCCTGCCCACGCCTTCCCCAGAGCCCCTCCCACCGCCCATGAATCACCACGGCTACTATGCTGGCCGCTACCCGCAGGGACACCGCCGCCACGCCTTCTCCGAGTCAGAGGACTCAGAGTACTACTCCGAGACGACCACCACGTCGGGCCTGGGGGAGGAGGAGTACAAGTACTGCGACCGCAGCACCTACATTGTGCCCCCGACGCCCGTGCCCACGTCCCACATCCTGCTGGAGGCCAGCAAGAACCCCAGCTTCCCAAAACTCACGGTACGCCTTATCCCCGTCAACATCCCTCTCTGACTGTCCAATCACCTGCATTAATCTCTCTCTTTTTTTATCTGAAGTATCAAACGTCTTGCCACGGCCATGTTAAAAAAACAGCGCCATAGCGGTATCCTTTGTAGTCCTCCTTCTATAGTCGGTTCAAAGAAGCCCAGCTCACAAGGCTGTTGACTTCAGAAAGTCAAAAAGCTACACTTCAAAAAGTCAATGTGAGCTGAAATGATCCGAACCGCCCGGTTCCCCTTCGAGGAAAATAAAGCCTCTTATGTCTGTGCTCCCTTCACAGGTGGTAAAGCCATACAGCGAAAGCCCAAACATCGCCACCAGGAAAGAACACCTAAATGGGTTAAGTCAGCCCATCGTCACCTCAGTCAGCTCTCAGATTGCTCGATGGGATAAAAAACAGGATTACACCCAAGACCAGGGACCCAAGAGGCAACAATTACCCAGCGACAGACCCCAGGGTCCCGGCAGGACTAATCACTGTGGCCCCAGGTCTCAGTACAGTAGCAGGCCGCATCATAACAGGACTACGATGCCGGTCTACAATGCGGGAACCCGGGTTCATGGTCCCAGTAGTGCCGTCACCATGGTTACCGCCACCGCCTCGGTGACGGTGGCCGTGCACCCCGGCTTGCCGGGGTCTTACAGGGGTTACACGCACGAGGGGTTCGAAGACAGCGAATCGGACTGTTTTGAGGAGACGCTGGGGATGTCGCAGGCTCACGGGAAAGCTACGGATAATTCCAAGAGGAACACCTTGGAGTTCCAAGACCTGGAATGTGAGGACAAGCGGCAGCATCCCACTGACCAGACTCTAGGTAAGCAAGCCTTCACACACTTATGGCAGGGGAAATAAAAAACCTGCTAATACAGTCATTTGAATCAGTGTTGCAGTCTTGGATTTAGACCATGGATTCAGCGTCTTGGATTAAGACCGCATCGGCTTAATTGGTCCGGTGCGATTACGTAGCTCGACATCCATTCTTTCTGAAGTCTAGTGCCATGCCTTCAGTCCAAAACAAACAGTGTCAGACAGGCAGAGGCCAGGGCGGGCGGGCGGGCGGGCAGGAGAAAGAGAGGGAGGGAGCGGGTGTAAATAGTTTTAAAACAATGATAATATCTTCACAGCTCCGCACTAGCTCAACTTGTCAGCTCTCGCCTCGCCAGTGTAAACAGAGTCTCCACTTTCACAGGGGCTCGCCGATGCTGACCCCCCTCTCCCCCCCTTTCTTTTTCAGGTGGCCCACGGAACCAGGCAGCCAAAGACCGCTAGACCCCCCCCCCCCCCCCCTTGTCTGGATCCCATCTCTGGCTGCCCGGCTTGGACGTCCTGATCCCCCCCAGCTCTTTCTCAATGAACTGTAAATAGACCTCACACAAACAAAAAAGGATTTATTTTAAAAAGAAATATTAAAAGTTCTTGTCTTAAGAATATATATATATATAAATATATAAATATATATTTTAATACTAAAAAAAAAAAAGAGGGAAAAGCTATTTAAAAGAGTACTGTATAACTTGTGTATTCTGTTATGTAAAAGTCAGATAATGTATAAGTGGTTTTCGGAGGCCTCCTTCCTTGTATAGATTAAGAGATGTGTAATATGTAAAAAGGAAAAAAGTAAGAAAAGTGAATTGGTATAAATGATAATAGTTTATTGAAAATAAGGTCAGTGTTTGTTTTTTCGCTGCTACTCTTAAAGAACTGAAATGATTTGCCTTGAAATTATGCAGTACCCCTCCCCTTGATGTAAGTTACGAAATAACATTGGATTAGTTTTATTTTTCTGACACCGCATTCTGATCGGGGGGCGCCTCTGTACTTTTAAAGATGGCGTCTCATTTATTCACAAATGGTAGAACTTCGACTCAAACAGTCCCATCCTCAGCCTCTGTTTGAACTGTACGTTTTCAGATTTTTGCGTTTCTTTTCTTGCCGTCTTCCTGGAGTGCTATGGCGTCTCGGATCGCGAGGCATTTTGTGGTCTTTCTTAGCAGACCCCATTCTTTAAATACTATCTCTTCAAGAGCATCCATTGAGTCTTTTTCACTTTTCTTTTTTCTCATTAAACGTCTTAAAGATGGTGTCCTGGATCAGAATGGACCTAAATGGAATTACTTTGAAAATTGTATTCAGATCTCAAATCCTAAAAAATAAAAAATAAAATTAATTCTGTAGAACATATAAGGATTCTGGTTTTAAAAAATGTTTCCCCCATGGGTGTGGTTAGCCTAATATATATAAAATTTCAAGCATGGATCCGTTCTTGCATTCTGAACAAATGTTTGTTCGTACACCCAGGAATATAAAAGCTATGTCAGAATACCTGCATGCGGTTGGCCGTTGTTCAGAAGGTGTGAAGAGATAATAATGTGGAAAGGGAATCTAACTCCCCATCATTTCAGACCAATGTTTTTCTGATTGATTTGTTGACTGTTCACCAAGGGTACCACCGTGTGTAGTAGTTCTCAATGTGTTTGTTACAAGATTTCACTTTTTGATTCACTGTACCTCTGAGCTTTCTCTGTACCGTCGTGACTGTCCGTTGTCCTGTCGATACGTTCTACCCGTTCATTTGCAGTCTGCATTTTGTTTTACTTGAAGAAGCTGTGAGATAAGGATTTGTTTAAGTATCTAAGCTGTATGTTGGGTGAAGTCAGTTTGTTAACCTATGATGTTTTTTTTTGTTGTTTTTTTGGAGTAGGAGGTGGTTGTTGATGAATGCAGTGTTCACCCGATTTTATATTCAAAGGGAATTTAACAAACAAAAAAAAAAAAGTAAAGGGAGGTTTTTGTTAACACTTTGGGGCTGTGGTACACTTTACTGCTGTCCTGTGCAATCGTGAGCGAGCTAATGCATTTTTATTTTTATTTTTTGGTCAGGCCAGCACAAGGGCAACTTGTGATGTCAGTTAGGGGGCCTTGCGCTTCAGGGCCAGAAGGGTGCTCTTCTCTGTATTTTTATAGTCAGTTTAGGCTTTGTGCAAGCCAGTATTTCTGTGTTTGAATTTTTCATTGTATTTATACCTTTGTCTCGAGGACAAAAAAATAATTAAACGGTTCACTATTGGTCACATCACTGCCAGTTTAAATGCAGGGAAACGTATTTGATTTAAATGGCAGCTTGTGTTCCTGTTCACACCAACAAGCGAAGATGAGAATTAATGTAGCTACTGTACATTCTGGAAGAACAAATCAAAAAACAACCCACATCCACTGCTTAAAAACATCAGTATGTAAGTGGTAGGAGGAGGGGGGGGGGGCATTCTGCATTGGGTTGTAGTTTTATTTCAAATGTTTGTCATGCCATATAAATTATTTATATAAAATTTTTATTTTTGTAGTTTGTACAGATGTTAGCCGTCAGACTGAAGTTTTATTTTTAAAGAGTAAATATATATTATATATAATTATATCTATTTGTTGCTGGGGTTTTTTTGGGAGGGGATGGGAGGGTGGGGAAGGGGGGGGGGGTATTGCTGTCAGAACGGGTGACCCTTTTATTTGGAGAAAACCGTACACTTGGAATATGAAGGAGAGGTGTGACTGAAGCTGTCCACCACGTTTTGTTTCCTGGCCTTTCCTTCCTCATGTGATAGTTTGAAGTATCTCTCTTTTGTCAATGTCTAAAACACTGTGACTGCAGACAGCTGTTCAACAAAACCCTTGTGTGACCATCATTTTCTTCACCTTTTATAGGAATTGAACTAACAAAAATAAATTGAATGAAAAATTTTGATCCCGACTCTTTGTCTTTGATTTCGAAAAAAAGAAAAAAAAGTGGATTGTCAGTCGAGTCCTGTTATTATAATGTGACTTGTTATTTTCTGTTTGTTTCTGCCTGCATTCGGTTTTCTCTGAGGGGAAGTAGAGCGCTCACTAAGTGACCACAAAGCCGATAAAATCTCAGTGATTCAGAGGGCAAAACTAGGTCGCTGTGCAGAGCCGCAGAACAGGGGTTTTGGTCAGTGTTCCGCATATTTAACCACTAGCCCTGGTGGCTCTGTGGACATGCTGTTCCAACCAGACTTCAGCAATAACAGTTAATTGAGCTGTTAAAAACACTGATCTCAAAGTGGCATATCTTGACAGAAAGTGTTGACTGAAATACACTACTGAGACAAATGTAGTGAAGGGTGTTCTTTAATCAGTTGTGGGATCCTTAAAAAAGTATTACTACACTAATTATTAGCCAGCGCAATGAAGAGGTTTGTTGGGAAACGGGCAGCTATTAAAAGGCTCACAGCTCACAGCCTGTGAAGTCTTGTCCCTGAGTCTCAGGTGTGAAACTGTAACGTAAGGAAGAGGAAGCGACAGACCGGCACAGGTATTGTTTAAGCGGTATACGAGTGTTGTTCTAGCAAACAGAGCTTTTTAGCGGCGCGCTTTATCAGTTTGCTGCGAACGGCAAAGGGCGCGCGGCGAGAAGGAGGAGCGCGAAGGCGAGTCCTCGAACTTCCTGCTGCATTGTTACGGCTGGAAGAGCCGCCGTCCCGACACGACGGGCCCACCTATTAAGATGAAAGGCGCACGCGGTAAATTCCTGCGCTTCCCACAACAATGTCTCAGGTGTCAGCTACCTTGGTCCCAGGCTGAACCTGATATGCCTGCCCCCTTTTGAAGTCACTGCCATGCCCCAACAGGGGTGGGGGCGGGGGGTGGAGATGGGGTGTGGAAGGAGGGGATGTGAGAACACGCCCCCCCCCCCCCTTTTTCGCCTCCTGGACAGACCTCGGGGTCCCGAATGTTGACGCACAATCATAACCTTATATTGCGTGCATAGAACTTCAAGGTATGATACCGCAAAAAAACAAAAAACGGGTAAAAACATAAGAGGCAAAAACGAACATAATGTGATTCAATGCATTTCACGCCACTTAAGGGGATTTTTTTTGTCCTGTTTGTATTTAAATGTCAACACCCCTTGGCACACACCTGAAAGGCAAACTCTTTATTTTGCCACAGTATTATCATCGTTTTGATTTGAGTACAATCAGAATAATGCTCAAGATACTTTAATGTATTTTAAATATATTTAAAAGGTTAAAAAAGGTCACACATTTCTCACACTAGGATTAGGCACCAAACAGCCAAGAGGTAAGAATACATGAAACATCATCAATAAAAGACAGAGAACCCAATTTATATTTAACATTCACGGTTTTCAGAAGACTCGGTTCACCCACAGCATCAATGAAATTCACCCGGAAAAATCAGTTGGTTCAGTTTTTCTTTTTGCTGAGCTCAAGCCTCACGGACGAAAGCACACAGGTATTCAAATCACGGTTTTTGTGGCCTGGGAACTGCAGGTTTTCCACCCTCCCTTTATCTGGGAGTCAGGTGTGAATACAGTCTGGCCAATCAGTAGCACTAATTGTTCAGTTGGCAGATTGAAAGAGTCTGGTTTGGGAGTTTAGCCGGGACACTGGGGAAACCCCTACTCTTTGCGATAAGTGTCATGGAATCTTTAATGACCACAGTGAGTCAGGACCTCGGTTTAACGTCTCATCCGAAAGACGGATATTTTTTTATGATTAAACATACATCATTTATCACCCTAAGCTCTGAATACAATATGTTTGGCGCTTAAAACGGCATCCATCACTATTAGAGCGAGGAGGATGCCATACGGTGCTTATCCGCAGACGACGATCCCCGTCCGGGCCTTCGCCAACCTGTCCCCCGGGCTGCCGTGAGTGGATTATTAAAGGATTTTCATGTAAACCTTCAAGCTTCTTAACTGAGTATTTGTGGATGCCCATCTTCGACCCAACCAATGGGCAGCTCTCTCTCTCTCACCACGCCGGAAGGGCCCTCCAGAGACCCACATGCGCCCGGAGAATGGACCGCTCACTGGCGGTCGCGGCGGCTGCACCCCTGGTTTTTCTGGAGCACAAACGCTGCTTCCCAGATCCCCCCCATTTACCACAGACATGTGTTCTGTCCTCAGCCTTCTCTCTCTCTCTCTCTCTCTCTCTCTGAAAAACAAAACAAAAACAAAAACAACACTTAGGGCTGTCCCGCCAATCGCCAATCCAGGGTTTCAGTTTCACCAGCACAAACAAATCTGATGGCATTTATTACCACAGCCTGTCAGTCCGGGAAAGAAACAGCTTTTCTTCAGATATCAGTACTGGGGTATGAGAGCCAGTTGGTGAATTGCATCACTTTCGCTGGCAGTTCAGTAAGTAATTTGTCCGCTTAACATTCCAAGAATGTTTTTTTGTAAGATTGTACCAATGTTACCACATTGCACAGAAGTTGCAGAAATACAGTCAATGCGGGAATGTGTTACACCGGGCATTTTCATGAAACTATCCTCTTAATGACCTGGCTTGCTGCAATATGGGTGACGTGAGGATCACTGTGCCAACCACAGCAAATCAACTGTACAATATACAAACTGCAGTTCTGCAAATGTGGGCTGCAAAGCCATAGAATTGCCATTATAAAATGCAGTACATCTTTACATATATTGGGAAGCATTTTTATATTCGTAGTTGCTTCCAAGTATAATACAGAACCTTTACATATCTGTAAAATTCCAGTATTTTCTTTCTTGACTAAGTGCACAAATGTGGGACAATCGGTGTGTAATGAGTAATAAGGAGCTGTAAGGAGCTTCACTGGAGGTCTGGAGGGAGGGGGGAGGGGGGCTTGGTGATTCATTTCCGGGGGAAAGCGTGGAGAGAATTAGGGAACTGGCACGGCCGGGCCATGACTTCCTGCAGACCCCTATGACGTGCACGCTCGAGGAAGCCAGCGAGATGGCCGAGGTGATACGGGCCGCAGTTCATTCAAGCCCCCGTTTGGCACGGCTCTCCGAGCCAGGGTGCCAGGACTCAGAGTGGCACTTTGCTGAAACTGAATGGGGGGTCCATTTAGCCAGTGTTTAGCCCCCCCCCTCATCCCATCAGCTTTATATAAACTTTATCAACAGAGATTAAGGCTGAGGTTTGAAAAGAGAGAGGAAAAAGAGTGAGGGATGTGTGTTTGTGCGTGTGTGTGTGTGTGTGTTTGTGCGTGTGTGTGTGTGTGTGGGATGGGGGGGGGGGGGGGGGGGTTGTTCTCTAGGGACGAGAAGCAGCAGCTGGCACTAGCTGAAAGACCTTATCCTTTTTTAAACAGCAAGCGATGTGTGGGTGAGATAACAGATGACATCTCCAACAACAGACAGCTCAATCTAGGTGGTAAAAAATCAGGACAAACCAGCTCTTTTCAAGAAAGGGCTCAGAGGGGAAAGAAGTGGGAAGAGGACAAAAGAGCCAGCACATGATCCTCTGTGCCGTCATCTTGGGTGGCCAGGGGATGAGCTGCCATTGTTGTGAAAATTCAATAGGGCTGATTAGTGTGTGTGTGTGTGTGTGTGTCTGTGTAGGCTACGTTTGTACACGTGTGGGGCTATAATATTTTTGTCTCTATTTTTGAAGTGCAACTTTTGGGTTACCACCTCCATGTGGTTATATAATGTGTGGGGTAATTATGTAGGGATTGGATTTAATGCATTTATATAAATGGCGCTTATATAATTATAGCGACTCGATTTTGTAATGTTATTAGCCATGCCCGACTCAAAAACTTGATTGAGGTGGGAAAACCCGGAAATGACATGGAATAGGACAGTATATATCTATAGTGAGATGCCTACAGCACAGCATAAAACTAGAAGGATAAAGTCCCACTGCAGAGATGGCTTGGTAAGTGACAGTAGACTGTGATGCTATAGGTACATAATGCTAATTGGCTAACATCAGCAGTGCATGTAAAGCTATATTTTGCAGACCAAGTTGTTTATTTTGCATATGTTTTATATGTTTATATTTCACTGCATGCTAGCTACATGTCTAGCTTCACATTACAAAGCCAGAATAAAATAATGTATCTAAACTAAATTAAATAGCTACACTAAGTTAAATGTAGCTACATTTTGAATCAGCATAGAATAAGATACTAGGCAGCTGCTTAGCTAGCTGGCTATCCAATTGTTACTCATATGGATAATTGCTACTGATTGTAAATGTGCAATAAGTATTATAAGCTAAATTGTAACTAGCTAGTTAGTTAATGACTATCAATATACAGTACAGATGATTGCATATATGCCACCGCTATCAATCCAGTGATAGTAATGTGCTGTCTGTCTGGACCACTTACGTAACGATAGTGAGAGCTAGCAAGCTAGAAGTAGCTGACGACAGAATTGCACTTGCAAATTGCATTACAATAGATTCAGTTTGCCCTACACACTGAATATTCTTTGAACCTTAGGATATCATGGCATGTATGGATATAATGCATGTCTCAGCTAATCAATAAGCAGGACCAAATTTTATAATTAGCCTAGGCCTAATCATTATTAATAGCCTCCTGCAAGGGGCAGGTACAGGTGGTGCCTGAGGTACAGAGGTAGTCTGAGGTTTCTATCTGCTGTTGTTCTTCTTCTCATGAATACTAAACTTGGGGGGTATTAAGGTTTTTACCCCTCATATTATCTTGACATTGTATGACGCCTTTTATGTTTGGGGTCAAATTGACCCCAATTTGAAATGACATCAGAGGATATTTCAGGTTCAGTTTGTAGAACAAAACTGATCCCACCCTTAAATCGCCTTTTAAACCGTATACTTACAACATATATGTAAACGTTCACAGTACTATGTACCGTCTCAAGGCATAATAAGTGCTCTCACATGCAAATGAAGTTTCTTCATGAATCTTACCATCCTAAATGACTGTAATTACCTCTGTTGGGATCAGGATTTCGTCATGTAATTGAGACGACAAGGCCAGTTATTCATTCAGTTGTTTTTTTTTTTTTTTTTTTTTAATTAATCACACAAAAAAAAAAAAAAAAAAAAAAAACACCCTTAATAAAAAATGTATTATGAAAAAAAAAAAAAAAAAAAAAGCGAAATAATATTTTTTTTTACCAAAACCGGTGTGTGCCACAATTTTATTACCCTGCTGCATTTTGCATTTACAACTTTGTACAAAACCTGCTAAAACTGGCAAACTGTGTGATCCCAAAACGCATACGTGCTCCGCTCCGCGTACCGCGCTATCCGCTACACATGGACATGGATGGCGTGCATGCGCATGCATGCCATGCATGGTATGCGATTTGAGACACACGACAGCGTCTTCTCCCGTAACATCTAATAATGTTGGAGATTACAAAGCAAGGAATCGAAAACCATTCCTCTTTACAGAATCTCTCCAGATCATCCAGAGTCCTAGGTCCTCTCTTGTGCACTCTCCTCTTCAGCTCAGCCCACAGGTTTTCAATGGGGTTTAGGTCAGGGGACTAAGATGGCCATGGCAGAAGCTTGATTTTGTGTTCGGTTAACCATTTTTGTGTTGATTTGGACATATGTTTTGGATCATTGTCCTGCTGGAAGATCCAATGACGATCCAGTTTTAGTTTCCTGGCAGAGGCAGCCAGATTCAGATTTAAAATTTCCTTGTATTTCGTGGAGTTCATGATGCCATGTACCCTAACAAGGTTCCCAGGGCCTTTGGAGAAAAAACAGCCCCACAACATCACAGAACCTCCACCATACTTAACAGTGGGGATCTGGTTATTTTCGATATAGCCATTCTTCTTTTTACGCCAAACCCATTTTGAGTGTTGGTTGCCGAAAAGCTAAATTTCCGTTTTATCTGACCATAAAACACGGTTCCAGTCAAAGTTCCAGTAGCGTTTAGCAAACTCCAGGAACTTACGTTTGTGGTGAAATGACAGAAAAGGCTTTTTTCTGGCATGCCTTCCAAATAATTTGTTGGCATGGAGACTTGATGACCCCAAGATGCTACTTTCCTCTGTAATTCTCCAACAGTGATTCTTGGGAATTTTTTTGCCTCTCTTACCATCCTCCTCACTGCGCGTGGGGGCAAAATAAACTTGGGTCCTCTTCCAGGCAAGTTTGTAACAGTTCCAGTTGCTTTGAACTTTTTAAGTATTTCCCTAATGGTAGATATGGACATTTTCAAGTGAGTAGCTATTTTTTTAATAGCCATTCCCTGACTTATGAAGCTCAACACACTTTTCTCTCATTTGATTTGTGTGTTTTCTTATCTTTCCCATGTTGATGTATGAATATGGGAATATGGCCTCTGTGTCACCTCATATTAATACCCCAGTGAAACAAAGTCATGGATTACTGATTTAAAGTTCCTCTGATCAACTTAAAAAAGTAAAATATGAATGGAAAAAATTTTGTTCATAAGAATTTCTCGGGGTGCCAATAATTGTGGCACACATGGTTTTGTTAAAAATAATTATTTTTTGATGAGAATTTTTTTTTTCTCAGAATAAATGCATTTTTCTCACCAAAAGGTGAATTTTTTATAACCCTTTTTACTCATCTTTACCAGGGATGCCAATAATTGTGGAGGGTACTGTATACAGTCAAGCCGAAAAGTCTGCACACCCCTTTCACCTTCTCCTCGTTTTATTACGTTACAGACTTATACTACAATAGATTTAATTAATTTTTTGCCTCAAACATCTACACACAATAGCCAATAATGACGAAGTGAAAACAGGTTTTTAGAAAATATGCAATTTTATTTTAATGACAAAAATAGGTTATTTAGGGGTTACATATCTGTACACACCCTTAGCCTAATACTTGGTTGCTGCACCTTTGGTAGCGATTACAGCTTCAAGGCGTCTTGGGAAAGAAGCTACGCACTTGGCACACTTGTTTCTGGACATTTTTGCCCATTCCTCTTGGCATATCCTTGCAAGCTCCATCAGGTTAGATGGGGAGCATCGGTACACAGCCATTTTCAGCTCTTTCCACAGATGTTCAATTGAATTCAGGTCTGGGCTCTGGCTGGGCCACTCAAGGACATGCACAGACTTTCTCCGAAGCCACTCCTTTGTTCTCTTGGCTGTGTGCTTCTGGTCGTTGTCATTGAGGTCCAGAGCGCTCTGGAGCAGGTTTTCTTCAAGGATCTCGGTGTACTTGGCTGCATTCATCTTTCCCTCTATCAGGACTAGTCATCCCATTCCCGCTGCTGAAAAACATCCCCACATCATGATGCTGCCACTGCCATGCCTCACTGTAGGGATGGTATTAGCCAGGTGATGAGCGGTGCCTGGTTTCCCCCAGACATGACGCTTGGCATTCAGGCCAAAAATTTCAATTTTGGTTTCATCAGACCAGAGAATCTTGAATCTCATGGTTTGAGAGTCCTCTAGGTGTCTTTTGGCAAACTCCAAGCGGGCTGTGATGTGCCTTTTACTAAGGAGGGGCTTCCGTCTGGCCACTCTACCATAAAGGGCTGATTGGTGGAGTGCTGCCTGGATGGTTGATCTTCTGAAAGGTTCTCCCATCTCCCTGGCTAGGGCCCGTCTTCCCCGATTGCTCAGTTTGGCCGGGCGGCCAGGTCTAGGCAGATTCTTGGTGGTTCCAAACTTCTTCCATTTATGAATGATGGTGGCCACTGTGCTCTTTGGGACCTGTAAAGCGGCAGAGATTTTTCTGTACCCTACTCCAGATCTATGCCTTGACACAATCCTGTTTCTGAGGTCTGCAGATAATTTCTTTGACCCCATGGCTTGTAGTTTGCTCTGACATGCACTGTCAACTGTGGGACCTTATAGAGGCAGGTGTTGGCAATCCCCAATCATGTCCAATCAATTGAATTTATCACAGGTGGACTCCAATTAAGTTGTAGAAACATCTCAAGCAGTATCAGTGGAAACAAAATGCACCCCAGATCACTTTTGGGTGTCATATCAAAGGGTGTGCACACTTGTGTACATATGATATTTTACATTTAGATTTTTAATAAATTAGCACAAATGTCTAAAAACCTGTTTTTGTGTAAAATCTTGAGACAAAAAATGAACTCTATTGTAGAATATGTCTGTAACGTAATAAAACATGGAGAAGGTGAAAGAGTGTGCAGACTTTCCGGCTTGACTGTATATATATATATATACATATTTAATGGCTTACTAGGTGGTCAAAAATCAACAACGTGCTCTTGTTTTGAATAATCAACTTTATGTTTGGAGAAAAACATTTCTGCAAAGGTTTATTTGGTCATCCACAAGCCCAAGATATAATATACATGACAAGCAGGAGGTTGTATATATCCTCGTGCCCTTACGTAGGCTGTAACATACTTCAGACAGGAACTCCAATCAGTCCTGACTTCACTCCATCGAAGGGAGTGTAAATCAATATTTATAAAGTATCCTTCAAACTAACAAATGTGTTCGCAATTTACAGGCCTACTTTGAGCGAGGGGAACAATATGAATTTTCAGGCAGGTCGGGCTTAGTGTAAACATGTTTTAAATAAACAGGAACTAGCTTAATGCCGTTTTAATTGGTTCATTCTGGCTGGCGATGTTTACAGAACGGCCCGAGCATGAGCTCGTAATGCAAACCCAGTGTTTAGAAGTGGGCTGTTTGGTCTAAAACAATAACAGTTTCGATGGCGGTCGCATTGGGGGTGCATTGGTGTCTCTTCAGGGGCCCCTTTCCTGCAGTGGGGATCCTGCGCTCAGCAAATTGCGCACCACACCTTATTGCACACAAAAAAACAACAACACGCACGCTGTTCTGAAGAAAAGGGGAAGCCGGGAAGGTATAATCATAAGGTGATGCACACAGGACTGCCATCTGGAGCCAAGAAAGCTTGCGCGCGGTAATTAAATGCACACAACTGGCAATTAAAGTGAACGCGAGCTTATTGCAGACTGGCAGCGCTCATGTGATGTGGCCAGAGCAACATGTTGCATGGCACACCAAGCCGTGCCACATGTGCTTCTGCGTGATTGGCCCATCCAAAAATAGACAGGGAGAAACTCCTTAGTGAGCGCTAATGGCCTTTTGGAAAACCTCAACCCTCTGCGCCCGAATAAACACGTGTACCAGCATCGGCACAATAGCTACTGTGATAATTAAAAAAAACATATATATCTTAGCTTTAGAGAGGTCGACGGCGCTCTGTGCAACCTCGCCGTCGACCTCTCTAACGCTAAAATATCATTATGCTGTGCACTTCGTCGTTGGCCTTAGTCGTTTAGTTGTATCATATATTTTTATTTTTGTTATGGGTTGTTGTATTGTCTGTTCATTTTGTTCAAAACTCAATAAAAAATGTTCGTGAACAGATAAATAAATAACACTTTCATATAACTAGCATTTCTCAAGCAGATATTCAACTGCAAAAATTTCGAAACACAAAAACGATATACTGTACGTGGGATCGCTATGATACAGTGCCTTTCATCTCATAAGGCACTACGTGAATGTGATGTGTTGTTATTATTAGTGCTTATGTGTGTAGGTGTAGGTGTGGTTCTTCGCATCCTCTGCCAAAGTGCAACTGCAAGCTTGGCTTATTCAACATGAGAAAGAAAAGAGCGTACACCTCCACGGATGAAACACAGGCAAAACGAAAATAACATGAACACAAGAAAACGAAGATTGCTTCCTGTTTTCTCCCACACAAAAGTTTGTATTTACTGGATCTCAGAAATCACGTCAGTTTTTTTTCTCTAAGCAATGAAGGTCAAAAGACGCCAAGGCTGGCCCCCAAAAAAGGCAAACATACAAATTTGCCCTGTGATGAGACACGTCTGTTTTGAACCATGTTGTTTATTTGCAGTGACATTATTTCGCCACCAGGTGGTGCTGTGCAGGCGAAAAGCAAGAGGAATCCTAAGAGAGACCCCCACTACCCGAGAACCACGTGTAGATGTGTAAGGATGAAGACACAGACTCCTGTGAGATGGAGTCATTCCGTAGCACGAAATTTTCCAGAGCACCCCCTAAAGCAAACGAAAACAAAAACACTGGCCGTCCTGAATCCTTCTTGTTTCCTTTCTTTTTTCATTTATAACCGAGACCAAAATGACTTCGGTTGGAGACAGTAATTGCTTATAACTGTGAGTGTTGTGGGAATTCTGCCCTCACACAGACAGGGGAGATGTTAACAATTACATTACAGTGCGAGGGTGTGCCTCCCGGGGAGACCGCGCCGAGATTCTGGAGGAGGCCAAAAATCCCAAACAAAATGGCTGTCATCACCTCAATCCATCACCGCCACTGAGTGGCCTGCACTCCCCAGGTCTCGGCCAGCGTGTTTACTGCCCCGAAGCCGGGCTTGGGCCGGGCCCGGCGGAGCCCACGCCGCATTAAACATGTGGGGCCCCTGGCTAAGTCCCGTTCCAGAAAGGTACAGATGTATTTTGGATTAAATAGGGAAAGAATTCGGCCTCAATTGGGGTAAGACACATTTCTGTCTTCTTTCAGACCATGAAAACTAACAGCAGAACATGTGTTTGTGTGCATAATGTGTATTTTATATATACACACGTGTGTGTGTGTGTGTATGAAAGGGGGGAGAAAGAGAAAAATATAAAAAGAGGGAAATATAAAAACAGGAATTTATGTTGAACTATTAGTCAACACCAGGGGCAGCTGCTGAACAACAGATGATTGAAGATTATCTGTACTTCATCATCATCTTCCCAGAAACCTTTTTTTATTGGTCTGGGTATGCGCCAGCACACCATTTTCATCCAAGATCACCAATTAGCAGGTCACTCCTTTTTACTTTGCAATCTGAGGTATAGCATATTTTCTGTTTACTTCAAACAAAATCATTTCAGTTACAATTTTATGATTGAACAAAAACAACTTACTGGGAATTTATGCAAAGTATTTTAAAGCAAAATTTAACTTTGGTAGAACTTTAGGTTGTGTAGTTACCTGGCCATGATATGAGTCAAATTATGATGGTAAAAAAAAATCTGCTTTGTTCGCGTTCGTATACTTGCTAGAAGTGTCATTTTGAGACTGTTTTAGCTGCATTATAGAAGTGAATGGAGAGCAAAAAATAGCCTATTCTGGATTATCACCCCAGGGGAGCACAGAGCAACTAACAAACATATTTATCCACCAGTTGGACTCATATCATGGCCAAGTAACTACACAACCCAAAGTTCAGTTGTGCTTTAAGACTTAAAGATATGTTTTTTTCCAATTGTTTCTGTTTTTTCCAATAGTTTCTTGTTGGACCTGGGTGAAAAGTACTACAAGAAGTGTAGTCACTACTTTTATTGAATTACAACTTTTTTGAAAGATAGCTTGTTAATCCTGAATAACAGAAACAGGTTCAGGACTGATTTCAGCTGTACAATAAGCTACTGGCTCCCCTGTTTCTGATTGGCCAATGCCGACAGTCATACTCAGGAGGGAGAACCTGGTGAGGAATTGTGGGTAGTTCACGCGGTGTGTCCTACAGTGATCTTAAACCCTTTGTAAAATATGATATCTGAATTTACCATTAAATAAGTAAATACATAAATATACATATTTTTCTGACCGAGAATGCTATAGTCGCGCCTCATAAGCTTGCATTGACTACTTAACCAGCAAGAGCTATTGCACTTTTTGGAGTCGACCGTAGAGAGTGCATACGTGAACTCATTAAGATGAAGAGGATATCAGTGTAGACATATTGGAGAACAAGGCTACGTTTGCTGTGAATGATCAATTTTTGATAAATACCCAGAGAGAAGGTTTCATCCTAGATTTGTCCTTTTACGATTGCAATGTCGTTTCTCCATAGATTACAAGAAGAAGAAAAAAAAATGTGACAAATACCTGAAACCTACTTGCATGAACAATCTTGCAAGCAGAAGAACGTCTTTTAGAGATCCAACCATCATCCTGTCCATTAAAAAAGCCTAACAGCTTGAAAAACTGAAGATACCTTTACACCATAGCTCTTTATCATGTCACCTGTAGGATTTACATCTAAAGGAACGTATAAAATGCAGTGTAAGAAAGTAATGGCTGTCTTCCAGGGACCGCACGGGCAAATTATAATGGTCACAGCAGATCCAGCCGATTTAATACTGATGTAATATCAGGCAGATGAATTTGCTTTTACAACAGCTCATCTTGTGAAAGCCCATTTTCATTGTGTGCTGAAAAACTAATAGAAATACTGAGTTTAGAGTTCTGGAGTGATTGATGTAAATAAAAGATGGAATCCGAGTGCAATTCAAGTTAACCAGAACAGGCTAAAATCAATTTGCAAGCTGCAAAATTTAACTTTTAAGTAAGAATAATAGTCATAATAATAATAATAATAATTATATTTTTCTGATAAAAAATAAAGAATAAGTAAATAATTCAAGTCTCTGGCTTCCATACCACTCCATGCATCTGTGACTGCTTACATATACCTGTCATTCATGGATGTGGTAGCCTATAGATGGGTTACTTATAGATGTGGTTACACCTGTGTTGTAAAAATTATATATATTTTTTTCTGGTAAAATAAAAGATAAGTAAATAAATCTAAGTCTCTGGCTTGCATACCTCTTCGTGCATCTGTGACTGTTTACACACATTACCTAACCGTCATTTAAAGATGTGGTTACACCTGTGTTGACTTGCCTCCTGGTCATCCGTTCCCCTGACGGGTCGAGAATGTGCATCGTTTCAGGACCTCTTCAAACTGAACACGCCTGGCTGGGAAACCCCAGATTCACCCCCTCAGAGCGGGGAGAGGGGCTGTTCATTGCAGATGAGCCGTTTTCTCATTCCTGACGAGGACGAGATGCAGGTGCGCGCCAGTGCAGGTGAAGCCATTATGTCAATGATTACAAGGGCTGTTTGAGGAAAATAAGTAGAATAAACATTAAATGTGTATTATTCAAGGTTCAAGGTTCAATTTTATTGTCAACTCTACTATATATACAAGACATACAGAGGATTGAAATTTAATTATCCGATGGTAGGAGTTCAAAATATATATTGCACTCGTACAGTACTTCACTAGGCTGCATACGGTTGGCGCCTAGTACGTGTCAAAAATGCATCACTTCATTAAAATGGCACTATTCAGTTCCCAGTCTTGATCAAGTATTCATTGAGACTTATCTGCGGCCGTGACACAACACGTCTGCGGGGTCAGAGGTTATTCAACGTGCGCAACATAACATGGCTGACATTAAGGAGTGAGGAATGTAATGTAAAAGGCGTCTACAGTATGCTCCTTTGGTTGCGCGCTTTGACTGCCCTCTAGTGGTTAATATGTGTAATGCACAATGACTAGAAACTTGGTAAAGGAAAAAAATAAATAAACATTGTAGTTGCCAGAAGCAGCACAACAGGGTGGGGAATTCAGGCGCAGTTGTGCAGGAAATGTGCTTATTGGCCATGCTTGCATGTCTTTCTCAGCGAATATGTGCGAAACAGTACAGTCAAAACAAATGTATTTTTACAACAAAAAATGTTGAAGATGCATGTCTTTGTGACACAGAGGGACAACGAGGCACAATAGGCCTACAAGCAGGAAATATTGTCTTGTCAGCAAAAATTGTTTATACACCCTCGTTTGGCTTTGAACAAAACTAAAATGTTGTTGCAATATGTATTTAGCGGGGAGATTTCAAACATGTTAACATATATCACACCCTCTTTAAAACATTTAATTGTATACATACCTTCTGATTGATTTGGTTTGCGCACGCATTGAAACAGGAGCGAGAGTCTCCCCCATCCATCCGTTATCAGCTGGGTTAATTATGATCACTTTGATAGTTTAGAACCTCTCGAGGCTGCAGAAGGCCTACAGCGCCGTGGGTCTAGGTGTCGACAGATACGTGCGCAAGTTCGGTTTCCGCGCTCACGGAGTTGAGCGGGGGGCGCAGAGAGGGAGAGAGGCACGGAAAAGAAAAAAACACGGGGTCTCGCGCTCTCCCCCCATCGGCTCGCTGGGTGGCTTGTCTGTTTATTTAGTCTGTGGAGGTGATGGGAACAGAGCAGCGGCCGCTGCCAATTTTCTTTGCGCTGAGAAAATATTCACGCGGACAGCTGGAATCCAGGGAGCAGAGTCAAACAGTCTCGCGGCCAACAGATACAACCCCGCTCGCATGAAATGGATTTCCAGATCGAGAAACCCAGCCTTTTCTCCCTTCTAATCTGGGAGATAATTAAAGCGCTGGAAGAGAGAGAGATTTGGGCGAGAGGGATCTCTTTTAACCTACTCGGATATCATACTCAGCGCTGCCAAAGGATCTTTTGATCCTGAAAGAGGTGTGAGCACCTGTCAATTACGATGCACTAAACAGCAACAGTAGCATCACAGACGGCAACTGGGCCCCTGAACGGCCCTCCTCGGTCAATGCTTTATAGCACAATGCAGCGTGGTGGGAGTATTCCACCAATCTGTCGTCTACTTGGCCAAGTATAAAAGCCTGCAGGCCTTACGATATCTTCCTGTGTGGATGTGGGGGAGGGAGTTTACATAATCCAGGGACAAGCTGACTAGGTTTTATGGATGTATGGCCTGAAACATCCTACATATGTGCAACACGTAAAATAAATGCATTAGCTACAATTACAATTTTACTTCATGTACATCCTGTTAACCATTTCAACCTGCCAATTAAAAAAACAAAAAAAATAAAAAACACCACTAGGTCCACAGCAATGCAGTGCTGTATCTGCTGAAGTCCAGTGTGGGTGCAGGCTTTTGTGATGGACAAGATTAGAGGCGCCTTGGTATAGTTTCTTGCAGCCAAGCAGTGGCGCCCCCAGAAATTTTTCATAGGGGGGGCCACTGAAAATCTTGGGGTGGCACACCAAAACCAAAAGCCATTACTGAATTTCAGGAATTCTATTATGTTGTTGTAGTATATAAAACAATATACATTATTGATTTAAATTAATAGTACCTAATGTAAAATATCAGATAGAAGCATATTATGCATATGCGACTCGCGAGCCGCGAGGGGGGGGCCAGCGATTTTATCAGGGTGGCCGTGGCCCCCCCTGGCCACCCCTTGGCGGCGCCACTGCAGCCAAGCAATTACTTCACTTTTTTTTGTGATCTCCGATGGACACCAGACCAACAACACATTTATCACGGGATTCAACATCTGATAGAAGATCACTGGTGAAAAATGCCAGCCTTAAAAGACATTGGTTCAGGATTATCAGATTAGTGCTGTATTAGCAAGCGGTTTGTAGCGTAACCTTCAAAGTGCTGTTGGGAATCTGGGAAAAATTTACATTTATGGAACAGGTTTGGTTATTTGGTTACCTGTGGTCACAAAAAAGGGGGGGAAAAAATGTTTTTTTTTTAGTCAAAACACCATATTTAAAAAAATTGAACCAATAATCTCAAAATTACATTCTTAAAGATTGCTTTCATTTACGCCAGTTAACCTCATTCCCACCCTCATTTTTCATCTACCAAGACTTTTAAATAAACATTTAAACAGGAATTTCAAGTAAATGCACCATCCTATAAATGTAATATTAATCCTGTGTAATACAAAATGTAACAGATGCCAAAAAAAGCAAATGCATTCAAATCCAGTGTGAGGAAACTGGTTAGATAGCCTACATAAAACAGCCTTTTAGTTTGCTCGTTTGGGTTGCTGTCTGTCTTTCTTTTCTGCATTGAGAGATGCGGAAACGCCTTCGATATCTGGCATGCTTTTTGACTTTACTTTCCTCCCTAAAAGATTATGTTTACACAGCTTTTTATGCAACTGCTCAGCGAGATTTTTTTGTTGTAAGTAAATAGTCTTGTTGAGCATATTGTCGCTCCTTACTATCGCGGTTTCGCTTGACAACAGTCTGGCATTGATTCGGCGAATTATCTGGCTGCAGATTTCAACCTCTGCAGTCAGCGGGGATCACAGCCGCTGCAGTCATTGCAAGCCGGCAATGACAAATTGAGAACAATGCGCATAACTCAACGCAATAAAAAAAATTTTTTTAAAGCGGAACGACGTGTCACGGCCGGATAAAAGCATTTATTCCCGCGCCCGAGCCTTGTTAACAATTATGGACTTGCGCGAGTTCAGCAGTAAACACGCGCGAGGGAAAGGAAAGGCATCGGAGGCGAAGCGGTTCGCGCGGCGCGCTAGCTCATGAGAATCGGCAGACTGGCGGATGGGGGGGAGGCGAAGGGTATACCACCCACCGTGAAGAGGGCCAGAGCGGCTCTCATAGGAAACAGTTGTGTTGCGAGGCCTCACACCGAGATGTGGGGCCACCCAGTTGACGGCAGAATCTGTTTATTTTTATCCTTTGGGGAAAATTGTTCTGTGCGAGCTGTTTATTAGGGCTTTGATTTGTCATGTGTCAGCTCTTTTTACTCGGGGCGAAAGAGTATACCCAGCCTCAGCTTGCGTATGAGAGGTTTGAGGGTATGGAGGGAGGGGGCAGAGAGAGAATACAGGATGGTAGACCCCACAGAAGGCTGGGGCAGAGAGGCTTACTGCCCCTATTCTCCAGCTGTCCTTTCTGATGTCATGATGTTAAAATGCAGGGGGGCAAATCTGTGCGTAGTCAGGCTCCCATTTAACTTGGGTTACATTACAAGTTAATTAGAAAAGACGGACACTTGGGCGGGGGAGCTAAGGCCATCATATTTTGAATAACCAACTCTTAAGACCATTCTGTTAAACTCCTTTTAATTAACTTGGGAACAATGCTATTGTCAATAAAACAAACTTTATTAAATTGTACAAATATTTAAAATGACACTATTAAAGGCACCTCACTTCTGCTTGTGTGAACAGTTTAAATGTCAGTTTCTTAAAAGGAAAACGCCAACATTTTGGGAAATTGGCTTATTTGCCATCTTCCCCAGTCAGACAAGAAGATGAATATACTTTTTTTTCTGTGTGCGTGCAGTAAGAAGCATAGAGACCCGCACCTTTAGCCCAGCTTAGCCGCAATCCACTTTCCAACAACTCCAAAACTTTCTTATTTACATGTTGTGACTTGTGTATCTACCACGTGTAGAAATAACGATGTAAAATGAGACATTGTAATTTTCGAGGCAGATACATACGCTTCATTAACTATTTTCTTCTTGCCGAACCACCGCTGCCTGGGCGCAGTGATTGCACGCAGCACCTGTTTGACAGGTAACGCACACTCAGTGTCAGGGAAGTGAATATCATCAACTAGCTAAAGAAAATAGTTCCAGGTATGTATCTGCTTCGAAAATTACGTTTCATTTTACATTGTTATTTCTACACGTGGTAAATACACAAGTCACAACTTGTAAATAAGAAAGTTTTAGAGTTGTTGCAAAGTGAATTTCGCCACTTTTGATGGAGCTAGGCTAACTGGTCCAACCCACTTCCAGTGATTGCGGCTAAGCTAGGCTAACGGTGCAGGTCTCTATGCTTCTTACTACATGCACACAGAAAAAAAGTGTATTTATCTTCTTGTCTGACTCTGGGGAAGTTGGCAAATAAGACAATTTCCCAAAATGTTGGCGTGTTCCTTTAAAGAGCTTTTTGAGTGTCATTGCGATCCCTTCTTGGACATCCGTGCCAGCTCTTCAATCTTCACAGCATCCTTCAAACCCTGGAAGCAATCTGGAAAGCAGGGTCACGCAAACGTTATTTTAAAGTATGGCCGATTTCCGGCAGCGCATTAATGTTTTATTGTAAAGCAGACTTGAACAGTGCCTTCAGTATCCTACCATGTAGTGTGAACCAATAAAAAGCAAAGCCATTTACGGACAGACATGACACCACGTACAGTATATAAGTATATAAACACGCAGTTCAGTGACTTTCTTCCGGGAATAGTCTACGAATACTTGATTTTTCCAACTATTGGACAGTCATTTCACAAGCTAGCATAAGGTGAATTCTGAAAGCAGTGTGCAAAGTTAGTATTGTAGTTTTAATCAAACTTGTATTGAGGTGTCAATCTCCTCAGCCAGTCCCTCGTTTAGAAACATTTCCACCCCGCGTCAGGCTCAGAGCTACGGACCCGACTCTAAACGTACCTTGCAGGGTCATCATATGTTCCGCAAGCTCCACCATGATGTCACGCGTGTTGTGCGTCGGCTCCTCGATGGCATTTGCAATTTCAATGCCCCTCTGCAAGAGAAAAAAAGCAAAGTGAAAGCATCCGTTCCACGAAAGAGATTACACAACATATACAGACTTAAACCAACCGCAAACATACATATTACACGTGCACTACAACTGATCAATGGTTAAAAGACTAGAAACACCTACTGGCCAGAGTGGCTTGTGGATTATAAAAAATAAATAAAAATCACCAGCCGTTTTCAACATTTTACCAGCCGTTTACCTTTTACAATATAACACTACCTAGTTGCTTGCCTGCCAAAGTGGCTGGTACAGTAGAAAATCTACTGGCAACAATCAATTTCACCAGCATTCGGCCGGCGGCAGGTTCATTTGACACCCTGCTAGAAAGCAATAAACATTACATAGTGGTTATCCTTTTAAAAGAGTCTTCAATATACAGAAGTCAGTACAAACACGCGCATTTTATTGCAACCGATGTACCATATGCATGCGATGACTACAGAAAATCTCATCTGCAGATGGATCTACACGTAAGAAAAGCACAGCTGGCGTAGTTGTTTTAGTGGAGTGATGAGAAACGCGGCGGCGCTTTACGCGCGTACGTACGTGCAAAGCTTCGCACACTCTGTTCTCCATCTCAGTGGCCTGAGACACAGCCTCGTACACGCTGGACATCGAGGTGAGGGCGTGCTGGAAACGTGAAACAAGGCGATACTCGTGTTAGTCACCGACCCGTAAAGCAAACGTGGATTCTGCTCCAAGGAATTCATTCCATGATACAAACACAACACAGCCTTTCCTTTGTTTTTTATTTTATTTATTAATTTATTTATTTGACATCTCTCCAGAAATACACTGACGTTAGCTGGATGAAAGTTACATGGATTACTCAAACTCATTAACGGTTAGGTTTTGCCATCTCCACTCACACCAACAGCGCCCCTTAGAGGAGAGGATCCAGGTCCACAACAGAGAATCTTATTGCATTTCCCCCAGCTGGCTGTGGAAGGGTGGTCATCCCTGCCTTTTACGGGCATGGAGCTCGGGCTTAGACGTGCTCGGCGTGCGGCAGAGGGGGCCCTAGGGTTTTGGGGACCCTAAACAAGAATGCCGTTGTGCCCCCAATGTGCTCCAACATAAATCACTGAACTGTATTTAAAAATAAAAATAAAATAAAACAAACTAGAATTTTGTGGCCCAGGGATGGTTGTCGCCCTAAATGACTACATAGGCCATGTCGGAATCAGTGCACTATTGAGTATGACAGTTGAGTATACAGCTTTCTAAAAATAAATTTTTATTATAATTTTTTTAATAAGCTGTTAAGTATGCAATAATTCTTAAAATTGTGTCATTAATATTCCCGGATGATGTACTTATTTCCGGGTTTTCGCTGATAATAGTATGGACGATATTTATGGATATAGGATATTATGTCACTAAATGGTATGCAGTATACAGCACCTTAGTACACAGAAGACAGGACACAGTAGACAGGGCTCCGATTCGAACACAGCCGTGGTGCTTAATGCCAGAATTCCAACAGGGAAAACCCATTATGGGTGTGCTTATTCAGAGCACCTTACATTTTACCAGATCATATAGTGTGATTTTACCAGTGTAGTTCAGCTTGTGCACCTGGCTCGCATATGTTAGAAGCCTAAGATTCACTGCAACTTCCAAAGGACACCATTTACAACAGGGCCGACAGAAGGCAGAATCCACTCCTCGATGTGACTCGAACTCCTCCACAATGATTTAGTTAGCCCCAATTTAAGCGATTTAGCATTTTACCTGCATTTACTGATAGGCTAGTATACGGCAGCTGAAAACCGTACACGTGTACCTGTATGCAACCTTTGTACTCCGATCTAATCTACAAGTGAACTGGCGTGATTGTTTGCAGCCAATTGGCTAGTTGAGCCAGGGTAATTGGCGATTCAAAAATTAAATAAAAAATGGCGTACAAAGCAGACTGACGCTTCTCACTCACGTCTTTCGACAGGCTTTCGTTATCGTCGTCGTCGTCATCCACCTCCATTTCAGACTTTTTATCAGAATCTGAATCATTTCCCACTGCTGCTGCATTAAGTTCCTTGACTCTGCAGGAGGGCGAAAGTGTTAGTCTGCACATGGCTTAAACGCAGGTTCAGGCTTAAACGCAGGTTCAGGCCGAACCATCCCACTGAAAATTACTCCTTTGCTAACATATGCTGAGGGTGAACCACTTGCATCAAATGCAAATACACTGCAAATAGGAACTGATAATGTCAACAAGACGCATGGCATCGTTTATCAAATATCTTTATAGCAAAACTGACCGCGACAATTTAGCGGTTTTACTGAAGTGAATTTTGGACAGTAGGTTACATGTGTGCATTCATGTTATGGAAGAAATTTGAAAAGCACATCGGAAGCAGTGTCAGACAATAGCGGGGATGGGCAACACCAGGCCTCGCGGGCCGCTGTGTATGCAGGTTTAACTCCAGGCCTCGCGGGCCGCTGTGTATGCAGGTTTAACTCCAGGCCTCGTGGGCCGCTGTGTATGCAGGTTTAACTCCGGGCCTCGCGGGCCGCTGTGTATGCAGGTTTAACTGCAGGCTTCGCGGGCCGCTGTGTATGCAGGTTTAACTCCGGGCCTCGCGGGCCGCTGTGTATGCAGGTTTAACTCCGGGCCTCGCGGGCCGCTGTGTATGCAGGTTTAACTGCAGGCTTCGCGGGCCGGTGTGTATGCAGGTTTAACTCTAGGCCTCACAGGACAGTGTGTATGCAGGTTTAACTCTAGGCCTCACAGGACAGTGTGTATGCAGGTTTAACTCTAGGCCTCACAGGACAGTGTGTATGCAGGTTTAACTCTAGGCCTCACAGGACAGTGTGTATGCAGGTTTCTGCTGCCAACAGTTACTAATCATTGAATTAACCCAATCATTTACATGATCTGATATTTTAGCTACATTCTGCGATACAACAGCAGCTGATGAATGTTCTTACGCCTGTACGCTATTGTAGCCTTTCATTGCGGTCTAATTTACGAGTTCATTGGTATTGGTGTATATAAGTAATTAGCTGATTATCTGGTGGCAGCAAAAATAGCCTGGAGTTGCCCATCCCTGGTCTATAGAAAACTCCAATTCGTTATATACTACTCAAGAATTTAAGGGTCAAAGGAACTTTTTGGATAATTTTTGTAAGTATGTATTTTTAAGCCAGATAGGGTTAGAATATCCCCCTTTGGGTTGTCATTTGGACTATAGACATCACGTTATTATGGGACATGCATTCATTGCACTTATCTTTAGAAACGTTCCTTTTCATGGATTTGAAGCACAACCTTAGTCAGACTAAACTGACAAACTGCCTCGAAACACCCATTGTGACACCTCATGCACCATTTGCACATGTTTTGCATGAGTGTCATTCCATGCATGCCAATTTTAGCAATAAAATGGCTGGGCATTTTCCATTCATCACATCATCATTGTGGTGGGTGCATGACTTTTTTTTCATCAGGGTAATAAACTAGTGTCTAATCAAAGGTTTTTTTGTTCTTGAGCCATCAAATAATTATTTAGTCATTAGTCGTCACCATTTTAGCTTGTTAGCTTATATTTATATGCACAAATATGTTTGACCCTTAACTTATTTTGAGTAGTATATATATATATATAAAAACATAATAAAAAAGCCCAATGAGCTCTTGCCTGTTAGCGTATCGTAGCGTGTTCACAGTGTAATCGCAGGAGTTCATCCCAGGAGAAATCATGGCAATCTGGTGGTCACACAGCAACTCAGAAAAAAGGCTTTTTATTCCATCACATACAACCGATTTTCACACAACTTGTGAGAAACAATAAAACGGCCACATTGAAATAGAGGCAAGCGCTGTTCGGCTGAACAGGTGAGCCCCATAGAAACTATTCTACAGTAGGGCTGGGCGATGTATCGCAACGATAATTATTGATTGCAATAACGGCCGTCGCCACCATGTGGGGTATTGCCTTTCTTTTAGTCTATTTTTCCTTAATTATACCCGAAGCGGTAGTAATCTAAACTTCAAAACCAGGGTGAAATTCTTCCGGGAAAAAAAACGTCATCACCGTCTACTGCGTGTTGATAAGACGGACAATCACAGAAAGGCGTTGCACCTTTCGTGCGATTGACAAAAACACATCACATGATCACGTGTAAGCTGCACGACCTTGCTGCTGGTTGGCTGTCTTATCAACACTCAATAGATATCAGCGGTGATGTTTTTTTCCGGAAGGATTTCACGCGGCCTCTGAAGTTTGGATGTTCAGGTATACTTAAAGTAAAAAAAAAAAAAAAAAAGACGAAAAGAAAGGCACCCCACACTGTGGGCCGTTATTGCATATTCGATAATTATCAATGTTGTATAACGCCCAGCCCTATTCTAGTGTCATCTTTTTAGCCCCTGCTACAGGCCACTTACAACATATCAAACATCAGACATGTGACTAAACATTTAAATAGTTCATTTAAAAAATATAATATTTCTACTCATATAAGAATATTAACCCTGTACCACACTTGTGTGCACGTTAACTCTGGTTACAAGACTACAGTTTAATCAGTGAGCTCTGTGCAAAGTGGCAGCTGAAATGAAAGGTTCAGCTATACTTTATTAAAATGCCCCCTACAGTAGACTCACCATGCAGGTCCTGGAGTTCTCACCAATGAAGGAGTCCCTCAGCACCTGAGTCAGCTTGCTCATCCTGAAGGGGATGTGATCACTGTTCATCCCCAGGGAGCGAATGCATTCCTGATGAGGTAAAACCAGAAATCCATTCAATGGGAGAGGACCGGTGACGCGATCAAAAAGCGCCATTCGCCCATTACCATTACAGTTTCAATTCACGAATCCAATTTACAATTAGTTTAGCAAGAATTTAAACTGACCCCGCACCCTGCCGATATAGAATAGTTCCCACCCTCAGCCTGGCTCGCAGGACGGAGCCCGAAGCAGAGCACTCAATGATAATAATAATGATAATGCCTGGCATTTATATAGCGCCTTTCGCACACACTCAGTGCTTTACAATGAGGGGGAAACTCACCTCAACCACCACCAATCAAGATTTGAAAGCTCAAGATTTACAATGCTGAACTGGGGCAGAGGGGAAGGGTTAACATGTTTTTATCCATATTGTTCTTATTACAAGTTATACAAAATTATGTATTCTGCCCTATTCAACTTTATTATCTTCCATGACCATCCAATAAGACCTGGCTGGGAAATCGTGTGAGGCAAGTGTCAATATATCACAGGCTGGGGCCCACCTTGGCCTCCTATAGACCTGGGGCCCACCTTGGCCTCCTATAGACCTGGGGCCCACCTTGGCCTCCTATAGACCTGGGGCCACATGTATAAAGTGCCGAGCAGAAAAATGCCCTCAGAAAGCAGAGCGAGCGTCCATGCAGAAATTCAGATATATAATAAAAGATATATTCAGTATAATATAACACCTGCTGTGAGAATCTGCGTGCCTCGGCACACGATGGACACCATATGTACACAAGGTTTGAAGTCCGTGTTATATGGAGACACCGTGATAGTGTCTTGAGTTAAACCTGCATACACACCGGCCCGTGAGGCCGGGAGTTAAACCTGCATACACAGCGGCCCGCGAGGCCTGGAGTTAAACCGGCATACACAGCGGCCCGCGAGGCCTGGAGTTAAACCGGCATACACAGCGGCCCGCGAGGCCTGGAGTTAAACCTGCATACACAGCGGCCCGCGAGGCCTGGAGTTAAACCTGCATACACACCGGCCCGCGAGGCTCGGAGTTAAACCTGCATACACAGCAGCCCGCGAGGCCTGGAGTTAAACCTGCATACACAGCAGCCCGCGAGGCCTGGAGTTAAACCTGCATACACACCGGCCCGCGAGGCCTGGAGTTAAACCTGCATACACAGCGGCCCGCGAGGCTCAGAGTTAAACCTGCATACACAGCGGCCCGCGAGGCCTGGAGTTAAACCTGCATACACAGCGGCCCGCGAGGCCTGGAGTTAAACCTGCATACACACCGGCCCGCGATGCCTGGAGTTAAACCTGCATACACACCGGCCCGCGAGGCCTGGAGTTAAACCTGCATACACAGCAGCCCGCGAGGCCTGGAGTTGCCCATCCCTGCTATAGAGCCTGCTATCGTCTGACACTGCTTTCCGATGTGCTGTGACTGTTTTTAAAGCAGATTTCCGACTTTCACCCTGAGCATTCTTTTACGCATTCTTTTTCTCCGAATTTTATACATGTGGCCCCAGAGGCGAAAACAGCCAAGAGTGTTTGGTTCAAAGTTTAACTTAATGAGCTGGTTGACCTTGAAGTTGGCACAAACACAAAGAAGGTATACATAATTGCTCTTTCTGCAGAAGTAAAGACCCTTATAATTAGATGAAGTGTGATGTGATTTTCCTGACTGGATCGCCTCTATAATAAGACAAGTGTGGATTTTTCGTTCCCAACCCAACAGAGGGGACGGCGGCCGAGAAAGAGCGCGAACCACTTCCTCGCAGCGCACCCACGAGCGCGACCGCCCCGGCCCTCGAAGGCTACCTTCAGCGCCAGGAGACTGCGGTTGATCTCGGCCGTCTCCACCATGGTCTGCCTGTCGGTGCTGCTGACGTCTGTGCCGCGCTCGTTCCCGGCGAGGTCCACCAGGGAGAACTTTCCGTGCAGCTTGTTCTTCTGTCGCAGGATGATCTGCAGCACGGCGTGGGAGCGCGACGAGTTGGAGTTGGCGAACGTCTGTCCGGACGTCCTGCCGGAAAAGCGCGCGGGCGAGCGTTACGCCGCCCGGTTTGACTCAAATCTACGCGATGCAGTCAGTCGTCGTTGGCCAACATCTTCACACCGATTTTGTAAAATCTTAAAATGCTACGCAAGTACATTTCACCGTTTTGCCTTCATGAAGACGCACAGCTAGATTTGAAGGTGCAATAGCAGCTTACTGCTACGATTTACAAATCTGACAAATAAGGCTTTCGTCAAATTCTGCAGGCTGTATTACATGCATTTCAAATAGCTCTATCCATCTGCATATCTATAGACGTTATTTATGAAAAGGGATACGAACTGGTTGTAGCCGGTGGTGAGGATCTGCTTACCTGCACGCACTCCCCATGTCAATCATCTTGATGACGTCACTGGGAGATGAGATGTGGATCTCCCGCAGGCCGACAACCTGCACCTGCTGTTTCCCGTCCTCCATAACGCGAAGCTTCGCCTTCTTATTCAACAGATCATATACCTGCAGCAAGCGGAAAAGGGCACGCGGTCTCACACAGGAACGACCAACACCGCTTAGCCAGCATTTAGCGGCTTTAGCCTTTCTGACCGTTAGCGGCATGGCTCACGAGGCCGACGTGGCCCTAGGCACTACGTTAGTCTCCAGCCTAGAGGCGCTGAATCAGAACGACCTGTTCTTATCATTATTTAGTCTTATGCTCTTAATGCTAGATACCATCATTACCAGTTATCTATCCTTATTTGTATACTCAGCATACACAAATAAGAACGCTACACCGTAGCATGTGTGGGCACCTAAATATTGTAGCAGAGCTTTCGTTTCCATACATATACATTCTTTAAATATGTCTACTTCTAACAAACGGCGGAAAGGCAGAAGGCGACCCGCAGAAGCCAGAAAGGCAGCCCTCAAAAAGTGTATACGGTAGTTTTTCATACGGCACATAAAATATTTATACGAGTAGACCTTTGTCTTGTGATATAAAGTTTAACTGCATAGTGTGCTCAGTACTAATCGCAGCTATAATACAATGTGCCAGAAGCTTCTTTTCACATTTATGTTTTCAGCAAGCAAAACTCGAGATCCAGTGTGCAAGTAAAAAAAAAATAATAACCAGGAAGAATCTGAAGAACCGAACTTTAAAATAAAAGGATCCTAATATCTATGTAGATGGGCAACAAACACAGTCTGAATCATTTTAATCCAGAATCTATCCTGCCAATGTAAGGGGAATATAATAATAATAATAATAATAATAATAATAATAAACAGAACTATCCACAAGCAGGAGTGCAGATAACTAGCCAACACGCTGAACTACAGGTGGCGATTCTCAATTGTTCAGTAGTGTCAATAAGCCATAACGGGTTTTATTCAGATATTTACAGAGCAACCTCAAGATTTCCTCGGCTCGGTTGTGCAATTATCTCATAATTACTCTCCCTTCCTTCACTTTCTTCCCATTCCCATCAACTGAAACATTCCCAGAATTGTTTCACAGAAATAAATACAATAAATGTTTTAGGCGAGAGAAAAAAATGACACTTGCACTGTTTGAGCTTCTGTTCCTTTGTTTCAGTAATACTTAGTGTAATTCTGACTTTTGGAAACCAAACACCTAAGGGTTGCATTAGAGAAGAGGCCAGCATTACGCCTGTAACCATTTTATTTTCGGCTTGTAGGTGGTGCTTGAGAAAGAGCTAAAGGGGTGCAAGTGAGGGAACAGAGTGGCGCAGCGCCTCGAATATTCTTTGGGGAGAACCCTGGAATTTTACAATAAAAATCAATTAAATAAGTCATCATTAAAGGCCCACGTGCATATTTTCCGTGCTTTTCATGTCAATTGAGTTCCATACCGGTTCAAGTAAAAAAAAAAAAATTTTGGTCAAAGTATGCATATTTTAGGGTTTAATTTTCAGATGACATGGGCATCCGCCTCGTTTACACAGACAGCAGGCCACAGGAGGCGGGGGGGGGGTTTTGGACTTTTCACAAAAGCTACGTCACTGCTATTTGCTAGCGTTTTGTGAGCGTTACAGACACTAAAACCAGGAAGAGAATGCCGATGCACGTGGTGCTTTAATTTCAGTGCTCAAAGTAAGGCAGTACCAGAACGTTCCATCTCACCTTGCCGTTGTAGATTTCGAAAAACGTGACGAAAGGCACGAGGCCCATGCTGGCGTATCTCTGCTGCTCCAGAAGAGAGAACACATCCTGCGCTGTTATTACCAAGAGTGGGAAAGAAAGGAGACAGGTGAAATAAAATAAAGGCCAGACGGGGAGGGGGGGGATTTGTTGGGTGTGTGAACAGAGAACAGCAGAGTGGACTTGCCTGCCAGAGCGTAGATCCCCTTAGAGCTGTTTTGGTTTTTCCCAGAAAAGTCTCCCCCCATCGTCTGCAAGATAGGAGGGGAAACGATAAAATGTAGGCCAGTCATTTTGCAAGTTCACAGGAAAAGGTGAGCGCAAAAGCCGTTTGAGACTCACGTGAGTCTTCCCGCTTCCCGTTTGGCCGTAAGCGAAACACGTCGCCACGCCCCCTTCAAAAATGGTCTGGACCAGCGGCTTAGCGGTGAATCTGGCGGTAAGATGAAGAACCACAAACAACAAAATGGCATTCACGTTCTGCAAGTGCTAAACGGATGAATGCTCGAAATGGCTAGGTCTGACAAAAAATTACTTCGGACAGAACAGCATACTGTAGCACGGCTAAAGATCAGTAACGATACTCGATATTGCGATTTACATTTTGGCCTGTAAAGGTGAAGGTAGGGCCTGTAAAAAAAGTAACCTGTAAACAATGTCGTTGGTTGCAGTTTCATCAAAGGAGTAGTCAAATTTGAAGAGCTGGTTCTCAAGGTACTTGGTGAGATCCACTTTCTGCTTCGGCTCATGAAGAAGCAGACCCCCTTTCCCAGGGATCGTTACCACGTCAATCTCTTTCCTGGCCACCTCTGAGTAAAACATAATTACACTCATAAACTCCCGACAACCGGTCTTAGGCAAAACATGGCAGCGTTTAAAAGTCATTAACCACAACACAGTTAAAGCGCACGGGAGGGTCTCAATTTTAAACTTGGCACTGTACCTTGTCTGTTGAGCGGACGCTTGCGAACGCACACGCAGATTCGGTTATCCTCAACCTGCGGAAAATGTCACGACGTGTCGTCACACAAAATCTGAGACGTTTGTCATTTCCGAGTACGCAGAACAGTGAGAGGACACACAGAATTATAAATGCGGAAGACATGAACTTTCAGTCGCCAAAGATCCCGCATGGGAACTTACAGGATCTGAGAGAGAAACGGGTACCAGCTGCAAGGACTCTCGGTACTCTTCAATCATCTTGTAGAATTGCCAATGGGGCCGGTTACTTTCTCCAGCCTAAAAGTAATGCGCACATTGAAAGAAATCCCTCAGTTAACCCTTTGAATAGGTTTTTTTGAATGCCCCCCCCCCAGTCAGTGTTCTAGAAACCAGTAGTGATCGTTACACCAGCATTAGGATGGTCACTTAAGACAAACCACATATTTATGTTCTTTACACCATAAAGAGTTAAGAAACACATGTCAAAAGGTCACCGACATTTCCTCGCTTAGCTCGCAGATCTGAGGTCTTTGCTTTGGTCGCCCGCTTTTTGGTTTGAATTTTTTCAGCTTCAGAGGCAACGGCTGACTTCCGCCTGGCTGGGGGGAGAGAAAGAGAGAAAAGAATAAAAAAAAGGTTTCAGCTGCTCTCTCGACCCCATTCGGACCGCCATGCCACATTCATGGCAACGTAAGCGATAATAAACAACCACATACCCGAACTGACAGACGGCCCACCCCTGGCCACAGGTGCCTCAATCTCCATGAGTGCTTCGTTCAGCCGAGGCACAAACTTCCGTTGGCTACGCAAGCCTGTAGAGGGGGGAGGGCAAACAAAGACAATAGCAAACAACCCCTGGGGTCCTTTCACTTTTTACCATGATTACGTGTGCATGCTTGGCAATTCATAATTTTTTTTTTCTTTCAATTTTTTTTCCCTGAAAGGGTATTTCAGATTTTTACATTTTAAACAAAATGTATGCATTTATTCCCTTTGATATTACAGTGTACACATGCATTCATACACTGCGACAGGCAGGGCATGAAATTAACTTTTACCCACTGGCCTTAGTGACTTGTGGATCATAAAAAAACACCAGCCATTTTTAACATTTTAGCAGCCACATTAGTTTATTTTACAACACAACCTGGTTGGTTAACTCACAAAGCGGCTGGTGCAATACAAAATCTTACCAGCCAATCAATTTTGCCAGAATTTGTCTGGTTGCGGATGTTAATTTCACACCCTGGTGACAGGCATTGGATGGATGTCCTTTCTGCACATTTGGTTTGACAGCTTGGCACCAGTGTGACGCAGCGGCAGTTCGCGGGTTGAACAACCGAAGGCCCGGTCCCATAACCCGAAAGCGGTTTTTGTCTGGTCATTCCGGACGAAAACCACAGAAAATTGGTTCTCTACTGGCACGCCACTGACCTGGACCACTAAAGAGGGCAGACACGGGCTGCTCCGGTAACAGAGCCCCATCTTCTGAGGCCTGGGACTGAAAGCCTGGAGCCATCAGGCACGTCCGCCGCACAGTCGATTTCCTGTGGACTGGAGGAGGACTGACCAATCAGCATCAGTGGCTCGTTATGGAAATAAGCGAGCCTTGGCAATGTTCAACTCACAACCCATCTGGAAGGCCAATGGGCCCCACCCTCTTAATCCCTGGTATTGAAATCACGGTCCCTGAGGGCGGAGAACTGCTGGTTTTCCACCCTCCCTTTACCTGGGAGGCATGAAGACAGTCTGGCCAATCAGTAGAACCAATTGTTCAGTTAATTACCTGGGAGACGAGAAAACCAGGGCCGGATTTGGGGCCCATATTTGAATATCCGTGCTCTATAAGATGAACTGGTGCCAAACTACAAGGGCCAAGGGATCAAATTAGTGGAGCTCACTGCCCTTGAAGTGTGGAGTCGCCCTCCACACACAGCCAACACAGAAATGTTCTTGAAATGTCTCCAATAATTTTTCATGTCAGCTGGGTAACATGGGCTTCAATCACAATCACGTTGGTTTCGTGCTAAAGCAGCACCGGTGCAAAACTACAGGGGCGTGAATCTGACTTCCCCAAACGAGCAGGAAAATGTGCAGGGGTGAGGAGCCGGAGACTGGGAGGAAACAAAACGGATGATTTTTTTTTGGATGCTAAATTTGTGCTAGTACGGCAAGGGTGCTGCAAGCCAGTGGTTAAGAATGCAGTAGAGAAAAGCCCCCCCCCCCCAATCTTTTCCCCATATATCAGGTAAGATTGTGGGATTTTACACAATAGCTAGTCAGAAAGGTACATTTTACATGCATCGTACCCGAATCAGAAACCTCTGTAGGACGAGCTCCAAAGGTTGCTTTGGAAACTGGGGAAAAACACGTTAAGCCATTTACTGGATGCAAAGACAATAGCAAACAAATGCTGAGGCAATACATTTATTTGCCAAACGGGAATTAAAATGCAGTGTTGCTCTATACATAATCTGTGCAGGTTAAAATGACCATGTTAAAAACACGTACCTTCAGGTGGGGCAGGTATTCTTGACGAACGAAGTCTGATGTCAGATTTCTAGAAAGAAATGGGGATTAATACTCAAATCTGCCTCTACCCGTACCACACCATAATGGTGAAAATTGCATGCAGTTTTTTTTTTAATGATACATTGTTCACTAACATTTGGCCGGGGAGGCTCTGGTTCAGGCTGGCTGGATGACTTCAGGTGTTCAACAAGTTCTCTATTGAGGTTACACAACTCATTGATTTCAATCTGTGGAAGGTAGTGCAGTCACGTTAGTGTGATTTATGAAACCAGGAAGCAATCACTGGCAATACAATGTGCAAACAGCCACAGAAGATACTATTTAGATCTACAAAGAAAGAATGCACTCAATTCTTCAAGTTCAAGGAGAACAAAAAAAATTAATCTATGCCAGGACTCACTTGGTGTGCATTTCCAATTGTGTGCATGAATATTCTGTGGCCCACCAACTGCAGTATTTGATTAATTAAATACCCTTTTAATACCCATTTATCACTGTATAAACAGTCGCAGAGTAAAAATAGTGACTTAATGCAAACATAACATAAACCAGCTAGCCTATGTTTTTTTTTGTTTTTTTTATTTTTTAAATCAGCAATTGTAAACATTTTAAATATGCAACGTTACTTTCATATAGTTTTAAGAGCAAAATTTGTGTTTGAATGTTAGGTCGTGTACTAAGTGCTTACCTCTTTTCCCTTGGTTTCCGCTTTTTCCTGCCATTCCACAGACACGGCACGCTTCTCCGGGTGGACAGCTTTCACAGTTGCTGCGTGTACCCGGCCTACACAAGACAGGTGAAACCATTGCCAAGATAAGCATTGCACCCGTTTAAGTGTTGTTGCTAAAGCACGACATTTTGAGAAGCAATGCCCGACTGACTTACATTTTTCAGTGGTTTTGGATTGTAATATTTGAGACCAGATCATTCTAAGATGCCCAAAATGCCAGCTATCACCGAAGGACAATATCCAAACTAAATGGTGAGAAACACATTTTTTGTGTGGTTTTTAACAGTTCAGCAATTACTTACCGGTAACCTCACAAACAAGCTCATAAATTCAGGTTAACGTTAAGTACCTTGCTCAACGGTAACGTTTCAACGGCAGTGTCCCATCTGGGAATCAAACCCGCAACCGTATTCTCAAATACAGAATTTGAACAAGCTTGGTAATGTTTCGTAATAAGGATTTTAATGTTTAGAGGGATTATTTACCCTCTTTAGCCACATTGTGTCCGAAATACATTAAATGAAGAATAAAAGTATTATCCGAGAAATATGAGGTAACGTTAATTTAGCCAGTTCTAGTCAACTACCCTGGGAACTCCTTTAGGACTATTGCTAGCTTATTTAGTTCGCTATTATTTAGTTAGCTAAACAAACCTAGCCAGCTATAGTGGCTAACTAGTAACCAACATTACCCGAGTTAATATAACGTTAACGTTAGCAACACCAGAAAGATCAACATTGTTTTGTTAAGTCATGTTGCCTAATCTCATTGACTAGGCACGTAGCCAATTACACTCCCTAAATGTACCTTACTTGCGATATCTCTGAAGGTATACTGTCACAGTAACGTTAATGAAGTAACCCAACTTATTCTAAAGTAAATTAACATTAGTAACATTGTAGGCAGTCAGCAATGCTAATAATCCAACTAACGAAAGAGAATTTGACTCGATTGACGTGACATGAAGACAGCTGAAGTATCGCCATGTAGCCTAACGTTAGGCAGTTCGCAATGCTAATAAGCGAAATGATCAAAGTTAATTTAGCTAGATTTACATTATGACATTAGCGAGGGCATGAAACCTGGTTATTAAATGCATTAAGGATCTAAGTTATAACGATACGCTTCCTCGCAAGAATTCACAAACTATTTAGCAGCAGGCAGTTAACGTTGCTGGCTTAACAGCCCATATCAAACGTTAACTCAAATGTTATAATCTCACCATCGCTGCGACTGATCTTAATGGAAAGTCCAATTGAAATTAGTTCCACAATTGACGAATTCATTCTAAATGAGTGGTAAAAGAAAATCACTTTAAAACGGAGAAAATCACTCTTTAAAAAATTCAGAAAATGCAACGGTCAACCTTCTTCGTTGCTTTTTGTTTTTATTGTTTTTTTTTTTTTTACGGAAGTTTAAACCAGAGACCCTCCCGCCAACATTTAAAATACGTCACCGGAAATACTACTGGGGAAGTCGGGAAGGCCTGATTTACCACAAGGGAACCTGGGAGGTGAAGTGCATATTTGCATTGCCGTTTGTGTTTGCATACCTTTTTCTTTTTTTTTTGGCACATTTGAATTCCCCTTAATTAGCAATATTATCTGTAAACCCAACTATAAAAAAAACATGAAAAAGGTAGCTACAAGCATCTCATTATGCTGTTCTTTCAAAATGTCCAAAGGTCGTCACGATGATTTCAGGACAAATTGATTACCTATTTTAACAGCTGCAGATTGATTTATAAATAGGCAGATGCGTTTAGGGAATAGTATGTTCTATCTCACGTCTGTTCTAAGGTAAGACTATTCCCGATATGTTGTAGCCACTTTATTAATTTTATCATTCTATTTTTTGGGTAATATCTTCAGAGACTATATTATTATTACTAAGCTGAAAAAAAAAAATACAATTTCTGATGCTGGTCTAGTTGTATCCGTAGGCTCTAATAAATAGTTGAGTTGAGTTGAGGTGTCAGTGAGGTAATTTTACCTTCACCCACATGGTGGCAGTATAACATTCTGTGAAACTTGTGTATTCCACCAAAGGCTTTGTCAATGCATTTGGGTATATTTTTGGGGGCATTATGAAATGGATAATTAACATTTCGTTTTTTCTTTAAAAAAAACAACTTTTGAATCCCTGAGTGTTATTGACACAGTGCCAAGTGCAGTGAGTGACATCTGCCGTGGATAAAAATGCCTGGTCAGCTCAACCAAACCCTAGTTTAGTTAGCTAGTGTTTTACTGCTATGTATATTTATATTTATATTGATGTTATTCTTGCCCTTATTTGACCCTTTTAACAATTTAATATATATATATTTTTTTGTTTTTGTTTTTAATGCCTACTACATAGTTGTTGCTTGCCATGTCCTAAGAATTTCATTGTTCAGAATGATCTTGTGTTATACTGTGCACTTGATAAATAAAAACACTTTGACTTTGACCCCCCCTCCCTCTCTCCAGCTGTAGCCTATTCTTTATACAGGAGAAGATGCAAACTGGGCACGTTGTATAGAATGGCATGGAAGAAAACAGGATGATTAACACTGTTGATTAACACTGTTGAGCAAGGCTACATGATTCATTCAGAGAGAATGCTGGAGTTGAGTTTGGTAAGTGGAGTCCAACTCATTTGTCAGAAAAAGAATGAGTGTACAGTGCTGGATGGAACTATGTGATTATACAGATTATCCGACGCAGATATTCCAACATGATATATATGACACTGGTTTTTGTTTTTAATTCTATTTTCAGCAGATAAATTAGTTGAATATTAGGAGGTTTAGGCATTGGTGAGCGCTCGCCTTGCACACAGTAAACTGTTCAGTGTTAAACCAACTCTGATAGAGTACATTTGGTCCCTCTTGGACTCTTATAAAGTCTGTTAGTTAAATTAACACAAAAAAGTTTACTGTGTTCCATAAAAAAAGTGAATATGTTAGTTTCCGTGGTTACTGTGCAAGAGGAAGGAAAACCTGTTAATTTAGTTTATATTAAATTAAAATATAATTGGAACGGAGGGTTGTGCTGATGGTAAAAGTAATATCTTACAAATGGCATCAAGAATTAGAACCAGGATGACTGTTTCAAACTAATCGTTAGCCTTACTGTCGTAATTCATTTGAATTGAACTTTTAAAATGTAAGAGTTTTGTCCAAAACAAGATGTAGCCTATATATTAATTTTGTAAAAAAAAATTGTCTGAAGTTCATTACTCAATAGTTTCAAAATACAGGGGATTCAATCTTCAAAAATATGATTATTTTGCAAGTAAAGGACTTAGAATATGTTTTCAAAAGTACCATAAAAGAGTTTTGAGTATATGTGAGCAGTCATTTTCTAAGAGTAGGCGTCACTTGTTTAAATGGTGGATATCTTGTTTTGCAACAAAACACTTAATTTGCTGTACAAAACTCTGATTTGTACATTGGATATAATAGGCAGGCATATTTTTCACAGTTCAAGTTTAAAGTTATTGTAATTGTGTGTATTTTGCATGCTTTTGTCAATCTCAAAGTCTGCTGTTTCTATTGTAAGATTTCAGGAAAAAAATCAAGGAAACCCCTAGATTAAGGGAGGCCTATTCCATACATTATTAAACATGCACATTGCATTAGCCTCTCCAAATTTAACCAAAGCCAGCTGTTTTACACATGACAATACTGGCACCATTTTGTGTTAGTTTGATACTTTCAATCGTGGAAATTGCCTTTTATAATACAATACAACAATAACAAGTTTACAATTTATAAATTGTATTCTATGTTCATTACTAGGGATAGCTCCTATACGTTGTGAAAAAGTTGTGCTTTGTCGGATTTGCTTTGTAGTTGTGTCAATGACCTTCAATATGCACCTATTGTACGTCGCTTTGGATAAAAGCGTCTGCCAAATAACTAATGTAATGTAAATTGTTACGTCGACGACGGTTCAATGGCTCACAGACACAGTAATACAAATAACGGTGGGCACATCGACCACAACTCCCCCTGTCACCACCGGTTCCCTTCGCCAACAACGGGCGCGCATAAACAAACTGTACCCCCCAGGACGCTGCCAAGATCATTAGCAAGAGGTGGCCCTGGGATGTGGTATGGGGGCGAGGGGCCAATTTCCTGTGAAGTGGGCGAGTGTCATCTCTCATTAACGGTCCTGTTCAGAGACTGATAGCTGCGTCGGAGCTAGACAAACGGGACCGCGCGGGGAAAGCGAACGGGAGTCACGGATATTGCGGGAAGGAATCAAAACAAGCAAGTGCCTCTGGAATACCCATCTGGCCTGCAGGATAGAAACCAGATGGTAGTGGGTTTTTTGAGAGCGACCTCTGGTTGGAAAGAGCAAAAAGAAAAATAGGTGAATAAAATATTATTTCGCACCGTGAGTAGGCCTACGCTGTGCACAGGGTAACTTCTGAATAGGCTAATGTGTCCAATAAACCAATCGCACGCAGCAAAATCGACTTTCTAAGTACAAGGCTTTTATTGTCCCGTTTAACTCAAGTCTGGGGCCCCAACAGAAGAACAGATGCTGCTGCTATTATGAACTTGGTACAATTCAATTATGGGTCGTCAGCCACGGCAGGATGGTAGTGTGGCCACGCTCAGGAAAGCGTAATATACAATGCATGAGCTTGACTCGTTGACGTTGAGGTCTGCAAACCAGCAAAATAAGTGCCAATTTACTATTTTATAATGTGAAGGATGAAGGCAATTGTTGCCGATACACGTCGGGTTTGCCACATGGTATAGCCAAAGAAAATAAAGGCTTTTAAAATTAATTTGGAGATTGAGTGCCTTAGAGTTTTTCAGTAGGTTAGCCTACTTTTGTTTTTGCATGGATACAATTTATATACACATATATATATACACACAGTTTCCTGTATATATATATGTGTGTGTGTGTGTGTGGCTTAATATAAATTAAGCTAATGCAAATTATAAATTGTTTACTGCCCTGCTATGTATTACATTACATTACATTACATTACATTACAGTCATTTAGCAGACGCTTTTATCCAAAGCGACGTACAGTAAGTGCATATAGAAAGGTCATCGAAGTAACTACACAACAGATAAGAAAGCACATTCTTCCCATACAGTATCAGCTATCCCTAGTAACGAACACAGAGCAGTTCACAGTGAACTGGGTAAATCATCTCTACTACAATGCTATTCTAAATAGTATAAACTTGAGTACACAGTTCAACAAGAAGACATACCATGAGGTCCTAGATAAGTATTAGTCCAGGTGGAGCCTGAAAAGGTGTGTTTTCAGGCCACGACGGAAAGCAGGCAGGGTTGGTATTGAGCGTAGGGGAATGGGAAGTTCGTTCCACCACTGGGGAGCTAGGGTGGAAAAGCTCCGCAGTCGGGAGGAGCGGGCGCCATTGACACGGAGGGGGGGAAGTGCGAGGCGCCCTGCTGTAGAAGAGCGAAGTGGTCGAGCAGGAACATAGGTCTGGATCAGGTCCTGCAGGTAGACGGGGCCTGTCCTATTAGCTGCAGTGTGGGCCAGGGTCAGAACTTTGAACCTGATCCTAGCTGCAACTGGCAGCCAGTGGAGTGACCTCAACAGGGGGGTGACATGTGAATATTTCGGGAGGTTGAACACAAGCCGGGCAGCTGCGTTCTGGATCAGTTGAAGAGGGAGTATGGCGCAGGCTGGTAAGCTTGCGAGCAGGGAGTTGCAGTAGTCCAGGCGTGAGGTGACCATAGTCTGGACCAGAAGCTGGGTGGAGTAGGTGGTCAGGTACGGTCGAATCCTCCTGATGTTGTACAGGAGGAACCTGCAGGACCGTGCCGTCGCCCTGATGTGGTCTTTGAAGTCCAGCTGGTCGTCTAGGACCACCCCCAGGTTCTTTGCAGAGCGGGAGGCAGCCACCACGGTCCCGTCAACGGTGATGGAGAGGTCGAATAGCGGGGAGGTTTTGTACGGCATGAAGAGGAGCTCTGTCTTGTCGAGGTTGAGCTTCAGGTGATGGGTAGTCATCCACTCAGAGATGTCGGCCAGACAAGCAGATATCCTCTCCTTCACCTGTTGGGTAGAGGGAGGGAAAGAAAGGAAGAGTTGAGTATCGTCAGCATAACTATGGTATGAGAAGCCATGTGAATTGATTACTGAACCAAGAGACTTTGTATAAATGGAGAACAGCAGAGGACCAAGTACAGATCCCTGCGGGACTCCTGTAGACAGGGGATGGGGTGCAGAAACAGAACCCTTCCAAGAGACTTGGTAGGATCTATCAGTGAGGTACGATACAAACCAGGAGAGGGCAGTCCCAGAAATGCCCATCTCAGAGAGTGTAGAGATCAGGAGTTTGTGGTTGACCGTGTCAAATGCTGCTGACAGGTCGAGTAGAATCAGGACAGAGGAGAGGGATGAGGCTCTAGCATTGGAGAGTGCCTCGGTCACGGCCAGGAGAGCAGTTTCAGTGGAATGTCCGGTTCTGAAGCCGGACTGATGGGGGTCAAGCAGGTTATTCTGGTGGAGAAAAACAGACAGTTGGTTATGTACAGCTCGTTCAAGGGTTTTGGACAGGAAGGGCAAGAGGGATACAGGACGGTAGTTCCTGACATCAGAGGGGTCCAGGCTAGGTTTTTTTAAGAGTGGGGTTACACGGGCAGTCTTAAAAACAGCAGGGACATGGCCACAGGTTAGGGAGGTGTTGATAATAGAAGACAGGTATGGAACAAGCTCAGCGGATATTGACTGGAGGGCTGCCGACGGGATGGGGTCCAGCGCACAGGTGGTTGCGCGCTGGTGCGTCACGAGTTGGAGCACATCTGCCTCCTCCAGAGTCTTGAAGGACGACAGCGTGGCGATGGGTTCGGTATGGGGGATGTGGGGTGTCACCTGAGGTGTGAAGGAGTTGCGGATCATGGCCACCTTCCCCTCGAAGTGGGTTAGGAAGTCATCTGCAGAGAGGGAGGAGGGTGAAGGGGGCGGAGGGGGGATAAGCAGGGAGGAGAAGGTGGAAAAGAGTTTCCGTGGATTAGACACACATGCATTAATTCTGGACTGAAAAAAAGAAGCCTTAGCCGATGTAGTTGTAGCTGTGAAGGCTGCCAGCAGAGTGTGATAGGAGGCCAGGTCATCTGGGGATCTGGATTTCCTCCACTTTCTCTCAGCGGCTCGCAGCAGGGTTCTGCTGGATCTGAGAGAATCTGTCAGCCACGGGGAGGGGGGTGATGGTCGAGCTGTTTTGGAGACAAGAGGACAAAGTGAGTTGAGAGACTGAGAGAGGCAGGAGTTAAACATAGAGGTGGCAACATCAACATGCATATTCGCAAAAGAAGCGGGAGGAGGAAGTTTAGAGAGAGCGGAAGTAGTGAGGGAGGAGTGCGAGAGGGTGCGGAGATTTCTCCTGAACATAACAGTGGGTGGGTCGTTAGTAGGGTTGAGGGAGAGCGGGAGGGAAAGAGAGAATGAAATAAAGAAATGGTCCGATACGTGGAGCGGGGTCACCGTGAGTTCAGACGTGGCGCAGCTCCTGGTGAGTACAAGGTCTAGTTGGTTACCAGCCTTGTGGGTGGCAGGCGAAGGGGATTGAGTGAGTGCGAAGGACTGGAAGAGTGAGGCGACACTGGGTAGCTGGGAACTCTCTGGATGGAGGTTGAAGTCTCCCAGTAGGATTACAGGGGTGCCATCCTCAGGGAAGGAGCTCAGGAGAGTGTCCAGTTCATCCAGGAAAGCACCGAGCGGACCTGGAGGGCGATAGAGAACAACAATGTTAAGTGTAGATGGGTGGGTTACAGTGACTGCATGAAACTCAAAGGAAGAGAATTTCAGGCAGTGTGCAGTGTGAATAGTGAATTTCCAGGTTGGGGAAATGAGCAACCCAGTACCCCCGCCTCGGCCAGAGGCCCTGGGGGTGTGGGAGAAGGAATAGCCGGCAGACAGAGCAGCGGGAGTGGCTGTGTTATCTGGAGTGATCCAGGTCTCAGTGAGAGCCAGGAAGTGGAGGGACTGCACCTTAGCATAGGCAGTGATGAAGTCAGTTTTCTGGACAGCTGAGCGGCAGTTCCATAGTCCACCCACCACTGAGAGTTCCTTATGAAGGGACAGGGGTGGGCAGACCAGGTTAGCCGGGCAGCGCCTGCGATGGTTGGACCTCCAGGCTCGAGGTATATAGGAATGGGGGTTAAACACATGGTAGGTGGCGAAGAGATAAGAACAAAGTCGTACAAATTGCTGATGAGGCTGCCGTACTTACGGCAGCCTCGGCTTTAATTTATGCCCTATTTGCTAATTGCCGATTGCAATCAGCTGCTTGCAGGGCTAATTCGCTCCGGTGAATCTCGTTACGATTAGCAACACAAAAGCGCAGATTCTAGCCTTAATGTGGCTACAAATCAACTTTAAACAAATAACTAACTACTGAAATTTACATCAGCTACACAAATGACTACAGAACGGTTCAATTACTAATGCACAGCTGAAACTGAAAGTTTAAAGATACTTTACCAGTCCGCGGCAGAACAAGTCAACGGCTAACCAGATGCACTCTGTATTGGGAGTGGTAACACGCTTTATATTCGCTCCGGTGAATCTCGTTACGATTAGCAACACAAAAGCGCAGATTCTAGCCTTAATGTGGCTACAAATCAACTTTAAACAAATAACTAACTACTGAAATTTACATCAGCTACACAAATGACTACAGAACGGTTCAATTACTAATGCACAGCTGAAACTGAAAGTTTAAAGATACTTTACCAGTCCGCGGCAGAACAAGTCAACGGCTAACCAGATGCACTCTGTATTGGGAGTGGTAACACGCTTTATATTCGCTCCGGTGAATCTCGGAGCGAATCATATATGCCCTATATGAGGTGATAGGCTTGTACAGTAAGCCTATGCTTTTTTTCATTTTTGTCGTAGGCTACATCATATTAATATCTTTGCAGATTCTGAAAGCCCTTTTTTTTGGTATCAATAATAATTCCCATGGCTTACTGTGTAACACTGTGACAGAATGCTCACCGGCCATAACGACTGCGTTTAACACAGCCAGCAGACGGTCTGTGTGGTTGGTCTCTTTCAGCACGACACATTGCTGTTCGGCCAGAATGAGGGCCACAGGGCCAAACGAGGGGTGGTGCTCTATCAGAGAAACCCCCGGTCTTTGCTCTCTAAATAGAGAAGCCCCTGCCGCTCCCCAATTATGGGGGCGACATCAAAAACCTCCAAACTTTCGCTCCCCCACTACAGCTCACACGCTCGTTAATTACCCACGCCCACGCCACCAGAACAATGGCGGAGGCCTGTGTTTATTCCGTCAGCCTGCAGGAGACCCACTCCGTGACCCGCGGGCAAAAATCGCCACGCTGTTTTACAATGCCACAGACGGCTGCCGCTTTCTGAAACCAGGCCACGCTTCCAGTCGCAGCGAGGGATGTTATCGAAGGTGGGCAGGCGGCGGCGCACTGTTTCGTGCAGCGGGTTTACCCAGCATGCCACTAGCTCTTCTGCGTGCAAGCGGAGCGATGCGTGACTCATGCTTTCTGAGTCAGACTAAGTGAAAAATTTAAAGATGCCATCCTGTTGCGACCACACCCTCGTTTGAGCCTTCAGAGGTCTCGGCACCACTACAGACAGTGCTTTCAACAAGCAGATAGTTTTTTTTCACCATTACTCTGACTGCATGGTTGTTCAGTAGTTCTTTGAGGTATAAAACAAGCAGGGATTCTTTTTCCCATTTTTCTATTTGTTTGGAACAATTTTTTCCTCATTCATTCTCCCCAACGCCAAAAGTGCCTCTCAAGTTGCTGCTGTATCAACCTCCCCCTGGGCAAAGAGAAGTTCAGCTGAGACACTTTTTCAATCCGCTCAATCGCAAGGGCTTTTACACACTACAGGCATCACAGCCCAACAATGTGCCAGTGATAAGAGGTGAGGTATCTCTCACAGCCTGCATTCTCAGAAATAACGGTACAGTCCAGGTACATGTTTCTTTATTAAAATACAAATTTCCCAAATATACCCTGAAAGTCCAATAATGTTCTATTTGGGTACAAATAAGTACCCTTTCAAGCAAAATAGGTACAAAGTAGTTATGTATTTCTGGCTAGGGGTACAATTGTATGTACCTATATGGTACCACCCCAAGCCTTTTTAGGTATATGCTGTAGTTTTTCGGAGAGTGTGTGGGTCTCTGGTAAAGTGAGTTCTTGGACAGCAGGAACTGGGGGAACCCGGCTAAATAATACAAACCCAACGGCTCCCACCTTTGCTGACTCCTGAACATAGTGGGTAAACAGTCTAATTAGGGCTTGACTGTATTGCAAATGCATATTATTATATGAATAAAGTTCCATTGGTTTACATTACATTGGTTGATCAACAATACGCAAGACTTTAATTATTAATTGCAAAAAGGAATCTTCATTATTGAAAACCATTATTTGTCTAATCACGGTACCATACGGATATAGCTATACACTAAGATCATTTCAAAATAACCAAAGAGTGTCTGTGCCTGGGTCTCACTCCGTGTGTGTGCGTGCGTGCGTGCGTGCGTGCGTGTGTAAAGAGAGTAAAGGTGAAGAGAGTAACTCTTGTAGCAGTATGAGAGTAAACAGGGAAACATCTATAGTGGTTTCAAGGTTTTTATCTGGCAAAGAAAAAGAACTAAAAAAGGAAGGAGCAGCACAAATCAATGAAGGAGCAGCACAGAGACAAGCCTGGCTGGAAAGGTTGCACACAGAGGCAAGCCTGGCTGGAAAGATTGCACACAGAGGCAAGCCTGGTTGGAAGGTTGCACACAGAGACAAGCCTGGCTGGAAAGGTTGCACACAGAGGCAAGCCTGGCTGGAAAGATTGCACACAGAGGCAAGCCTGGTTGGAAGGTTGCACACAGAGGCAAGCCTGGTTGGAAGGTTGCACACAGAGACAAGCCTGGTTGGAAAGGTTGCACACAGAGGCAAGCCTGGTTGGAAGGTTGCACACAGAGGCAAGCCTGGTTGGAAGGTTGCACACAGAGACAAGCCTGGCTGGAAAGGTTGCACACAGAGACAAGCCTGGCTGGAAAGGTTGCACACAGAGACAAGCCTGGCTGGAAAGGTTGCACACAGAGACAAGCCTGGCTGGAAAGGTTGCACACAGAGACAAGCCTGGCTGGAAGGTTGCACACAGAGACAAGCCTGGCTGGAAGGAGCACACAGAGACAAGCCTGGCTGGAAAGGTTGCACACAGAGACAAGCCTGGCTGGAAAGGTTGCACACAGAGACAAGCCTGGCTGGAAAGGTTGCACACAGAGACAAGCCTGGCTGGAAAGGTTGCACACAGAGACAAGCCTGGCTGGAAAGGTTGCACACAGAGACAAGCCTGGCTGGAAGGAGCACACAGAGACAAGCCTGGCTGGAAAGGTTGCACACAGAGACAAGCCTGGCTGGAAAGGTTACACACAGAGACAAGCCTGGCTGGAAAGGTTACACACAGAGACAAGCCTGGCTGGAAAGGTTGCACACAGAGACAAGCCTGGCTGGAAAGGTTGCACACAGAGGCAAGCCTGGCTGGAAAGGTTGCACACAGAGACAAGCCTGGTTGGAAAGGTTGCACACAGAGACAAGCCTGGCTGGAAAGGTTGCACACAGAGGCAAGCCTGGTTGGAAAGGTTACACACAGAGACAAGCCTGGTTGGAAAGATTGTCTCTTAAATGTTGGAGATACATTTTACAGAAGTCTAATTGATAGACACAGTGAAATCCCTGAGGAACTATGAGAAATTTATCAGCTGCAGAGATACAGTATGTACGTCATACGGTTAGCTCCGGGATGCCCAATCAAACTAGAAAGTAGTTTGGAAAGTAGAGAGAAAATCAAAGCGCACTCAGTCTAAATGCACAATACAAGATTTCTGAGATAATTAAATGATATGTAATTATCTCATTTGATATAGTGGCACCATTTTTTGTTGTTGTTTTGGCTCTGTACTCCAGTACTTTTAAGATAAAACTATGACTATGAGCTTAACGTGCAGACTGTCAGCTGTAATTTGTGGGTATTTACGTCCATATCGGGTGATCCGTGTAGGAATTACAGCACGTTTTATACATGGTCCCTCCATTTTAGGGGAGCAAAAGGAACTGGACTGCTCTGTGTCTTTGCATTGTTAGTTCATGTACAAGGGAGCTAACAAAAGGTCTAAATGTTATGTTCTGAGTGTCTGAGTTCTGTCTGATTTGTATTTTTATTTTCATTATTATTACTTTTCAATTCATCAGTTCATTCCCCTCTGTTCGTGGGTTGTCCGAGTCGCATTCGTGTGTTTGTTTACCCTGTCTCGCGTATGCACTGTTTGGGTGACTTCGGGATTTTCCGAGGGTTCACGCTGTATTTCCGAAGTTTCGTTTTCTGTTTACTTCCTGCTTTACGTTTCCCGTGTTTATATTGTTTATATTTACTAACTCGTGCTAACAATCACTCGGGTGTTTATTAGTTAGATGCACATTACTAAAACCATTACCTTAAATGTTTACTAACATACTAATTGTCTGTATTTAGTTAGAACTAACAATTAACAAGTTTCCTCGCTGTTTCTTTTCTATCTGCGATACTAAACTGTCCTTGAGCTGCTGGTTAAGTCGTTTCAGCTGTCTCTCCTTTGAGACCATGCCTCCTTAATTCTAGTCACGTTCCGCTCCTACTTGAGCCCGTTGTTTGTAATGCTTGTTTCCGAGTCCCTTCCATGTTTTCGTGATTTCCTTGTTATCGAGTTATTGATTTCCCGTTTTTTTTTACTTCTGCCCGTGTTCTCGCGACCCTGATTTTCTGGACTGTGATTTTGTACCTCTGCCGTGCCTTTCCGTTATTGACCTCTGCCTGTTTTTGTACTATTCTTTGGATTTCGATTTTTGTACTGCTACTGGACATTAAACTTTTTTTTTTTTTGTACTCCTGTCTGCTACTGGGTCCCTATTTTCCACCGGTCATAACACTAGAGTTGATTCTAGGTGTAGAATTTTCATTTAGAGTCTGTTGCTGTTGTCTCTGAACATGAGAACCAAACAAGCCTCGGTGCCAGTAAAGCAGGCCATCGTGAGGCTGAAAAATCTGAATAAATTGATCAGTGACATAGCCAAAACATTGGGTGTGTCAAAATTAACTGTCTGATCTGATACATTGTTAGGAAGCAAGAACGCACTGGTGAGCTCAGCAATAACAAACGACCTGGTAGATGTAAACCAACGTAAGCTTCAAGAACAGAACGGCCAGTTTAGAGTTTTCTAAACAGTAGCCTACATTTTTTTAAAAAATAATAATAATTGTTTCGGTACAAAGTTTTACGGACAGGTCAGCCAAGTATTGACCTGCACCAAAGGGATGGATAGAAACTGTGTGTGTGTGTGTGTGTGTGTCTAAGTATGAAGTGCATACATTGAATTGCATACAATAACATGGTACCAATTTATACATGAAATGGAAGAAGAAACTGCAATTAATTGAATCTGTAGCATTTGCATAAGCAGCAGACCAATAAATAGTATGCAGATGTTGTTTTTCATTAGCCTCCTAAACAGTGAATAGTCACGCTGAGCAACCATTCCCAGACTTGAGTGACAGAAGATAGCAATGTTCTCAATGAAAACAACCATCCGTAGGAATGAAAAAAACGTTAAACGGCTACTTTAAGTCTTTAGGCTTTCTCCATTGGCTTGAAGTAAACTTACAGAAACCTCTTGATGACAAAAACATTTTAGGGATGGATTCATTTAACATTCATCCTTGAATTTATCAAAATGAATACATTCAAGTTTTTGTTTTGTCCTTCGCTAAAGTGAACTTACCAAACTAGTTGAGAATAAAAAAAAAAACTTTCATTTACATGTCTATCAAATTAAAGATGAATGTTGAATGGATCTAGGCTTTATTGAAAGTTAAGGTTCATATCTCCATTATAAAAAATTCTTTGCATTATATTTGTCTGTATTTGTCATCTATTTTCAAATAAATTGCTAGAATTCAATTATTATATTATGCTCAGAAGTGAAATTAAAAGGTGATCTAAGATTAAGCTGTCATTTTGGAATTATGAGTACTGTAGATTTATTCTTATGTAGTGCAGTTTAAAGATGTTTCAGTCTGTCATGACCTTTGTACTGTGATATAAAAACAAGCCACAGCTTTCATTTTCAGTTTATGTTGTGTAAAATTTCACTGATTTAAGTCATATTTCCATTTATTTCTGTAAACAAATTTTATTTTTATTAATTCTGTAATTAATTAATATGGAGCATCATACTGTTTTAGGTACATTGTATTATACATACATTAGACAGGAAGTGATGCCACAACATGATGACTCAAGGATACAGACGTGCTCAAATTTGTTGGTACCCCTGGTAATGTTGAGTAAAAAGTATTATAAAAATTTTTACTGTTTGGTGAATTAGCTTAATCTCACACTGAAAAAGTGAGAAAAATCCAACCTTTAATTGACGTTCATTTATTATGAGAAAATAAAATCCTTCATCATGAAATAATTATTTTTAACAAAACCACGTTGGCCACAATTATTGGCACTCCTGCATTTATATATAGAATAAAGTATACATTTTTTATATTTGGTTGCATATTCATTGCATGCCACAACTTCCTGATGTCTGTGACCCAACAACATCAAAAGACTCTTGATATCTTATTTTCTGGTACTCTTACAAGCGATACTAAATGTCTCTGCATTTGAATGGATCTCTATGGGAATTGGGGGGTGGGACTAGATTTAGCTGTAAATTACACTGGAACAGTATGGAACACATGGTTGGCTAAATGGCTCTAAGTCATCAAGGATCAACAAGCCCCAAACTATCACTCTGCTGCCAGATATGCAGTAGATATGGATGGATCACTTTAAGGGTTGGTTCTCCTGACAAATATTCCTATTGAACTCTATGGAAAAATAAGTCAGGAGGAGAAACCATTCAAGTTACACATCCATATCTACTGTATTTCTGGCAGCAGAGTGATGGTAGCATGACATAAAGTTGTGTTTTAATGGTGAGTGCTAAAACCTTTCTGTTTATAGCACAGTACACAAGAGTTATGGTCCAAGGACTGGACCATGCTGAACATTCAAGGAAGCAGCCTGAATTAAGCCATCAGCCTCAGGATGATTCCAATGGCCCAGTCTGAGCCATTTTGACATATTACACAAAGTAAAATGTCCTGATTTCTAACGCATTAAAAATACTAATAAAAAAAAGAAATTTGTGAAAATACAAGCTGCAAATTACGTCTGGGACGAGAGGGTCGGGAGGCATGCAAACTGAAAAAATGAAAACAGTTGGCTGCCGACGGGCTTGTGATTCTCAGCTGAGTCTTTCAGCACTTCCCAAAGGAAGAGTTCGGCAGGCCGAATCGGCAGGTTTTTCAGTGGCAGGCTTTCTTTTGACAGAACTCTTTTTAAACAGCTTGCTCACTGTAAAAAAAAAAGCCACACATACATGCTCTTTTCACCAACACAGACCCTCCTAAAGGTGAACTCTTTCTGACTGTCCAGGCGCATCCGATGATGTCACGCATCTTAATCTCATTTCGGCGCACTTTTGTGACCATGAAAGACCACGATTGTTCTGTCCTTAGGCCCCTCTCTTATTAAGAAAGGAGCAGCACTGACAGATTAAAAAGGAGCCCTGTGTCTGCCGCTTGGGCAGGAGGCCTGCTCCGCTGCCAGGAAAACCTCTTCAAAGCGGCGGGGGCCTTGTTGTGATTAGCGGGTCCGACTCGGTGGAAACACGGGCCGCTCTAAAGCGGGAGGCTTTTGGAGACATGTGGCTTACTGACTGCTGGGTCCCTGGAACCAATCCCGTCGCCGAGAGCTTCTGCAGGAGACCTTCACCTCTTTTGAAGAGGGTGTGAGTGAGTGAGTGAGAGAGGGAGAGAGAGATAGAGAGAGAGAGAGAGGGAGAGAGAAGGAGAGAGAGAGGGAGAGAGGGAGAGAGAAGGAGAGAGAGTGAGAGAGAAGGTGAGAGAGAGGGAGAGAGAGATTATATGTATGTATTACTTAATTTATGCTTATTATATAATTTTTAAAATATAAATATGTGTTGTATACTGTCCTGCTTTGGCAGCAATGGGTTGATTTACATTCATGCCAATAAAACCATTTGAATTTGAATTTGTGAGAGAGAGAGAGAGAGAGAGAGAGAGAGAGAGAGAGCAGGGGGTGAGAGAGACAGAGGGAGCAGGGACTGAGAGAGAGATGAGAGAGTGACTTTACGTTAAAGGATTGTATCTTGGTGTTTTCATCTAATACCTTTGTAAAATGGATATAAAATAAGTGATAAATGAGCCATTGGTCAATATTTTACAATTATTCTTTCTACAGATAATAGTTTTGAGATTTTAAGCATTTTCTTAATTTGAAGTCCTATATCACCATAACACTGTTTTGTGTTGCATTTATGTTCATTTTAACATGTTAAAAAAACATTATTTCATCTGCAGTATAGCAAAAGAACATGAAGCAGAACATTCCCATGGCAACTCAATTTTCACAAAATTGTTGGATGGAAAACTTTAATTCTATGCTCTCATTATACAAATGACTGGCCTACTCAATATGTCAGTGTGGACAGTTAACCCAAAAACGCATTGCAAACCTTTCCAGGAGTAGGAGCGACCAAACTGCCATTTAAACGTTACATATCTGTGAACATTCACAGCTTTAATTGTTCAACAAAAACAGAATTACTTAGCAGCTGAAGCGATGTTGGCTTTGTGTTTGTCGAGTGGGGGTGTGCTGAAGCGCTGTTGGCTTTGTGTTTATCGAGTGGGGGTTTGCTGAAGAGTGAACACAGGCAGTGAGAACAGAGTGAGAATGTAGTCCTCCTCTCTGTTTCACAGCTCATTTGAAGTTTTTTTCAAATCTTTACCCACAGGCCAGCCGCCCGTACATTTACTGACACGGAATAAAGAAAATGACCCATTTATTTATTTAAAATATTTTTTATTTTTTTTATTGGATAGCATAGTATACAGAGACAGGAAGAATTGGAGCAAGAGAGAGGGAGAAACATTAAACAAATGTTGCGCGGCTGGATTCGGGCCGCCAACGTCACGGCTCGCAAACAGCATGTGTGCTCTACAGGCTACGCCACCAAGACACCCCAAAATGGCCCATTTATAAGGGCAAGTTTTGTGAAGTCAGAATCGAAACAACAGCCAGTAAGTTTGTACTAGGCTTTAGGCTCTTTGCATTGCCTTGTGCATCATGTGCTGGAAGGAGACGGAAATCACCTCATTAATTTTAGAGGTTCTGCGAGAGCTTCAAACTGAGAATCATCAGCTGATTTCGTTTTCAGTATATATACTGGAAACCTGAAGGTGACACTGCTTACCAACAAATTCCTGACTCATTCTCAAGTAGTTACATGGTAGGTTTCTGCCATTTCCTGCGAAGAATCAATCATCAACTCAAAAAGGTTATCAAACATCAACTTAAAAGGTTTATGTGAGTCAAATAGGTATCAAATGTATTCAACACCATAAGAAACAAGTTTGAAAAGTTGGTCAATCAGAAAATGAATGTGCCTTTTTCTTTTTATTGATTTGATAGCCATGTCACGGGGATACGTTTCTTACGCAACATTGGGCCTCCTTCCTGAAACATTCCTAAATACATGTATATGCGTACATTTACGTACAAAGCAAGTTCTGACACAAAATGAACGCTGAACACTGAAATCAAAGTTTTATTCACAGATGTTAAGTAAAGGAAGAAAAAAAAAAAACTGAGTATTTTCAGTACCATTGTCATAGGAACTGGTAAAATAAAAAAGGCCTGGCAGGAGATAACGTGCTGTCAATGCAGGATCACCCGTCACAGGAACTGTTAAAGTCGTAAAACAATTTAAATGGATTGTCATTAAATTGGAGGCGAAGAAACACATAGCTGCACACAAGGGCACCACAGCTACAGCTGGTGATCAAGGATGAGCAATAATATATTCTTACCAATAAGCCAGGCGTCTCTCACAGGGCAGTCCTCCAAACGAGCGCTAACTTAGCTGCCCGGCAGAATGAAGCTGTCCTGGGTCCCGCCAGGCCGCCGAACCGTGGCGTTGAGCAACACACATTTCGCATCACATACGTATGAGCTGCACATTGATAGAGCGATGGCCCTTGGCACTGTGCGCCAACTCCTCCAACAGTACAAATGCAGCCATTATAACACTGGCTACAGACCTGCAAGCCACTTTAACGCAATCTTTGTTCATTAGTGAAGTGTGTTTTAATCAGCATATTTTATGTCATATAGCATTCAAAATTTTATCCATTTAGAAAAATAGTACTGGGAGCATTCATTATGGGTCTAAGTAAGCAGGTTCAATTGATTAAGAGGCGTAATATAAAGTGCTTGTTTTTTACAATCCTAATTTATTACGTTTGCATTGTGCATTTCAGAGGCTACATTTAGTCTTGTGAATTTAACAGAAAATAAATAAATTAATATTCTAATTGACATTCAGAACCTATATTTTCAAATTATGAATGCAGTACATGTGCAGGTCCTGAGCAGGTGCAAAGTTTGTTCCTACAAACAAATCCCAGATGCAAAAACTTTGATGAATGCAGAAATACGATGAAATTGCTACGAATGATTTACGCACAAATACGTTCCGCTCACGTTTCACGATTGAGGCCCATTGATTATTTCACTTTAACCATCATTTAACTCACATGCATGTGGGAAAATTATTATTTTTTAAAATTACTTTGTCAACATCACAAATAACATGCATTGTGGTTACATTAAGGCCTCAGTCAGACCTCAGTTTGTTATACCCTAAGGCAGGGGTGGGCAACTCCAGGCCTCGCGGGCCGGTTTGTATGCAGGTTTTTGCTGCCACCAGTTAACAATTATTTAATTAGCCCATCCGCGATATGAACAGCAGCTGATGAATGTTCTTGTGCTTATGCGTGTATTGTACTGTTTTATCGTTCTGTCATTTACGAGTGAATCGGTGATTGTGTGTATGACTAATTAGCTGATTGAGCCGTGGTAACTGGTGGCAGTAAAAACATGCACACACACCGGCCCGCAAGGCCTGGAGTTGCCCACCCCTGCCCTAAGAGTTCTGTTTAAAATTATGTCTGGTTTCTGAAGAAATAGGTGCATATGGCCAACAACAGGCTCTTGAATATCAAAAACGCCCACACCTTCCAGATGTTAGCGCTTCAGAAATAGAGGTGCTTCTGTTTAATTGCATCACTGTGGTTCAAAAGTTAAACAAGTAATTGTTTTCAGTGAACACTTGAATCCGAGAGAGCGAGAGAGAGAGAGAGAGAGAGAGAGAGAGAGAGAGAGAGAGAGAGAGAGAGTTTGGGTTAGGGAACCCCTGCCCTATGATGCATAATAACATAATAATAATGATGATCATAACTGACAAAGTAATATCAACATGCTCGTTATGGAGGACATCAAAATGTTACGTCCTGATTAATTAATACGAAAGTGTAAAAAATTAACTGAAAAGGCACCACGTCTCACACAAATGAAAAAGCATTACCACGTCTCAATTGAGTCTCCATCTTTGCTCAGTTACTGCTTCATTCTAAAAATCATTCTAACATCTTCATTCTAAAACGTTATAGCCATTTTAATCTTACTGTCTTCCTACAGTTGGAAGTGCACATTAGTTGCATGTGCTTCTCTTCCTTGTATTGACATATATATACACTGCCTGGTCAAAAATAAATTTGCCGTTGCCCCCGTCATGCATAGTGCCCACTGTACAAGCCTCTGGGGGCAGTGTTGTGATCTGGGGTAGCTTCAATTGGTCAGGTCTAGGCTCAGCAACATTATGCAGCAATAAAATGAAGTCAGCAGAGTACCTGAATGTACTGAATGACCAGGTTATCCCATCAATGGGCATATTCCAGGACGACAATGCCAAGATTCATCTGGTTTAAATTGTGAAAGACTGGTTCAGGGAGCATGAGGCATTTTCACACATGAATTGGCCACCAGAGTCCTGATCTTAACCCCATTGAAAGTCTTTGGGATGTGCTGGAGAAGACTTTACGGAGTGGTTCGACTCTCCGGTCGTCAAAACAAGGTCTCGGCCAAAAATGAATGCAACTCTGGACGGAAATAAATGTTGTGACGTTGCATAAGGTTGTCGAAACAATGCCACGACGAATGCACGCCGTAATCAAAGCTAAAGGCGGTTCAAGGAAATATTAGAGTGTGCAACTTTTTTTTTGGCCAGGCAGTGTATATGACAAAGTTAAATATTTATAATATATTTTTTCAGGATAAAAATGTTGAAAAGGTGCAAATGTTACAAATGTTTACACAAGGATTTGACATGGCTCTTTTTTATATTCGGGCACAAAAGGTAACATTTTGCCTAACTGGCGGAGATACTGTATAATGTTGTCAGGAACACAGTACTAATAGGCTGAAGGTTACTGTCAATATGATTGAAAATTGTGGCTTGGAAAAGATCTTTTGGGCACATTTGTAGGCAGTTCTTATTATTAAATTAGGTTTACTTTACATCTGCATCGAGTTTCACTAACCACAAAACCCAACAGCTGTACGTCAGAGATTCCATCTTGACAAGAGTTGACTTCCATGAGCAATCTCACCAGAGAGAACAACCAAAGTTTTCCAGTGTACAAATTTTCTCTTTTTTGCACACAGGCCTAATTTTGATTCAGATTGGAGGTGGCTATTTAATGAAAACGCCGAGCTGACTCGAAGCAGCTCTGATCTGTGAAAGGCCGAACTGATAGCGATGGTTCCAACTGACCTGAAGATGTGTGAGGGTGGGCAGTCGTGGCAGCTGTACTCTATGGCAGGGGTTTCCAAACCGGTCCTGTGGCCCCCCTGTGTATGCTGGTTTTCGTTGCAACCACAGTTGCAATCCCAGAATTTTAACAATCTTTTTTTAACAAGTATTTCCCCTCTTCACAAACACTGTTTAGCACATTCAGCAATCAACACAAACTGACTATGAACTAAAAAAAAAGTTAAGGGAGTCAGATTAGGAAAAATTCTGATTAAATCCAGACCTGGTTCTGAGATCCAGGGCACAGACACTGTGCCATACCCTGCCTGTACCCAAAAAAAGCCCCCGATGGGTGGATTCACTGTTTTATGAATCCAAGATACCTTGCCGCAAGCCAGAAACATTGCGCCCATTGCAAGGACAGGGTAGTACTCAGCCTCCATGTTGCCTACATGTAGTTCAGCAATGTCAGAAAATGAAGGTGAATGAACAAGACAAGACTAGTGCCTAATTATATCAATTTACTTGCGAAATGTAATCCTGTACACGTACAGTTAACATGACAGTCAGACAAAGTGATAGTCAACATGTCTTGTATAACTTCCGCCCCCGCTAAACAGCCTTTCATACACATGCATGTTCACATTAATAGTTTGTGTTTGTGTGTCAATGTGGACTGCATGGATTCAGTCAACGTTTTTTGTTAGACGCATATGTTGGCTATTGTGGTAGCAATGTAATCAGTTAGATCTAACCAATAGCTTGATTCGTTGTCATAAGTTATAAAATTTCACTTTTGAAAATTATATTGTCCTGGGCAAAAGCTGTCTTTTGATCTGGCATTGTCATACGATTCCCATCAAGCACTTCACCCACATCTCATAGACATCATAGAGAAAGATTGCAGGGAACTGTGGAAGCTTGCCGCAAGAGAAACTCAGAAATGTGTGCATCCACTGTCTTTCAAGAGTTTTCAAAACATAGGACATGTATTGGCATGCCAAACTGCTCGATTGATGAGGAAAAGTAACTCGCCTGCATTTAATGGATTTTGGAATCACAAGTCGCGAAGGAGGACCAAGAATAGTGAGACCATTGCTCTATATTTTTAAACATTCTCTTCTGACCAGTATTGTTCCATAACAGTTGGAACTGGTCAAAGTTATTCCACTATGTACAGTGCGCCCCTTGCTTTTTTTTTCAAATGATAAAATAATATCAATTCTTTGCTTATCTGCTTCGTTTTTTAATGTCTTTCTTTGTTTGTTTGTCAGTATGTGGGTTTTTTTGTTTACAATTGCTTCCTTTTCTATCCTTTCTTAGAAAGCTCCTCTCGACAACACTGCTGAGTGGAATTGTCAAATAGAGATGTTTATTTTTATGCATGAGTTCTTAAACAAAGATGAAGCACTTATATAGGGGCTCCACCTTTACCTGCTACCTTTTGCTGCTGCACTTAGCTTGTTTGACAAAGGCCTACACAGTAGCACTCTGTAATCTTTTGTTTACCTGCACAATTAACTCATTCAATAAATTATCAATTAACTCGACAAATTATATATTTTTTATATTCATATTCAAATTATATTTATGTAACCACCTTGAAGTCACTTATGAAAAAATGTCATTACATTTGGTTTGAGGAGACAAAAATAATCATAATTACAGTAAGCCACGCACACTGCAGTGCCACTTATCAGAGTATTTTGATGTACAGTTGACACTGTGCTGGTAACACTGTAAGGCCTATTGTACGGTTACAATACAGATTCACTGAACTTGCAACAGTGCTCTTTGATAATTTAAACAAGAACATACAATGAATAATTCTACTTGATAGAATCTTTGAAGGGCAGGCAGAGATGTAAACATCAAAGGGCATAGAGTGGGATTTCCGTCTTTGGATGTGAGTGAGAGGCATGTGTTTTTAATAAAGGGCCTCGTACAACTCTGCGTTTAAGCCCTTGCCTCACTCTGCTAAGCTTATTTGACTGTTTCCATACGTTGCTGAACACCATAATCCTGAGCTTTGTGGAAGGATGTGTGGAACTCAAGCTTGGAAAAAAAAGTTTGAATAATAGTTGATAATACAGCCACACTTTTGTAAACATGAATTAACATGACATATGATGTCAATCAGACAACTTATATCTACCCCCTATAAATAGCGGCAGGATTGGACAGCTGAGAGCCTGTACAGAATGAGGCAGATCATTTTCCAACTTTGAACGGGGGAGAATAAAAACAACAACAAAAAAACGTTTTGCCACATACAGCTGTCTTAAATAAGCATGCAACACATGGGCCCGTGGGATGGCTTTGTGGTGTACAGGGGGGAAATTTAGTTATTGTTCTGGTAGCTTTTTTTGGAGGGAGAGATAGTGAGATGCCCTTGGGCTTTCCAGGGCAGTTATAATCGCCTAACGCTCATGTACAATTCAAAATGGACGCCTACTCCACCTACCAACTGTTCAGACACAAAAAAATCCTGTGTTCTTTGTCACTGGCTCAGCTCTAACCCTCCCTCTGTCATTGTTTCCATTCCAAATCTAGCCTCCCCTCAATTCTGACAGTTCCATCCTATGTTTTAATGGCTGATTTTTAAAATGAATTTCTTAGAAACAACATTTGATTTGATGACAGGACGCGGAGGGAACTTAATTAGTGACTGTGGAATTATGTTCCCTCCACGTCCTGGTGCCAAAACATTAAAAAAATGTTTTGTGGCATAACCCCATCTGTTACAGCATAAAAGACCCTCTCATTATTTTCTGACCAGCTCGGACTTCAAGGTTCAGCTGCACTAACAAAAACATCCTCATAGGATAAACCCATGTAGTATAAGATTAAACGAATTACGTGTAGGATTCTGTGGGATCTGTGAATAGCCCTACTGGTCATCTATTTAAGATGCATGCAGGGTGACTGGCAGGGGGGAAATGGGTAGGGGTATTGGTGGGTGTGGGGAGGGGTGTGATGAGGATTCGACTAGCAAAAGCCCAGAGGGACGCTGGGTTAAGTAAAGAGTGAAAACTGGAGATCTGGGAGTCGACAAATTTGATTGTGGTTCTGTGAAGCGGGAAGCAATGTGGCATTCATTACACCTCCCTGAAAGCTGCCACTGTCCAGAGTCAAAGAGTCTGCTTATTGGGGAAAAAAAGAAAAAAAAGTCCCATGAGACTCTTTAGTAACCGCTCCCGACGTCAGCAGAAAAAAATGTACGAATCGTAGGCCGCGCTGCTGGTTCAGCCAGTACGGCCGCCACAGGACCAACTTTCGCCAGGACTACAGCCTTAGCGGTAACTCCTTCAGAGGTCGGAAGTGAGAACACTCTCAGAGTTAAGTGTTGAAGACGTTTTCTGAACGGAACAGCCATAGATATAGAACAATAGATGTGACATATCAATGTTATAGTAATTTGGAATTCTGAAATGGAACAATTTGGCAGCCATCTTTCCTGGGTACAGCTATAATAGGGACCTATGGCAAAGTGTCAAGTACTTTCTAACCCACTGTGATGTCATAATCGGGTCCAAGAAGCCAGATAGCTGATGATTGGCTCATAGATATAAAACCATGGTTACTGGCCACCATCTTACCTGGGAATGGTCTCAAAAATTGTGCCACTAACTATGACATATGTCACATCTATGGTTCTATATCTATGGGAACAGCTGTCGGGATTCCCACCTTCACTTCTAGATTTGAAAAAATGTATTACAAGCAAAACCGAAAGAAATTTCTATACTTGCTACCATTATATATATTTTGAAAAGGTAGCAAGAGTGGTGTTTCCTAAAGACAATAAAACCACGAGAAAGTATGTTATTGAAAATGGCAAGTTTTTTTAAATGAGGCAAAAGAGGTATGTTAATTTGTTCTTGCACTGTGTGTGCTCGGCATATCAGAAGAAACCATTTTCAACTGGTTTATTTCAAATGCCTATTGACTTCCAGGAAGCAGTGAATCCAGTAAGTCCAGAAAGGTCCCTGCCATGATTGGACGATGCACAGGAAGTAATACTTGCACACAAATGATCTTCTACTTGTTGCAGGCTTTGGTTTATCCCTCCATTTCGATTTCGATTTCGATTTCCAGGGCCATTTTGGTTAGCTGTGGGGCTCCCTGATTGGAGTGACCTTGTTAGTCAGAATGTCTTTCACCTGTGCTGGCCCAGCAGGTATTTAAGACCTACAAGTCCTGGGCGTCTGTTCGATGTAAAATGCTGAGAACGCTACAACACACATCACTGGTCCCATTAGTGAAACGAAGCCTGAATTTTGTGGTTCCTGTGCTTTAGTTTGGTCGAGCTATTTTGTTGCTCCCTGATTTCTGGGTTGTACCTATTGGTTAGTTTGTCACTTTTTAGGGGCAAATCTAGTAGTCATCCATGGTGGGAGACTTCTAGGTACTGTTTTTAGCAGCTGTATTGTGACTCAGTCAGCACCCCATGGGAGCGTTTCAGATGTGTTTTGAAACCCCTTTTACTTTTGGATGTTGAGAGTAACTCTGTTGGGTTGCATTGATTTTGAGGAACCACATCCATGTTGATTTATGCTGTAGGTGCCCACTCTTTAAGGCTTCTGATTGCTGAATCATTTGGAAGCGAACAATGATTGTGGGAGTCGAGTTTGGGAGGATTTGAGTTTATTTTATTGAATAAAAAAACGAAATAAACATATTGTAGCATTGCAGTTGACCACAGGACGGCCTAACTGCTCTGCTACAGGTGAATTCACCTTTAGCGCAGCGGCTAGTGCGGCGACCTCTGCCCCCGGGAGCCCAGCCATAACCTTGCTGTTAGTGTTTACTTCATTCATACTTCCACAGGGCATGCACAAGGAGGGTTTTGGTTTAATTCCCAGGTGAGATGCTGCATTCTTGTCTGAGAGCCCTCGAGGTACTGAAATTACACTAATTGCCAATGTAGCCATGCAAAGGGCATACATAAAGAGTCACAGGAAAGCATGTTATCGTATTATGCAGTCATGTCAAGCGAAACGCCCCATTAACCAAGATCAACATGCCCGCGCTGTACTCGGCTGATAAAATATTCCGCGTTTTAATTCACCTTTGACATCCATTCAGTGTCGTTGCCCGACTCCTCCTGGAGTCACTGCGAATCCTTTGAAAGCCGGCGCAGAAAGCCCAAATGCTTTCCCGTGCGGCGGAGAGCCTGTTTTTCATCAAAATCCGAATTTTCTCGGTCACCGCTGAATGAAGAGCTCTTGGGTAGACCCGAGGTTTCCAGATGGGTCTGGCTGTGCATTCCTCCCGCTGTCCAATCCGACTGCGGAAATGCAGAACACCGTGAGATGAGTCCGATAAGCCCCATGCTGAACGCTCTGATTTTTTAAACCCGGTTTCTCTGGGGTGGTGAACCACACTCCACGTCCTCGGTTGCTAATCGCTACCAGGTTTTGCCATTCTTATTTCAGTGCTCTGATACGTTTCGGCTAAACCAGTCCACTATCCGTGTATTAAAATTTTGTTTTAAATACCAACCTAAAACTGTTCAATACAAAATTATATTGAACAGGGGCCTCCAAGTAAAACTTGCAATATGAACAAAGTTTTTGGGTTTATTATTTAGTTTTTTGAAGACAAAATCTTTTTGTTCTTTGAATCGTTAGTTATTCAGGTGTGAACTGCTAGCCTACATTAGCCTGTGCTAACACGGCGGAAGGATTGATTGGCCCCCTCACATCGCTTGTGTCCAGTTCTCTGGTGCGTCGGGATACGCATCATGACCAAAGCTCCTAAAACTCCCTTGTGCCACACGTGTGTCTGAGAGAACCTGGAAGCCATTTTAATTTATTGTGGGGTGGACTGCCCACTTCAATAAAGACATCACAAATTGCGCTTTCTCAATCTACTTATGAGACAGGAAATATAACCTTCCCCCTTGGGTCACATGGCAAATAAACGTGGTGGGCTTGGGAGTAAAAAATATTGAAACACCAGGCGCTTCATGTTGACTTTTACCGTCTCTGGAGACACTGATCTATGGAGTAGCCTACCTTAAAATTTAATGTTGGCATTTCAGAAGCTCTGGAAATGTAATAAGTTTGTTTAAGCGGATCATTAAAAAAGGTGCGATTGTGACCGGGGCACGTATGAGCCCCAGACTGCTAGATCCCAACTACGCCACTCTGGGAATTTCACCCAGAGATTACCCAATTACTACACAAGTTCTTTAGTAAAGAGAGTGAGCAGAGACGTGGGTTTCCAGTTTCAAACAGTATAACTTTATTGGTTCACAGATGAGACAAGGTAAAATGGATCCACGTTACTTATAAAAATAGATTTTCAATTTAAAAGATATTCCTACACTGGGCACATTACCAGGACAGCGGGAGGGTGCCAGGGAAGTCTACAGGAGGAGGGGAGTGAAGGGGAGGGAGTAAGCACTTCACCACCACCAGTAGGCTAGATAAGAAATACACCATTAGTTTGCACTCACTGCAAAACAAGCAAAGCACACGGGTTAGACTACAAGCAGATATCATGCACTAGAAACAATTACTCACTCAGTCACACTAAATAGAAGAGGCACACGAGATTATAAAACCAAGCAATGGTAGCATGCAATAGAAGCCCCAAAGTGAAGCCTCCACCTGCAGGAATATAGCCACCCAACTGTCCTGTTACTGGCAAGAAACCCAGCGCTAGCCTATCAGAACCCCTTATTAGTTAGCCACAGTTGGTTTACAACAGAAACAATTAAAGGTCAAAAGAAACAAATAAGGATCTTCTGTGTCAGAAAATAATCTAAACCAATTAATGAACAGGTAACCCAAAACTAACTAACAGACAAAAACAGCAGTGGCACAGAGCTCCTCCTGATAGGACAAAGAACACAATATTAACCACTTAAATTAATTACAACAATTGGCTGCAGGAAAACCAACCAGGCAGCCATACTGCATTACCTGTGCAACTACAGCAGAATTAGGTCATGTGGGACGTCACCATCATCAGAGTCCTCATTCCTATTATGAGAAACATACAATATTACCTATCATATGTTGTGATATTACTCGGTATATTACTTGAATAAAAGCGCCCACTAGATGAACCTGTACCATTTCAACATTTAAAAGATGTAACAAACTAACTAGGCACGAAGAGTGGCATACCTGGAAGCTACGCGTAACGGTGACCAAACCATTCTTCATGTACAGCTGTACGAATGCCCGGGAAAGGGCTCACGCTACCTCCAGTCCTACTACAAACACTCTCCACACAACGGGGTCGAGACAAAGCGGGTCAAGTCTGTCACTACCTGCACACTACTCCTTTTAAATGATCTGTTAGACTAGGAAGTATACAAGTATCACCTGTTCTCACTCACGGTGATTATGCAAGTGTCACCTGTTCTCACTCTCGGTGATTACGGGGCGTGGCCAAACTTACTGGTGGAAGCTCAACCCATTACAATCTACCCCCCACTTTCTATCGGCGTCCCGACGACAAACAAAACAGAAATTCCAAAGCCTAGAAATAGCAGACATCCTATTGCCAGACCCAGGGACATTATTTAAGTCAAGGGACTCAAGTGTGCGAAACTCCGCCCACCTGCCCTGCCCGAGAACCCATGGTGGCCACAGCACACGACCCCTCGGGCTCCCCGAGGACCTCGCTGATGCCTGTGGGTAAACTCACTATCTGGGCCTGGTGGAGCATCCCCTAGCAACTCCACTGGCACGGCCTGAAGGGCTGACCCGGGCTTTATGGCACTCCTGTAGAGCTTTCTTCCATACTTCTGGAGCCTCTTTCACCAGTGGGATATCAAAAAGGGATGAAGCATATTGCCCAAACAACTCGGCATAACATTCCCGGATCACATTCATGCCTAGTACCCCAGAGACATCAGTTTCAGGAGGGGACCCCGGGGGGTCTTTTACAACTAAAATTCCTCTCTTCGAAATGACTGTACCCAATACAGAAACATCAAGGTCCACATAACCGACATATGGAATGCTGAGTCCATTAGCTGCTGTGAGTTCTAACCACTGGCATGCATGAGGAGAGTTGCTAAAATGCTGACGGAAGAAGGACTCCAATAGTGGAGACCATGAACCCGGTGTCAAATAAGCATTTTACTTCTACCCCCCCCATTCCTACTGTGACATGTGGACAGGAACTCACAATTCGAGGTAAAAACTGTTCCTCTACTGGGCCCTGGTGACCTGAGCCTGCAATGCCCCCAACATGGGACACTTACTCTCTCTGGGCACATAGAGGAGGCGTTCAGGGGCCACACCAGGAGGGCCAGAGGACCCAGAGGGTTCAGGGACAGGGTTAGGAGTAGGGACTCGTGACACAGCAAGCTCCTGCGTGAGGTGTTCCTTGTCGGCCCTGAGCTGTATTACCAGGTCCCGCAAGTCCTGCACTTCGCCCTCCATGTCTCTGGTGGAAAGTCAGTATACTGGATCGGTAGTAGGAAACAGAAGTCACTGAGCAGGAATGCAGATTCTCCCCAGAAGAGGTGTCTCTTTGAGTGGAATCCAATGGCCAACTGCTGTTTTTGTCCCTTTCAAAACACTAAAATGGTTACCTTTACAGACAAGTCAAAACATCAAATTGCATATATTGGATAAAAAGAAAAAATGAAACAAAATAATAAATCCAACTGTGGCAAAATGTACTGGAAGGACACGTCTCTGCTTAATAATCCTGCCGACTACGCCAGATTGTGACCGGGGCACGTATGAGCCCCAGACTGCTAGATCCCAACTACGCCACTCTGGGAATTTCACCCAGAGATTACCCAATTACTACACAAGTTCTTTAGTAAAGAGAGTGAGCAGAGACGTGGGTTTCCAGTTTCAAACAGTATAACTTTATTGGTTCACAGATGAGACAAGGTAAAATGGATCCACGTTACTTATAAAAATAGATTTTCAATTTAAAAGATATTCCTACACTGGGCACATTACCAGGACAGCGGGAGGGTGCCAGGGAAGTCTACAGGAGGAGGGGAGTGAAGGGGAGGGAGTAAGCACTTCACCACCACCAGTAGGCTAGATAAGAAATACACCATTAGTTTGCACTCACTGCAAAACAAGCAAAGCACACGGGTTAGACTACAAGCAGATATCATGCACTAGAAACAATTACTCACTCAGTCACACTAAATAGAAGAGGCACACGAGATTATAAAACCAAGCAATGGTAGCATGCAATAGAAGCCCCAAAGTGAAGCCTCCACCTGCAGGAATATAGCCACCCAACTGTCCTGTTACTGGCAAGAAACCCAGCGCTAGCCTATCAGAACCCCTTATTAGTTAGCCACAGTTGGTTTACAACAGAAACAATTAAAGGTCAAAAGAAACAAATAAGGATCTTCTGTGTCAGAAAATAATCTAAACCAATTAATGAACAGGTAACCCAAAACTAACTAACAGACAAAAACAGCAGTGGCACAGAGCTCCTCCTGATAGGACAAAGAACACAATATTAACCACTTAAATTAATTACAACAATTGGCTGCAGGAAAACCAACCAGGCAGCCATACTGCATTACCTGTGCAACTACAGCAGAATTAGGTCATGTGGGACGTCACCATCATCAGAGTCCTCATTCCTATTATGAGAAACATACAATATTACCTATCATATGTTGTGATATTACTCGGTATATTACTTGAATAAAAGCGCCCACTAGATGAACCTGTACCATTTCAACATTTAAAAGATGTAACAAACTAACTAGGCACGAAGAGTGGCATACCTGGAAGCTACGCGTAACGGTGACCAAACCATTCTTCATGTACAGCTGTACGAATGCCCGGGAAAGGGCTCACGCTACCTCCAGTCCTACTACAAACACTCTCCACACAACGGGGTCGAGACAAAGCGGGTCAAGTCTGTCACTACCTGCACACTACTCCTTTTAAATGATCTGTTAGACTAGGAAGTATACAAGTATCACCTGTTCTCACTCACGGTGATTATGCAAGTGTCACCTGTTCTCACTCTCGGTGATTACGGGGCGTGGCCAAACTTACTGGTGGAAGCTCAACCCATTACACATGTTTTGTAGCAGTTTTGGCAGAGGCATGCATGAGACTTATGAACAAATATTAATTGTTTAGCGAAATAAACCCATAAACCGTTTCCTTGAGGAAGCAATGTGCAGAAACTCACGGCACTGTGAAACCCTTTCAGCGTTCATTTTAAACGGATTAAACCGGGCCATGTTTATAATGTGAGGCAAATATTACGACCATATGGACTCACTGGTTTATTACAGCGTAGAAACATAGTTTAATAATACCGCTCAGTGTCAAATATAGGCTACAGCAATTTGTAATTGTTGGGTGAGTCCTGATTCCCATCTGATCTTCAGTTTAAGGCACAAGTTTAGGAGACAGGACAGTAACGGAAATACTGACGGGATAAAATGAGAAACCACTGTCAACCGAATTAGCCATTACACGCCTTACGTGCGCTTTAATTGTTAACACACCCTGTATGGGTAGCGCTGCACTCAGGCGCACACACAGCCTGGCCCTCGATAACCCTCTCATGCATCAAACGGAAATCTGAAAGATGATATCTCCGTCCTCACCGCTGCTACGTCACCGAGGGCCTTCAAGTTCTGCCGGCTTCCAGCAAACGACTGTAGAGATGCCCAATGGGAAATTTCATAGCCTTGCCATTCAAAGGAGAGGTTTTTCGCTTGCGGTCTCGTGACTTGGAGACAAAGGGCCGACTGTCATCGCCTTTTCTCTATTAAGCACAAACGGCTGGCGGCATGAGGACGGCGTCGCGTGCAAACGGCCCCCGTGGGAATCCCGTCGCTCAAGTTCAGCTCGCTGTTGTGCATCCAGTGTCCAGAGACTCAAAAGGCCTTGAGCTCGTTGTGCACATGATAAAGTGTATTACTTCCGGAAGCCCTGTAAATATCCATTGGTGCGATATACACATCGAGCGTCATGTGCGCATCATGTCCTTGAAGATATTTTAATTTTGTGAATTTAGGATCAACTCAACTCTATCTTTTTAATTATTTTTTGTTGTAGTTTTCAACAAGCAAATGCAAACCTTTAGTCAGGAATGTTACCAGTGCTTGAAGTGGGCCGGAACGGACCGGAACGCCATACCAGGACCAGCAACTTTTCTACTTCTCATAAGTTCTACGTACGCCCGTGAGATTAGCTTTTTTTCATTCCCACAACAGTCACTGTATTGTAGTCCATAAAGATTAATTCAAGTGAGCCCACCCATTGGCATTCAAATGGACTTCATACCAATACCCGCTTTCTTGCTTTCTCACTGCTTTTCTGCGACGAAACCTGTCTTTTCAAAAGGTTAGCTTTGCTAAATGGGACGGTCGAGAACGGACCGTACCGGGACTTCTACGTTTTGTTCCCATGAGTACCGGCACTTACTTTATCCACATCAAGCAGTGACTGTAAGCCCCAGTATAACACTGTTTCAATGGGACAATCAACGTGCACTTTTTTAGCTGACAGTACAGCACCTTTTCTCATTATATAGCCTCCTGTAGGACAACATGTGTGGACTATATTGTGTGTGTGAGTGTGTGTGTCTTCATTATCATGGACTGTACATAAATTGTCAGTTCCCAAACAAATACATTGCATGTTAGTGTACAAGAAGAGACAGTATATACCCACAGGTAGTAAATATAAAAGAGACACCAATGTTAAGCCCCTTAATAAGGTGTTGGGCCTGTTTAGAATTTTTAATTACTAGGCTTTTTAATTCAAGACAATTAAAGCTGACATAATTTGGCAGAAACATACAAAATGTCATTTTAGATTTAGATTTAAAATGTAACTGTTTTTTTTCTAGTATCTAACGGTCCTAATCTCAGTGAGTGTGGATATTGTTCAATGACTAAATAACAGGCATTAAGTTAAAGGTAGACCATGTGTGATGGAAGTGTAATCTGTCAGATTTGCCAGTTTTAACTATTTTTAAAATAATGTTTAGGAGGCTTCTCAAATGTAAATCTGAATCATTCACAAAAAAGTCAGTCCAAAAAATTCCATTAGAAAACAAATTTTATTTAACAGGTAAAAAACTGGTTTTCAGGTGATATAGCTGGAACTCTTACTCCAAAAGCAAGCTATTTTATTCTTAGAAAGTCTACAAATATTGTAGAGAGCGGATTGTTTTTCATACAAATATCTAATATAGCTGGCAGAGTTTAAAAAAAAATTACTTACAAAATTACATTTTTAACTTTTAAAAAGGTGATGCATTTAGATCACATGGTACTGGATCCATCAGCATGAATGTAACATTGCATATACAGGCATACAGATAAAATGGCGCGCAAAGTAAAAATGGATTGTTCTGCTGGAAACACATTTGGAAAAACTCTGCTCCGATAATCTGCTAAGAAGACAAATGACAAGAGCAGTGCTCCACCAAGAATCCTTCAGGCCAATAGCCACTCTTTCAGTGGTGTAGGTATCCCTGGGCAACGTGGTGGGGTCACTGGTGATTGGACGACTCGGGCTGATTTGCTTGTCTCTAGGGGCAGAACTCCGGTTCCTGCTGAACTGAGCCAGTGCTCATTATATCAACTGTTATCAGCTCAGTAGGCACAGGAGGTTGAACCCAATCCTGGTGGTCCTGCCTCCCGCCACAGGGGGGCACTCCAGAGTGGGCAGCTGCAAGGCTGGCATTGACCTTTCATCCCAGGAGTGTGGTTGGGTGAGGTGAAACATAGGCACTCACTTTAATGTTCATATGTGGGATTTTAAGACCTATGGCGCACACACACTAACCTCCCCATACAAAAATACAATCTCATTTGACATAGACTACTCAGAAACACCAAGCAAAGGCTGATATATGAGTGCCATCGGAATTTCTCGATGAATAAACAAAAGTATCTTTCTAAATACATCCAGATGTATTGTGTCACAGCAAGTGTGTTAATAATCACAATACAATATTTATTGCCATATTTGGCCTGAGAAACATGAGAACATTGATGATCACTTCTCAAATTACACATATCTATTCAACCATATTCTCAGGAACAGAAACAGCAAAACATGGTGAATTATATAAAAGAAAATCTTAAAATGTTTTACTTACCTTTGGTATAATTGTTTATGGCAACTCTTTATATGAAGGACAAAAAAAAACCTTTATTTTCATAAAAAAGAATGCTTCCTTTCCATTTAACATTGTTAAAAAACAGCAAATTAAATGATTGATGTAAAAATAAGATAAATGACCAGAGAACACATGATTGATGGCTATACAGTAGCACTGGAAAAGGCTCAATGTCACAGAAAGAAATGACCTCATTCGATTTGAATCTTCCGAAGTCGTCTCAGGATGGAACCACTTCTCTGTGCAATCTTTGTATATCTGCAGCGTAAGGAGATGGAGGAAACGAAACAAATACAGTTTTTATGTGATGATGCTGAACAGATTAGCCAGACGGGTACAGATGTGCTTCTTGCATAACTGCCAAAGCCAACGGCGCTATAACCCATAAAGAGATCATGATTAAATGTTTTCCAAAATCAAAATGATGGTGTTGGCACTTCACAAGTGAACAGTAATACATTTTAAAAATGTCACCTTGTTTTTGGTAAGGATTTTTTTATCCTTAGGCCACTAGGATAACACAAAATATATATTTTAGAAATATTGTATGTTTGCATATAAGCCTTAAGGGTGCAAACATTTTTTACACTTGCAAATGCTATGATTCTAACACAAGAAATTATTTTTGCTTTTTGATATTTGCACAGAACATCCGAGCACCCAAGTTGTCAAACCCATGTTGAACAGAGGTGGGGGTATATATTTCCGTTATCGATAAATATCCTGACGGAACGCTTCAAGTGGTGGCGTTCTGCATGGCATGCCACCCAGAGAATCATTTAACATCGCCGCTGCCATTTTCCGCTGTGGCCGCTGTTCATCGCCAAGACTGCCCCTGTGCCGTTTGTTGCTGTGGCCACGCCCCTCTGCCGCTCATCGCTGTGACCACGCCCCTCTGCCGCTCATCGCCAAGTGAGTGCTTCTGAGGAGCGGAACTTAGCCACTGTGAACACGGACTTTCCGAGATCTGTTCACAAAGCGAGCCAAGTCCTGCACCTCACGAAACTCTGGCGCCACATCATTCGAACCAGATGTCGTCCTCCTCCTCCTCTTCCTCCTCACGCGTAGGCCACCCATATCACTGTGGTTACCACTCAATGTACCAAAAAATTCTAAGAGCTTGCAGATATTGGCCTGTGTTGAGTTACGTACAGTCACTGGAGAACACAAGTTGGCAAGACGAATTGGGACGTCAAAAATGGGTTTCACACCCCCGCCATATTAGTCCAGATTCACGATTGAGGGGTTTGGCTGAGAAAAGGCTTTATTGGACGTCTTAGGGGAGGGACTGAAGGGTCTGTGGGAGAAGAAAGCATGTGTGCAGGAGTGTTTGCTAGCCTGAGTGAATGACAGGAATGCTAGACTAATCAATCCCACTAAAGCGCTCAATGGGCACTTTTATGGGCAGCTATAATATTTTTACGAGTCAGATAAATGACCCCATTCATACTTGTCTTTGTAACTTTCTGTAAGGTTTTTTCTCTCTTCGCGCTGTAGCCATTTAATTGGGAATTTACAATATGCATAAGGAATGATAACTATATCCGCGTGTAGTATAATTAAGATTTTAGCACTTAAGTGAAAATATGGATCATAAAATTCAAGTAATGATTTGGATATCGTGAGCTGCATGGCACCAATTTCAACACACTCCACATGCATTTTTTTTTAAGTCTACAAAATAGCAGTTATTTTTGTTGTTAATTCCACATCTCTTCATAATCTGAAATTCTGCAATTGCATCACAAAATCAAATGGACATAAAAAGCTCTCAAAAGGTTTTTGAAATTTCACCAATAAGATAAAAACACGACATGCACGTACAATCTTTAAAACAACGCAAACTTGATGTCCCCTTGTTAACTGGCCTCTTGTACTGCAAAGTGCAGCTAACAGGATGAAAAGCAGTAAAGTCTGGAATTTGACCTTGGCTTGGACATAAAGGAAATATTCGGACGTTCGGCTTCGTCCAAAGCAGCCCAGAGATGAAACGGGCCTATTGAACAAGGACTATACGTGCGACAGGACAGACGCATGTGCGGATACCTGTGCCGCAGAAAATCCAAATAAAGCACGATAAGCGCTCCTCTCTCACCCCCTCCCTTGTTCCTCGCATGAGGCGGAGTTAACGTCTTTTTTTCTGGGGACGTGGAGCGCTTTAAGAGGAACCAGCTGCGTTTGAGATGGGAGGCAGGAGAAAGCATCTAGAAATACACCGTTATTTATGGTCACGGCTCTTGCTGTATATTTCCTGGCCTATTGAGCAGGCCGGGTTCAGGATGGTCCTGAGGCATCGTGCTGCATAATGTTTACAGATACTTGCCTCCGAAACCATTAAACGGGAGAGGAATTCGAAGCGAAATGTCAACCCGACGTTCAATCCAAGGTCCAGGAAATCCTGCCCTTTAGAAAGGCACAAAATTCAAGCAGGACGCCACACCACCCGTACGGGTCGGTTTCCTCTTTTTGACACATTTCATTGTACGTCTCTGAATTCTAGAGGTATAAAGTCAAAAGTATTTTATTTTTTTCATTTTTATTTTTTTCACCCAGTCTGTTATCAATCTTTTCGTAAGAACAGTATTGTTCTCTTTGGAGGGAACAATCACACAGCAGAAACTCTCTCTTGCACGCTGGGCTCGAGCCAACGGTTTCTTCCACCTTAATGCAAAACAGGAAGCATCTCAACAGAGAGAAAATATGCCAAACTAAATACTTAGTAAGCTCCAGTCATCCATTATGAAATCAATCTCTGCAAATATGGAACAGCTTTTAAGGCCCTTCTGGGCGGACTTGGGTTTTATCATTCGCCCACACTTCTGGGCACACTAAGTAGCTACAGTTGTCTTTTCAGTTGAGAGCGAGCGCTTGGAGAAGATGCTAAGTATCCTCATATCCTGATTGGTTGTGTATTTACTCGCAGCTTGTTTCAGTTCCCTACACGCCAGCACGTCGCCTGCCGACGCGCGAGGGTGGAAACTCGATAGCGACAGGCTGTGACACATAAAGGAAATGTTTTTACAAAACGGTACCGGCACTCGGCCTCGAGTCAACGAGCCACTGAAAAACAAGAGAAGAGAAACGCTTGATGCCCAATTACAGGTATCCACCGTGAAAATATTCCCCAAACAGACATTATTCTCACTAATTGGCCTCTCATTGGTTCTCTCTTGCTGGATGAAATTGAGTAGGATGGTCCACAATAAGTCCAGTCTTTGTTTGTCATGTATGCCTTTGACTAGGATTTGAAGATTGTCTGTATAACAGGATGAGGAGGGCTAGGGGGTGATACAGGTGCCTGACAGGATGAGTGAGGGCTAGGGGGTGATACAGGTGCCTGACAGGATGAGTGAGGGCTAGGGTGGGGTGAGGGCTGTGGTTTGCAGCTGGTTGGAAATCCCTGGCAATGTGATTTAATGACATAAACCAAAATCACTCTGCCAGGAATCCCTCCAGCTGCCCCAGAGAGAGAGGCAGAGAGAGATGAGGGAGAAGATTAATTGGTAGAAAAGAGAGCGCGAGAGAGAGAAAAAGAATACTTTTGGTCTGAAGTGGAGCACACTCAGGACGGATGGAACAGGGTAGATGACTATCAGTGTTCCATTCATAATTGTCTCACAATCTCCCTGCTCCTCCGTCCAAGCCTCCATGAATTGGCCGGATCCACAAAGCAAACAAACACATATTCTTGGCAACATTTTATTGCATGACTCCAAGCGCCGTGTGGCTGTTTACCTCACCCGTCATGTTTCCAGGGTACATTGCATCACCGGATTGTAGGAGGCTGGCATTGCATTGTACTTTCTTTTTTTAAACAATTGGTCACTGACACAAATTGACTCAACCATCAAAGCTTCTTAAACTTGTTAGCATTGCCAAAGCTGTGGTTAAAGGGTTAAACCTTCCTAAACATTTCTAACACCGTCATTACCACACATCCCCTGCCACCAAGTCTAAGGTCATTAAAAGAAGCTGACAAGAGACAGACAGCTATTGGGGGGGCGTGGTTTGCTGGCGACCGTTCACGGCCGATCAATCAAATTTATTAGCTGCTGGAGATACAAGCTTGGTCTTAACTGCATTCTGACAGGCCCTGCAATAAACTGCACGAAGGGCGTCAGTCTGCACCTTATGCAAATGGATGGTCTTGCTCCAGCTTCCTTTTGTAGCCCTTAGACCTGTGAACCAAACGCGCACAAAGCCCAAGCCAAAGCCTTTGCACCATAAACGATGAAGAGGAGTACAAGGGGTACAAACGAAGATGCAAAGATTCAGAGCTCTCTGCTCGGTAAAGATTCAGTCCTAAATTTAATTTAAAAACTTTCCTATTTAGTGAACAGTTCTTTCTAATTTCAGTTTGTACATTTAATCAGTCCAAATAATTTAAAATGGCTCAGGGTAACCTCTAGGGTCTAGAAAGGTTTGTTTTATTATGTCATAACTCAAATTGTATTTTATAATTTTTATAATTTTTGGACCAACCACATTGTAGCACTGTATAAGGCTTTGAGTTAATGATTTTATTTGAGGAAGTGTAAAAAAAATAAAATAAAATAAAAAAATAAAAAAAGCTACTCTTCAACCGCAAGCCGATATTAAATAACAGTGTCACTCTCGTTAATCTCATTTTCCTTCACTGATTGTGAATGGAGTGCCAATATTTTAATGAACTTTTCAAAACCCCCCCCCCAGGGACGGCAGGAAGTTGCAGATATGTGTCTAAACAGGTGACTCTGGAGCTGCTGTTAAAGCAGCCATTACGACAGCGTGACCCGCCGTGCACCTGGGACTGTGTGTGTCCACATGAAAGGGGGCCAACGCCTGCTGGGTGTGTGTGCGCTGGGAAGTGGGCGGAGTCACGTCTTGGCTGAAGCAAACATCTCATCACCGCGACGCTAATTAATTCCGCCATTTCTCTGTAACCCTGTAAGGTGCATCCCTGCGCCTGGTGTCAACCTGCTCCGTCAAAGTTGACGGGGTGAAAAAACCAGTGTGGCTGAAATCTTCAAGACCTTTTTCAGCAAAAAAGCTGCTGCAGGGTTCAGCCGCTTACTCAGAAAGCCATACAGGGACCGTGGGGGTTTTCTTGAAAAAGAAATAGAACAACTGGCAAAAAGACTTAAAACCTGAAACTGGATATGAATCATTGTAGGCAGCCAATGTGTAATGAGTGGGATGAAGCTGCAATCTTATTGGTTGCAAATAGGCTAGTAACAGAAATATCATTTTGTCAGTGAATGAAAAAAAGTTGAATATGTCTCTACACGCTTTCTCTGCTGGATGCATGGCTAATAAAGTCACTCATTTGGAATCTGATGCAAGTAAGGCACAGACGATATATAGCAAGATATTAATTTGTTACTGTATGTGAAAAGGACAGCCCCACACTAGCTTGTAATATGAATATTGCATTACAGCACATACTTACTGCAATACATTTTTCACTGGATTCATTCACAACTATATTACTACAAATGGCAAACAACATGAGAGGCTATACAGCCTGACCCAGGTCTTTTTCGTCATGTATAGACAGCTAACTAGTTTCAGGTTTGTTTACTGCACCAGAATGTATTGCATAGCACAAAGTACACCAGAGACAAAGTTGGACCATTCAAATTGGATTCTTTGCAAAACCTTTTTTTTTAAATGTTTGTTGCAGGGCGTCTCCGGGGCGACCATGAGGCGGTAATCTCTGTGCCTGTCACCGTGGATTGATTAATAACTATTAATATAAAACCAATTCAAATGAACCCCCGCCTATAAAAAGTTATGCAAATTACCACAATGTAAAGCAATGTGAATGTGCATTTCCAAGGTAAATTAGATTTTATTTTTATTTATTTATTTTTTTAATTATGACTTTGACTTTGGATTGGACCTTTTATTTTAGCACATATCAACCTCTGTATTTATTTGGGCGAAAATCTAAATGTGCTTCTTATGATCAGTATGTTGTCACAAGGTTGCTGTTATTAATGCTTATGACAGGTCGCAAGGGTTAATGTAGCTCTGAGAGCAGGCATTATGTAGACAGAATAGCACTTCACTATGCTCTTCAAATACATAGATTATTCTGAAAACAAAGGCCTACTCCTTTACTTAACAAATGTCTGTGGATGTGTACTGTATATGTATATTAGGATCTTTGGGTAGTTATTATTCTTAATTTCTTTTTTGGAACTGCTTCAGAGAGAAAACATAATAAGCCATATTTCCAGAGGATTCTGACCTGTACTTTTTAAACTGAAAATGGCAAACCTTGTGTACTGTTGTGAAAGTCAGAATTTCAAGGATTAAAGGGGTCGTTCACAGTGCACATATTCATTAGTGTGTAACATAAAATGACCTACCTCAGCCTTTTGTAGTTTGAGTTAGAACCTAGGGATACTATTTCAAAGACTTCCGAGGTCCTTGACTTCTCATCTGTATGGGAAGCAATCAATTGTACAACAACAAAACCCTTTGATTATTCAAAAGTAAACTCACCGGAGATCAGGGCTCATCAGGCAACCAAGTCCTCCCAAATGATTGAAATGTCCTAAAAATAAAAACCGGGAGATTATTTTAATTTCTCTCATTTGCTAGATTTTCAGTCAATGAACAATGCAGTAGATACCCATACCACTTGAACAATAAGAATTCGTTTTAAATTCGTGCAATGGCACAAATGATTTGCATATCATCTGAAGGCACTTGGCTTCACTCAGGTGTGAAAATTCGGATTTGCATATAAGCAAACGGGAATAATAATGGGTTATGTGTTCACCCTTTATGAACCATTGCATTAGAAACCTAATGTATCCCAGCCTGCAATGCTTTGAAGTCTGAGGTGACCACTCGACTTGCTGTGTTGTGGAGTGTTTACATACTCGACACAAAGGCTAGCATTCAAGAAAGGTACACCCCTTATACACCTATCAAAACTGCGAAAACTGACGTAATCAGGTGATTAGACGTGACAAAAGGGGAAACCAAGGAACTGTATACATATGAGCGGGCAGGAAAGCATGTATTGGCCAGAAAGCTATACTGACACACAATGTTGTTGCACTGTAAATGAGGCTAAAAACCCGTTTTTCACAGACGGCCGAAACGTTCCAAGTTTGAACAAACGGTGACTTTCCAGATGCGCACCCGAGCGGCCAATAAGGGCCTTTCTAAATATTTATTCCCTTTCAGTCAACGTGGCTGAGCAGGAAATAAGCACGCAGAATCCAGTATAAACAACGTTCCTGCGTAGTCGAAACTATACAGTATGGTTTTAACTCCGGCTATCAGAGCGCTCTTTTTATACCCCCTACAGTATCCCAGAAGCGATGCATATTTTTATAAAGGACAGGAAATGCAAAACAGAGAGCGGGGGGGCGGGGGGGTGACAAAAGGGCAAAGGCAGTGGAAAAGGCTCCAGCGTGAGGTACGCCAGAACGCTGCTCAAACGCTCGTTTCCTCTCAAGCTGTGCTAATCGTGTCCGCGCGGAGCAATGCCTGCACAAACAGGGTTCTGTCCCCTCGTGTAAAAGAAGCAGAAAAGTGAAACATTTGTACTACAGCCTGTCGTGTCTCTCCGCACCTCTGCTGACACCTGTTTCGGCTGACCTCAGAGCAAGAGGTCAGGAGACAAATGGGCCCAGGAAGGAGCTCGGAGCCCCCCCAAAATGAGGCCCTTCTCTAATGCAGGCCTGTAAGGACAACGGGTGTGGGAGCAATGTCGGAGAAATAGAAAACAGGTGGCCAACACAAGGCAGTCGGAGCGTCTCATTCCAGAAGCCTGACATTTTAATACGTGTAATTACTGATATCAGGCTCATGGTTTTGACACGACTGAAAATAGCACATATTTGAACTGGGAACCATCAAATGCTGATTGCTTACTGTTATGTTTTCAAATATAATAAAAGCCTAAATGCTTCGATGATGACAGAGATAAACATGACAATTATGCCCAAATGAGTGAATCTGAAATAATCCATGGTAAATGTCTGACGTAGTAGTCCTTTAAAATGAAATTTCTTTTAACAGAAATCTATTTTTCTACAAAAGTATTACATTTTTTATTTATATATATATTAATATTTAAACAGAATATACATGCAATATATTGTGTTTTAACATATATATTTTAAAACAGAATATATATGTAGAATATACTGTATATATTCTACAAGCCCAAGAAAAGTTGTATTACTTAATACAACTATTTGGTTGTATTAAGAAGCATGTATTTATTATAACTGATTATAACATTTAGAATGCTGTCCGAGGCTGACAGATGGAAATTTGGGGCTGCTCACTGCCTAAACGATGATCCGTTTCCTAAACTCCGCCTCGCAATTAGCAGTTAGCAGCCAGGTCACAGAACCCTTTGAATTCCTGCCTTTCAATGTAGCGTTACGCGGCGGCGGCCTTTCCGCTCGGAGTAATAGAGTAATGCTCCGTCGGGCCGAGTGCTTGAGCGCTGCTGATTGACTCCGTCATTACAGGGAACATTTGGCCAAACTGCTGCAATTAACCCCAACCCCCCCTACGTCCCCTCTCCCCCCCTGAACCCCTGCGGGGGCCCGACACCTGCGCCTTGAAATGGCAAGGCTTGGCTTTAACGGAGACTGAGGTCAGGGCTGATGCTGTTAGTGTGTCAGTGAGGTGCGGGAGGGGGGGGCAGAGGGGTGGAGGGCTGGCGCACACCTCACTCCACTCTGGGATATCGGATCTCTGGCCCACCTGGGGCTCCTTTTTTGTGTTCTGGGGCTCTCGGGTCCCTTCGTAACACCTGACATCACAGCGGAAACCCCATACCCGCTGGACGGCAGCCAGGACGTTTGGGCAGCAGGGCGGCGATGGCAGCGATGGCGGCGTGCTCTTTTTCTCCCCGTTGGGGCGTTTCGTTTTCTCGTTTTTGGTTGCGTCACTGTCCGTTACTGTGGTGATCTCAGATGAATCGCACCCGTAAAGGACACTTTGACGGCGCTCTTGTTTATCGCACTACTTTTTAATATACTGTCAGAACCGAAATTCTAACGACTGAACTTGGACCACATCCGATGCTAATCGCAACTCTAGTCTGAATCAGGGCATAAAATTAACGTTTTCACCCACTGGCCAGAGTGTCTTTTGGATTCTAAAAAAAGCACCAGCCATTTTTAGCATTTTACCAGCTGCATTACCTTTTACAATATAACACGACCTGGGCCCCATTTCCCAAAAGGATCTTAGGGATCTAAGATCATCTTAGGCTAATTTGTTTTTATATTACTGTCATTGTTTGTTTGTTTTTCGTTGTTGTCTGTCGTTTTTTCTCTATTTTTATTATTTTTTATGTAATGTCAGTAAATTTTAATAATTTTACTCATAAAATGAATAAAGCACAAACACAAAACGCTCTAAGATGATCTTAACTAAGATGCTTTTGGGAAACGGGACCCTGGTTGGTTACCTGCCAAAAGTGGCTGCAAGAGTAGAAAATCTTACCAGCCACAATCAAAATTTGACTAGCATTTGGCTGGCGGCAGGTGTTAATTTCACACCCTGGTGCGAGTCCCAAGCACGTGGGAGGCTTTCGAAATGGAGCCCCGTCTCAGAGAGCGGCTTGGCAAAAGAGATCAACAGCCAACGCATTTTAGGCAGGAGTCCACACTGCTCATATTAGGTGGTGAGTTACAGCAGGCTTCGTTCTAGAGCCTCCAGTAAAGCCTTCATCAGCACTGGCAGGGGCTGTTCGGCACTTTTCAACAGCTGATTATTAGTAAGATGGTAACGGGGATATTAGCCAGAAAGTTTGTCAGTAAGAATGATGAATGCTTTCACGTCACTTGAGGCTATATAGTAGACCTGCATTTTTCAGCCTGTAACATGTGGGCTGTGCACAAATAATCTGGATAAGAACAAAGTTATGTTGAGCTATTACCATGGCAACAATATATCCTAAAAACTGTCAAAAGAAGCATCAACTTCATACCAATACAATTTAGATTTTATGATACACAGTCTAAACTAAACGGCTAAACAAAGTAGATTTCTCAATACATAATCAGTCCCTAAAATATTTAAGCGACTGTGCCCTTAGGAGTCAAATTTGCAGCGAATATTTCCCGTGTGAATATTTATTTGAGAGTCGTAATTCAAATTCAAATGGATTTCTTAACTCAAAGGCAATTCACACCTCTCTTGCAGGGTGTCACTATCATGTATACGTTTTATGACATTGCCCACACCCTGCGTAGCATTCCTGAACAGTTTTGCAGCTGTGTAGGCTAACCATGTAGATTTATTTTCATATATTCACACAGCAGGCCAACTTGGGCAGATTCACTGCAGTCTTAGCACATATCACTATGTGATAATGTGAAGCATATTTGCATGTTGGGAAATGCAGTTCAGTGTAGAAAAGGTCATGTAACTGGAGAATAGCTAAGATAAGAGTTTAGCCAGTGTGAAATCCGAGTTTAGCCAGTGTGAAATCCGACTGATATCCGCCTGCTTCTCCGGCTGCCATTAACGTGTTTCAAACTGCTGTAGCATGTTCAAAATGGCTATCAGCGCTAGTTCATTCAGCGCTGGTTTGTGCCCTAATCCGGCTCGCCGTCGTCGGACGGGGTTGGCGTCATTCAAACTTCGCCGGGCGATTGTTCACTTCTTGTTAGGGTTTGTGCCAGCATGTTCTCCCTCCTCCCTCGCCCCCCACCCCTCCCCCTAGATCATAAACGGTTTCCACAGATTTAGTCGTTGTGGCTAGACGGAGTCCCGGCAGGCTGCAGCACGTGCGATTGGTCTGGGTCCCAGGGCTGGGAGGAAGGGTCCCTGCCAGGAAGGACAAAGGACCTGTGGTGCATTCTGGGGAGGGCTGGGGTGGGCTTCTCGGGGCCGATAGCGCAGATAAAGTTGAACATTTGACAGGGGGCTTGATAAACGGCCGAAATAGGTGAAGGAGGCAGGGCAGCCATGATGCATACAGACACTGATAATCTCGTCTCTGACGCAGGAGACAGGGTATAGCTCACAAAAGGTATGGGCATGTGCTACAGTTCAGAGGCGCCAACAAACTGACCAACCATTCCTCCTCATAACGCGTACATAGAGGCCCTGACCTATAGAGAATCGGTTTCTCCATTAAAATACATTCCAGCAATGGGAACACTCCTTGTCACAACTGTAGAAAACCAACTGCCATGCTAGACCAAGGTGCTGAAGCAATATAACCTCTTTTTACTGTAGCAAATTTTTTATTATTATTATTTATTTCTGGCTACAATTGCTGTTATTGTTATTTTATTATTCTGTTATTTTATTGTTATTCTAGTATTATGTTATTCTATCGTTATTCTATTATTCTGTTATTCTATTGTTATTCTAGCTTGGAAATAATCGATGCTTTCTGCAGCCATCCAGCTGACATTTTCTGGTAGAAATTATTGTGCTTTTCCTCAAAAAACAAATACCTAAAAGAAACTAGCAGAAGTAATTATTGTTAATTCAGCGGTCTGCTGGCTACTGCTGCTTAACATAAACATAAATCAATCCTGTTCTGGGCCACTTCCAAAATGGACTTCATTCATAGGTTTCCAAATTTCATAGTATTTCCTAGACTGTTCATTTTAGCGTACATGTTGATATGGTTTTCTGTTCATGCTGTATTTAAAAGAGTGATGGTGAATTAAGTCCCCACTGGAATTCAACCCTGATCTAACCTATGTATTCAAAGCTATACGAGAAAAATATACACACATATATTGTCTACACCTATTCAGGGTTCTCCCACTGTGATTATAGTTGTTTTTGCATGACATCCATAATGCGTTACATTTGCCTCCAGAGATTAATTATTAAAAAATAATTTAATTGAGGTTGCTGGCATGTGCCAAATTGTTTCCACGGAAACTCCTCAGCCACCAAATATCTCACAGGCCTCCTGCCCCAGGACATCAATCAGGAAGCAAAATAACTTTATTTACTACACAATGCTGAACCAAGGGAGATACTGCAGACGTGAACCACTTTGAGGACAATACAGGAACTTAAATAAAACCATGTGCTCGGACCTAATTAAAATCTGAGTCCAGACAGACCCTCAAAATACAAAACCTGGTGGATATCATTTAAATTCATATCGCTCGCAGAGATTACAGCAAAAATACCTGCAAGTGGAATGTTTTTGTCCTAAGTATTTTCAGTTGAATTTACCTATTTATCCATGCTTCTGAACATCATGAGGGAGGGGGAGAATATTCCTGTCAAATCGTTCTATGATGTTATTTTATTAGCAGGAAATGGACATGTGATCAGGGGTTTGGTTACGTGGTGGAAGTTACCAGAAGAGACTGACGGAATAGGGCATTACGCACTAAATTAGTCCACCCAATTTTTTCACCCCTCCAGTGTTCTGAGCACTTCTTTCACTCAAAGGATGAAGCAAGATCTTATTCATATCTTATCCATCCATTTTTCTCGCCACCGTTTGAGGGTTTTTCTTCCCACTGGGGAGTTTATATCTTGTTCAGGGGTTCAGGCCTGGTTTTTGCCCAATTCTCCTTCTGTTTCTCTGTACAGCACTTTTGCGACAGTTCTCTGTAAAAAGTGCTATAGAAAATAAATAGAATTGAATTGAATTGAATTGAATATAACAACACATACAGAGGGAAATCTAGAATATTACGGCATCCTAGAACTACATTCAGAAACAACAACTTTTTCGTTATGGAAACTGCGTATTAGTCAGCGGTGCACACGCGTGTACGACCTCCAGGTTTACTGGCCGTGTTGAGACGAGCGGCAGCGCCATGGCTTTCCCACGCATAAATGAAGGTGGGCAGCATTTCAGGGTTTTATTAGGCCTGGAAGAATGCAATAAAATGCTTTTCTCTGAATGCGCCCATCTGTTGGACTTTAGGGAACTTCCTGTAAACAAGCCTCGGAGAACAAACCCCACACACCAGGTCCCTGCCCATAATTTCCCTTTCATCTCTCTTTCTGTCTCTCTCTCTCTCTCTTTCTGTCTCTCTCTCTTTCTCTTTCTGTCTCTCTCTTTTTCTCAATTTTCAATTTCAATTTAAATTAAAAAATGTTCTCTCTCTTTCTCTCTCTGCTATTTGTTCCACACCAGACAGAGAGAAAAGCTATAAAATGAATAATTTATAAAAACCTGGTTCTGTTTATCCCATTTATTTTTCATTACTGATCTATCAATAATACAAATAAACAACAAAATCACTGAAATAATAATTATTCATTATTCATTCATCAATTACGTTTGCGATTTAAAAAAATTATAATATGAATAATGAAAGTGCCCAAAGGCTAAATGCTACTACATGTGTTTATGCTGATGTGTTGAAACAGACTTGACTGCTCATTCTCTACGCATTTTCACTGGCATGACTGTGTGAGCTGTCAGCTACTGGCGGACATTTATTCTTCATCTTGTTCTTCCATTTTTGAACCTTTTAAATTAACTGCCACTTATAAACACTCCATTTTAAACATTTTTAAATCAGCCAAGTGTTTGCCATCAGCCAAGGCTGGCTGTCTGACTTTCCACACTAGCCTCTATGTTTATTTTATTTCATCCTCAGCGTTCACAATACATAAATATAAGTACACATTACAGGTGCAGCAATTTCATCTTTAATTGTTCTCATTTCATGTGTATGTTTAATTTATTAAATTATCATATTTATCATATGCATTGTTCTGAATAAGAACATTAAATAAGTAATGTCCTAAATATTGCTATGATGAATACTAATTATCCTACCTTTGCTATTATAGTCATAACAATAACAATAATACTAGTTGTTGTTGTTATTATTATTATTGTTATTTTTATTATTATTATTTCCGAGTTATATTTCTCAAACATTTGTGAATGGCACTTGCCATGGGCCTATGAGTTGTATTATTGTATATTATGTCGCCTGCCTATTGTTTTCTTTAATGAATGCCACTGCTCCATCTCCCATGTTGTTAGCTGTCGTTACACCGACGATGAATGGAGTACTGGAGAAACCATCCTTATCTAGTCTGGAAAATAGAAATAAAACAACCTAACGTATTTTTATTTTTTTACTTCGTTGAAGAACACTATGAGATTGTGCCGATAACACCCCTACTTTTAACGGTTATTGAAGGACCAGTGCAGCTTTGAAAAGAAATCATTCTAAAACAGACCATAATAGCCCATCACTGCTACCAGCATACAATGAAATAGTACAAATGCTTCTGCTTTGTGGGGGAAAAGGTGAAGTATAAGAGAGGGCTCACCATGGCTGCTGCCTGCCTGCATGCAAACGTTGCAGCTCTTTTCCTTCGCAAAGGAAGCAGCCATAAAACTGCCTTGTTTTTGATTGTGTTTCTAAAAACACATAAGGACCCGAGTCGACGCTGTTTTGTTTTGATTGCGGAAGGCAAATGATCTAACGCGACCGAAGCTCTTTCGATGTGAAGAGCAGACAGGAAGGACACAGTGTCTGGGCACACACGACCCTCAAAAGCCTGTTGAGTACCACTGTTCTCAGATCTGACTCTCTGTGTAATTAACAGTGTGCCCTCAATGCAATTAACAAACTTATATACAATGTTCTGTGGAGAGTCGTTGATCTCTGTCAACTCAGACCGACCCGGTTTCCATTAGGCTAGTTCATTTCACTTATTTGTAAAATATTCCTCTTTTTTCCAGCACTCATCTGCAAAGATTATTTCTGCTAACACAACTCTGTATAAAAACTGTTCAAAAAAATGAGATGCATCTCATTTTCTAGGTTCTACAAATTTCTTCTAATGAAGTTGAAAAAAAAAATCAATAAATTATTCTGCTGAGTGAAATATTAGAACAGTATTAAATATTTACACAATGAAAATATGTGATGTGCTGTTAAGTATTACTGCATAGTACAAATTGCATTCTCCCAGTGGGCCTAACATATGGAAGTCTTTGTCAAGTGCATTGTGGGAAATAACACACCTGTACATACAAGGAGGGGGTTTACTACAGAGCACACTAGCCATTATAGACTGATACTTCTAAAAGCTTGTGGTAGTTTCATAGAGAAGGGCATAGCATTGATGCCGCCATTTTGTTCCATTTTTCTCCTGTCTCTGGTGACCTGCCACGTATGAAAATAGTATTCTTTAAAACAAGGAAAGATTTGCAGAACACGTAAAAAAAGATCAGGTAACAATAAACAGAAATTTTTATACCATACGATAACATAATTTATCATGTATACGTGTATGTATGAACATACATACATTTTACCTGTAAAAGTCCTGCATTGTGTTTCCTCCACCCATGAACTCAGCCAGCTGATTTTACTAATTAGTTCTACCTCCTGGCTGAGGAATTGTACTAATTAGCAAATCCAGGTGATTGGAAAAAAATACTGGGGTGGACTTTTACTTTCTGAACCTGGATTTTACATTTCTGCAAACTATAAACCTAACCTGTGACTGCATATTCAATTTTGAGTCAAAGTTCAGGAAAACTTTGGATTGAATCCAGGACTTAGTCATCAATAATTTTCCCACCTTTGACAAACATGGAGTGCGGTTATGAAATTAATTTGAAGATTAAATCAAGCGTTCTGGCCCGCCCTGATGCTTCCCAATGTCAGCACGCGAGAGCAATTCACATTGGAGCTGCATTTTGTAATGTTTTCAGTTGACTGAAGTTTTTATAAACACGTCTTAAAACAACCGAATTATGGGTCTTTGAAGGACTTTCCTATGGCTATTTTAACTAAAGACAAAATAGATAAAATCAGTCCTTAGCTGTCAGTTATATTTCTCAATCCAATCACAGACGTCACGCTTATGCTTGTCCTCATCCAACCCCTTTCTCTCCTACAGAACTATAAGGAATGTCTAAACAATCCCACTTGGAGTGAAAGGCTTTCCTAAATGGGCTTTATATATTTCTGAAATATTTGAAGTGGTATTTTTTATCATCAACAGAGATCTACAGCCTTCCAGATGTTTCATGAAATCAAAAAAAAAAAAAAGGTTTTGTTGCGTTCAAATGTAAAGCAACTAAATTAATTAAACCTGGATGGCAAATTATTCTTACGGTTCTTCACACAACTGACCTGTATCTCAGCATTTAAAAAAAAATACTTTATTCTAAAAAACACATCTACATTTTTGGGTTTTACTACCAGGCTGGCCACTATATAGTTATATTGAGAAAATAAAACAAAACTTCCTAAAAAAAGATACAAACATTTATTTAAAAAAAAAATCCTTATTCGTAGGATTTCGTTATAGCAGCAATTATATAGTAATGTTCATAAAATGGCCATATAAACACAACAGTAACTGTTACTTTTTAGCTGGAATAAATACCTTATACCTTACAAAATATATGTAAATATAATAATACTTTAAAAAGCCTATACATGTCAGCTGAATATAGTCAACTGAATATTATTATCTTGTGTTCATAAGATGAACTATTCTAAATATTGACTTTCCTGTATGTTCAACTAGCATTACTCATTCATGACTAACTCACTGTATATTTAAATTTAATTGTTAATGTAAATGTAATGTTGTTTCTTTGGTTACATTGACCTTCTGCTTGGTGAGCCTTGTATCTTGCACACCAAAAAAAAAATGTGTTTACAGCATTGCTTCTGGTGCTAAAAAATAAGAACAAAGAAAAAGCACTTTGTCTCCCAATTTAGACGGGAAACTCCTAATTTAACTTTCGGCGTCTTTAGAAATTAATTTAAACTGCTTCTGAGTTCTTCATACTTGAGGAACAGTAGAGGCCCAAGGAAAAAGTCACTTGTTTGTGTCCGGGGCTGGTATTTACGGGAATTCTGTACGGGATTCCAGAGGGAACATTCTCGCAGCCTGCGCAGTGCGAGAAGTCATTTGGCCGGCTTTGGCCTTTGTTACATCAGCCAGACACGGCTAACAGTTTGAATGGCAATTTGTTTTAAGATGGAGTATTGTATCATTTTATTTTCAGTGTTTAACACTTTCAATGTGCGCAGCTGGCAGCAGGATGTGCTTTTTAGACACAAGCACTGTTTTATTTGCTTTTTATTTTCATACGAAATGTTGCCAACTCACTAATATTAAGAGGTCTTTGGAAAAGTGTATAAAGAATTTACGTGCCTTAAGCACTACACAGCTCTCAGCTCATTTTTGTCAGTCTAAAACAGATTTAGGCTTTAGTATAGGAAGGTTTTAATTTACCTTAGACTTGCAGCACGCACGCTCAAGTTCACACAAGGCTGTATGCTCTATAGAGACTGGCTCGTACTCTACCTGACTAGATTAGGCGTGTGTCCCTTTTTATAATTTTTTCTTTAGAGCATTTCAAAGAGATTTAGTATGCTATGTGAAGTAACCCAGAGCTCGAAGATAGAAACCAGTTGGCTTAAACAGAGGGCCATGGTGTTGTTATAATAATTTCTATGATGTCAGGTGGAAAAGACTCCTTGCTTCCTCTCCCCCTCCCAGTATCCGATAGGTCTCTAGAGAGTAGACCGGGCAGGCACGTGGCCGGAGTTTATTACTTACTAAAAAAAGAACAATAAAACCATGATTTCAGAATGTGCCAAACATTTTTTTTTTCTCCATTTGTTGTTTTTGTCAATTGTCCACTATCCTCTTGTCTCTCCATGTTGCTTTAATTTTGAAGAGGAGAAAAGTTAGACATTTATTTTCGATGTAAACACATTTGGTAACATGCACACCATTTGCTGAGATGTGGTTTAATGTTTGAATGTTTACATTTTCTGAGACTGAAAATGGTAGGCCGTAAATATCCAATGATGCCAATCCAAAATGGGAGCCTACTTTCCTTGTTTGCCCGCTTGCACGTTGATGTGAATTAAATTAACCAACCACAAAAGCCGGTGACGCAGAATGTACACTCCTAGTTTGGAAAAAGCTGCAATGCAATATTTCACACCAAACCATTATTGGTTATTGGCTTTTAGAGTTAGCTACCCACCAAGGTTCATCATTTAACAATCTTTCAGAGATATTCCAAAATCATATCTCCAAATACATAAAGGCCATACATTTTAAGATCCGATTAATAGCATTTGGATCCCATAGGGAATTATTTTGTTATTATTATTATTACCAGTGTGTTTACGTTGTAACTTGAGGAATGAAAAGTGGTCAAGGATGTTAATAGGTTTAAACTGAGGGACATCGCTCATGGCTAAAGCTCATTAATCCAGAATAACATTGGGCTTGGAAAGAAAATGACTAAAACATAATGAGCACGTCGCACAGAACGTATGTGTCACACAGCCAAAAATTGGTCATTTTTTTGTAAAATTCGAAAGCATTTGGTCTATAGGTTTCTCCAAAATCTATCATGAACATTTTGCACGACACTCCACAGTGATGTTCACATTATGTCCGTGTGATTAGTCATTTTTCACTGCCAATAAAGCCAAACATGGAATGCAAAAGAGAAACACATACATTTAGGTATACAATTAGAGTGCCTTAATAAAAATGACATTAAAAAAGCCATTGAAAGCGCACCAAAAAAATAATTAAAGTCATTAAAGTACTTTTACACCCAGAATATCATAACATTTCTGTTTTATATCTATGCAGAATAAATGGATGATCACACAATGGAAGTCACTTCACTGAAAGTGAAAGCAAAACTGCCTAAAATGTGTTAAAATTGCTTTTGCGCTTTTAATAAGCCTTAAGGTATCGATTCATCTGACTTTCTGGAGCCCAGAATAAGCCATCACGCAATGAAATGTAACATATTTCAAACAAATCAGAAATGTAAAAAGTCAAATTTTGCACATGCATCGATCAAGATCTTATAATAATTCAACTTTAAAGTCACATTTTGCCTAGGTGGATAATTATTTGTTGTTTACCACTCATAACACATAAAGAGCAGTCTCTTCAATGCATGTCACATAAAACCAGTGCCCATCTTAAATCATCCAAGGGACAAAGCGATAACTCCAGCCATTTTTGGTAGTTATGAAGGTTTTGATCAAATAACATAAAGTGACGCCAAACTATTGGCGCTCATAAAAATGCCCTTTTAACTTAATCACATGTTGCTGTGTTATCAAATAACAAACAATTAAGCGATGATAAGTGTTCTTACTCACGTAAAAGTAGCCTTTTACCTCATGACTGGTTATTATTTAAAAAAATTAGAAATAAAAAATAAACATAAAAAGTATGCCACGTTGTGTCAAACAATCCCACAGGAGCCTGAAGTAGAGGACAAAGTGAAGGGAATGTACATGTCTCCTGTCCTGCAGCCGTGACCTTAAGTCTCTGCTCTCAGTCTAGACTCTTCCTCCTCTATTTCAAGTCAGGAACTGAGTCAACACCGTACACATCATTCACAGAACTTTGCCTTTCAAAACCACACCCAGACCAGTACTGAGAGGAGGGGAAACGCTGCCTTTTCCTTAAATAACACCAGAGGGGGGGGGGGGGGGGGGGGGGGGGGAAGGGCGTAGACTTGAAGTTTTCTGCTCGCTTTTCCCGTCGAATAACCAGAGCAGTAGGTTCCAGTCTGAAACAAAATGAAATCCGTGCCAGACTTTGTCATTCTTTAAAGCCGTTTCCACTCTGAATGCAGCGCAGTGGTGGATTTGAACACTGGTGAGGACTGACTTTTGCGTAGGAAACCAAACAGTGAATTTGAGTCTTGTGCATAATTCCAGTCGTGTGTGTGTGTGTGTGTGTGTGTGTGTGTGTGTTAATATGCAGTATATGTTTTATACACATATATATACACAATTTACTTTATATATAAATATGTGTGTTAGTAAATTTAGGTTTATATACGCACACACTTTTTTACAAGTTAAAATATATTTATATAGATATGTGTAGTGTGCGCGTGGTCGTATGTTCATGTATGATATGTGTAGTGTGCGCGTGGTCGTATGTTCATGTATGATATGTGTAGTGTGCGCGTGGTCGTATGTTCATGTATGATATGTGTAGTGTGCGCGTGGTCGTATGTTCATGTATGTGTGTGTAGTGTGCGCGTGGTCGTATGTTCATGTATGATATGTGTAGTGTGCGCGTGGTCGTATGTTCATGTATGATATGTGTAGTGTGCGCGTGGTCGTATGTTCATGTATGTGTGTGTAGTGTGCGCGTGGTCGTATGTTCATGTATGTGTGTGTAGTGTGCGCGTGGTCGTATGTTCATGTATGTGTGTGTAGTGTGCGCGTGGTCGTATGTTCATGTATGTGTGTGTAGTGTGCGCGTGGTCGTATGTTCATGTATGTGTGTGCTGAAGAATGGGGTGAGAATTTGATGTGAACGTCTGTACTAGATTTTTTTTTATTGAAAGCAAACAGCTGTCCTAAATGTCTTTTGAGTGGAGCTGGCCAGTCTCATTGAAGAAGCTGTTGGTATCAATGGAAATATCCTTCATTCAGGCCGAAGAACGCCTCACGCAGGTGCTCATCCTCGTTTGCCCTTCCTGTTTCGTGTAGAAGAGACAAGCTGTTATTTTAGCATGTTTGTTTGGGGTATAATGATGCTCCTCTGTGTTGAGTAAATGGGCTTCCATTCAGGGACCTTGTTTTCTGCTACAAACAGTTTTACTTTATTGTTTATTCTTGGGCTTCGTTGACCACAAAAGGCAAAAAGGCTTTCGACCGATGCACAAATAGGGAACCCACATGCGCTCAGTCAATAAAGGTCATCGAGTACATGAGTCGGCTTAACTAACATAAAGGAAGAAAACCATCACTGATGTCCATTTACCCGCCAGTTGCAGCTGCATTACTTTAATACCCCAGCCCACCATTTTAACTTTTCCTTTTGTCCGCCATTTTAATTGACATAACATTGTCGGTTGTACATTTCACTTTTACAAACAGTTGTTCGTTCATAGTTAATAAGCTATGAGACACTTTCAGTACATAGAGCTGGATGTGAACTTTCAATATAAGTAGACCAACCAAAAATGGACATACAAAGTTATTATGTGGCGCCATCATGAAATTCTATACATGCGTCAAAAAATTATCGAGACTCAAACAAGCCTGACATCCCTTTATCTTTGGGGGGAAATTTATGACCTTTTAATCCTTATTTTACTGTGAAACCCAAGGGGCAGGCTTTTGAAAGACCTAATACGTGGGCCTCCGCCTGTTTAAAAAAATGCACCATTGTTTGTCTGTCGGCTTATATTTACAGCATAACAATTTGTGTTGCTAGGAAACAGTCTATGGCTATATCAAATGATACCAATCAGCATTTACTATTGGTCATTAGTTGTGTAGCTCAATACTTGCATCCCCACACACACACACACACACACACACATACACAAAAAAACAGGACTAATGACGGTGACTCATCTTTATATTTACTTAAACGGGGTTTGGTGACTTCCGCATGCAATTCTGTAGTTTTTTCAAATTCCACAGACCACCCATTTTAACCCACAACATTAATCACCATAGTGATGTTCAGAATATGCTGAAAAGGCACATGACACATGTTCACAGTTGAGAAAAATGTATAGTCTAAGAAAATTAAGCACATGAAGTACCTTTTTTCCCTCATTGTTCGTTGTTAAAATTATTTGGTTCGTTCACCAGCCAGATCGGTGGATTCGAGACTCGGACATGTGAGAGTGAACGCTTAATAACCCGGTGCAGAGATGGGTCACCTTCCTGTGTACGCTAACGAAAACACCGACATGGAGTCTGGCAGCATAAATGCACCAAAAATTATTTCCAGCTGACAGCGAAGGTCTTCAAACCTCTCTTGTAACGTTGCAGAAGTCTGCCGTAACTCAGAGCTGGACTGAGGCTTAGCTTTGTTAGCTTAGCTTTGTCGTTAGCATCGCATAATAAATATACACATTACTCGTGAGGTTTTTTTTGTTGTTGTGTTGTATAGGATTTTTTGATAAAACTGTCTAGCTAATAACATGATGGAATTGTTTAAAATTAGAATTTGAATTAAGTTAAGAACAAACTGAAAACCTAGAGGCCGAAACAGCTAACTCTGTTCTTGCAGGTAGAAGGCATTTTCTCATCAGCTGCAGTTTGTTTAAAAATGTGAGGGACAGAAAGCCAGAAGTTGGCAGCAATGAATTATGGGGGTTGATTTTCCACAAAGATGCTGAAGAAGCGTACGTGCGCCGAAATCCTGTACTGAGGCCGCTATTAGTGCGTTCAGTATTTTCAAGCGTACTGAAGCACTACACACATTGCTTTGTGAAAGCAGGAAAATGTAGCTCAAATTTACGACAGGTGCAGTAAACCATCCCAGTCAGAGTTAGGCTAATGTGAATGGCTTCCGCAATGACCGACAATAGTGACATGCACTCATTTCTAATGCAAATAATTTCTTATGCAAAATCTTAGAGTGAAAGTATCACACACAGTCAACAGAGAAGCAAACGGAAATATCAACTGATAATTATGAATTGAACATAAAGATCAACTATACTGGGCTCCTGAGTGGACCAGTAAGTCAAATAAGAGTTTCCACAAGTGCAGGCAGGGCCCTACATTGGTGATATAATAAATTGGTCTCAGCTATGCCATAAACCAAGTTGAAGGCTGGACTAAGCGAGCACACTGTTACTCTTTAATTTATGTCATTACCCACCTTGGGGGCCTGACTGAACCAGCCCACTGTTACTCATTATCTTCAGTGTTCAGAGCAAAGCCATTAATCTGGGAAAATGTTATAACTAAACAGTCTGTCTATGATATCCTCCTAAGGCCCTGCAATTCATGTTTGTCCCCTGTAGGGGACATGTGTCTGGTCTCAATCTCAAGAACCATATATTCTGCTATGCTGAAACCTACACTGCAAGGGACATTCAATACAAATAAAAGACACTTATGTTATGTCAAAAAAATTAAAACTTTTTTCCTGCCGGATCTCAGAAGGGTCAACGACGGCCCTTCACCGAGACATCATGATGAGTCATTCCCATGATTGTTTTTGTACTGAAAAAATTAAGGCACAAAAACATTGAATTTCTAAAACCATTTGCAATAAGAGGCCAAACATTAAAAGTTACCAAAACTGTGAATTTTCCAATCAGTAAAGGGTTTGAATGTATAAGTTCTAAGTTTGTAAATTGAAACATTTCAGAGTTCTGAACGAAATCCATTCCAGATGGGTTAATATCTACAGTACTCTACTGCAGTGAAGTGGTTACGTTGATGGAGATTAACTAATGTGGTACATAGTACATGCACATTACCTTTATTTAACTGGGATAGTCAACTGAGAATTCAGTTCTTTTGTTCTGCCCCCGGGAATCAATAGGGGTTGATAAAGAATCAGGGAGGCCCGAGTGTGAGGCTGTTAGGAGCGCCGTATTGCGCAGATCGCGGCTTGTAGCGACAACTCCGCACAGCCCTGCATTGACACTGCATTTACTACACGCTTCTCTTCCCATACCTACCGAACTTGACAAGACGGCCAGGCCCTGGGCCTGATATCAAGTCCCTCAGTAGGTTTATCATACACTTGGTGGTGCCACAGGATATGTCTGACCAATAGTAGATCACAAAAGGTCTGAAACGCATTTAACTTACTGCACATATATGCCCTCTGCTATAACACAAGCTGTTTGGTGTTCCAGGACTTATAAAGGTTAGCATAATGCTAACGCGCAGCTATGCCGTTGACTATGACAGCTCATTATTAAACTTTTCAGGCTCACCAGTTCTGTGCCGTATCCTCCAATCACCACGCCCTGTTTGTTGCTGTAAAAGCAGCCCATTCTGCTCTGATAGTGCTGCTTCTCTGGCGATCTTCTACATGTTTAAAATGCCTGTGTGGGATCGCCCAATTTCCAGAGACATCTTTACACGGCGTTACCTTCCCCCCGTGTATCCCGTTGACAATTTTATTACGCCCAGCGCTACTTTCTGTGCGCGATTCAATTCGTCACTCATTTCCTTTCTCCGGTTGAGGTGTTAAATCTGTTTAATGCAGACATATGATAACACAACCTGTGCTGTAGTCTATTTCTCCTTCAGATTGTCAGCTTTCTCCAATATGCAGTTTTCATCTGTAATTCACTGTACTTTGCTTGGTATTACGGAATGCATGTTGGTTTGGTTAAAACTCATTATTTACAGGTGAGCCTATTTGTTAATTGCAGTCAGTGCCAATAATTATTTGTTGAACCGCTAATCAGGTAGTCAACCAGAAAGGTCAAGTGAATTGGACATATGTTCGCTTCACTGACTGTGGATGCCGTTGAATCCAAAATTGTAAGTGATACGTAGTTTCAATTAATTCCTGGTGAATCGGTCTCTGAGACATCAGATTTGTTAAATATGGAGGTTCAGTTTAAATAACAAGGCTGCTACAAGCCAATTAAATTGTGATAGTTTCAAATATTTTATCACATATTTCATCCACACTGAGTGCTTCACGTTAAATTATTATGCAACATATTGAAAATGAGAATTTTAATTGAATACTAATTCAGTTTCGGATCACGTTCTAAGACCAGTAGCAAACTGTAAATGTGCAGTTTTATTATAAGAAAAATATTTATTTTCAAAACACAGGAAATTGTATTTTTCATTTTATGCAGATGTATATGTATATTTGGTGCCTATAATTTGAAATTGACTTGGATGCACAGCACAATTGATAGGGCATAGCTGGCCTTCTCTGGGGGTACGAAGGGGATACTACATTTTATCAAAATTTATCAAAAACCTAAACTGTTCATTTGTAAATTGGATCCAAACAAGCTTTAAAAATTCATCTTTATTGCTAAAATTCAAGTTTTAATATAGCAAACTTTCTATTAAAATCTTGGATATGCTACAGTAATAATAAAACTAATAATAATAACAATCCTAATCATAATATTTTTAACCTTTCATTAAAAGGATATTGATCAATCAATAAACTAGCAACTAGCAGGTAATAGTGCAGGTTATATTTACATTAAATATACCATTGGAAAGTGTTAAAACTCATGATTCTATATCTAAATTATTTTACGATTCCAGCATTTCAGCGGCAACGGTTTCTTATTTTGTAACATGACGCAAAACGGGCTCAAGCAAACTAAGACTCCGTATGTGTTCCACGGAAATCGACAGACGACACAAATAACGGAGAAGTCGGTATTTTTATCCCGGTAAAAAAAATTACAATTAAAAGATATTTTTGGGCGAGGAAAAAAAACTTCCACTTCCTCTGTGATTGAGGTTCTGTTAATGTTTCAGCAATACTGACTCCCAAGGGTTACCTTACAGAAGAGACCAGGATTAGGACTGTGTTCAAAGGACTTCAGAAACAGTTTTTTTTTTTTTTTTGTTTGTGTCAAAAAAGGTGGTGCTAGAGAAGGGGTTAAATATAAAGGGTTAAATATGTTGCCATGTAATACGCCATTTTCCTGTTGGTTGTACAAGAACTTGTGTTATTCCATGGAAATGAAAGATTTTTCCTCAAGGTCCGCCTCTGATGTGATAAACAAAATTTTCGTCACTTTTTTGCGAGACTAAAAGGCCCACCTCTTCAGAGCACCGTGAAGGCTCGGCACACAAAAGAGGTGGCTGGAAACGAAACCATAAAAACTCCTATAATGTCTGGCCGGTTGCCTGGAGACAGAGTGAAAACAAAGGTTGCCCACCCACTCCCTATCTCTGACTTTTTACACGAGGCCAGACAGGCCCACTACACACCAAAAAAACACTTTCACCTGTATCTGTACGAAAGGAAATCCTGCCAGGAGGAAGTCATGTGCATGTGTGTGTGAGTCATGCCTCTGAGACTCCGCCCCCCCCCCCCCTCCCCTTCCCCCTTCCAGCTCTGCGTGGGTGGGATATTAAGGACCGTCAATCGTGACCGCCCTGGGAAGAACCGCCCGGACAACTGCGCTCTTTGTTCCAATGTCAGTTGGAGAAACGTTAAAAAAAAATAAAGGGAAAACTCCCTATCTCCCCGTCTCCACATCCTTTCATTCCGTTCACGTCACTTTAAATGTTTGAAATGTTCATTTGCACGCAGCTAAACAGAACCCGCTTTTTAAGTCCCCCCCTCTCATTCTTTTTGAACTTACTGCGTTACATTTTAGAAAAAACAGCAACATGGGTGGACCAGCGACGTTGAAAACGTATAATGGATGCTGACTCATTTATCAAAATAAGGCTTGTCAGTACAATGTAACATATAATTAAAACTTGAAAATGCACCTTCTTGGACATGCTGTACCAAACACACACAAATCATGAGCCTGAAGAAAGACGTGTAAATGCTTGGTGGATTATCCGTTTCATTCTTGACCTTAGCCAAGCCCATTAATGCCCATTCATTGACTCTCAATCAGTTTGCTTTGATGGCGTTTCCCTCATTTGAAGCAAAATCAATAATTTGGCTTCATTTACTGGAGTTCTGAAGCAGTATCGTCTGCTTCCCTCAAATGCCGCTCCTCTGTCGGGCCTTTAGGAAGTAACGAAAACTCACTAGTAAAACCAATCGTTCGTTTTACAGCACGATGCCTGTAACTGATGTAGGATGCTGAAAGGGTCTGCTTGTGATTAAATTATAGATGTAGCCTGGAGTTATGCATTTACCTCAGCCAGTACAGAATGACAGAACCTATACTAAGAATGTGCCTTTGAAATGAATGTTTAGACTGCATAAACAATCTAAATTTTGTCTCATGTCCTATATGCTGAATCCAAATGCCACAAAGGAAAAAATATTGCTTTGTATAAAAAGCATATTTTAGTCTTATTGGCAATGTTCATAAGGATTGTATGATAAAGCATACAGCTATACAGACACCAGGGAAAACAAGATCCTCTTTTGCACACTCTTTTTGTCTTGAGTGTCTAAATCATTAAAACCCAGAGACTCTGAGCAACAATTTTTGGGGAGAGAGGCAGGGTCATTTTCACGTGTTGGGTTTCAGCATGCTTAAGTGTACGTGTGCCCCACCGCTCTTCGCCTGCCAAGTCCGTTCCCCCCTCCGCCCTAAACGGGAGACGTTTATCTTACACCACAGCATGAGGCCAACGCTTACATCCACACTGCAGGTCTGAGCAACAGCAGCAGCAGCAGCAGCAGCAGCGATGATCTAATCCGTGAGGCCCCCGTCATCAGCGGCTTGTGGCTGGGGCGACGGCGGGTTTTTGAGCGAGCGCTCCATTTCGGTCGCCGCCGCTGGGGAAGTGTAATGTGGAACAGTAAAAAAAAATTTAAAAATAAGAATTTAAAAACACACACGAGCCCTTAGATCAAAAGCAGGGGGGCCGTTGTTAGGCACCGCTCTCAGAGTCAATGGTCCTGTTCCCAATTATAAATTAATCTGTGCTAAAAATGTCCTGCCGTCTGTTTGAAGTTAAAAACTAAGCGGGTAACTTGAGCCGGGCGGTGTGTGTGTGTGTGTGTGTGTGTGTGTGTGTGCATGTGGAGGCGGGGGTGGGTTCAGTTCTGAAAAACCAAGCACATGTGGTCATCTGTACCTCCCTTATTTCGAGGAACATGGACAACCATGTAAATGTATCAGTAGCACCGCCATGCCAACCCAGCAAGCAGGCCACAAATTAGGCAGTCCACTCTGAGGGGCTTTATCAAAACAAATCTCCCTATGCTCTCACCTGACAATTTAGCGGCCTACTCCTGCTTGCATAACCCGTTTTACTACGTCACGCTACGCTACATCTACATCACGCTTCTTGTTTTTACTCTTATCTCGTCTGGCTTTGTGTAAATAATGTTTGTATTTTATTAAAAATGGTGAAAAAAAACATTAGCATCAACAATTTGTTGTTTTCAACTATTCAGAAATACATTTTAAAAACTGGACTTTGTATTGGGTATAAATCAGCTGTATTGGATACTGTTCAGCATGTAGCGATTGATATGTTTGCAAAGCTTGGGAATCACTTAAGTAAAGATGTGCCGTATGCTCAATTGTAGATGACAGACATTGGCTTGCAATTGCATCAATACAACATGATTAGCCTCAAGGCTGTGTTGCCACATAACTAAGCAATTAAAATGCATGCATAGACATTTGGTTGAGGTTCAGCAGAAGAGCACAGGTTTGGTTGGAGGCAAACACAAGCCATTAAGATAACGAGCGTAGTTATGCCACTATATTTATTAGACAGCTTTCCATAAACCCTGCGCTTTTTAATTTGGTTTTATTTAGTTTTTCTTCTTTTTTTGTGAAAGTAGCGCCAATTAGCCTCAAGCGTCCGGCCGTTCCCTTGGAAACGCTTTTACCCAATGAAGAATAGCAGTCTTCGAGACTATACAGTGCACGAGACGATACATTAGCATGGGATGAGTCGAGGATAATGAAGGCGATTGGTGCCGCTGGTCTCTTGTTACAAAGGACTTGAGTGGCACAGGTTAGGATAACTCAGCGGAGCATAGCTGCGCTCATCAGCCTTAAACGTATCCCTCGATGAATAACAGAATGCACCGCTTTGCTAGTTTTAAGAATTATATGTACCCTGCGGTCTGTAATGAGGTCTTGTGAGTGAGGGGCTCGATGAGATGAGATGACTGATTCATGCCTTCTGCTTTGTTCTCAAAGAGCAGGGCTCGCCGTTGCGAGACTGGGTGTCGCCCCATTAACCAGCTTCTATCAAAACACTTGTGAAGCCCATATTGCGCAAGGTACTTTTCACGCAACCTATCACTCAAAACCCAATCCGCCATAGATTGCTCTGTGTAACGCTGTGGGTGCAATTTATCTGCAGCACATCTGTGACTCGCAAATAGTGGAACGGAGAATATTGTACATCGATCTCATCCCGATCGTGCATGCGTGTGTGTGTGTGTGTGTGTGTGTGTGTGTGTGTGCGTGCGCGCTTGTGTGTGTGCGTGTGTGTGTGTGTATATGCATTTGTGTGTTGAAGTTTTTAATAAGTAAAACCACTTTTTTGCAAATATTTTACTTTTAAGCACTTTAGTTTGTCTCACACACAATGTTCCCGGTATGCTAATGAGTGTAGAACTTTGTGCACTAGGCCTGAGAGAATAATGTTCGCCGTTTGTAAATGGATATTGCCTAGAGAATCATCACTATTTAAATCACATTTGAAATTTGTCAGTTGCTCACATAATCACATCTCTCAGAATCTGTGTGAGGAGTTTTTATAGAATATTTGACGTGCTTCTTTTATTCACTGACTCACTCAACATTTACTGTATAAACCAGAGCTCTGACTCACATAAAGTGTGTACATTCCCAAAGCCTTTATTCATAAAAAAAAAGATACTTGGAAAAGTTTTTTTTTTTTAAGTTACAAAATATGCTAGCTGCAAAGCCGAAGCACATCCAGTGAACGGATGAGTTTAAGATATAACACAGGGAGGCTACTTGAGCACAGTGTGGTAGAGTACGGTAGCTCACAACAGCATGGCCATATTACAAACAAAGCATCGGCTTTTAGGCCCAGACCCAACACAGGGGCCTGAAATTGTGGTTATTTATTTATGTATTAAACTCTTTATGAATGTATTTGACTGCAAATATTTTTTTATAAGCTGGATGTACTTATTTTGGAACTGCAGTATGTACAGTACAACCCACTTTTGCGATGATCCTTAATAGAAAGTGCATTTTTCTGTCCAAAAAATGTCGGATATGACATAGAAAAAAATACATTACCATGAAAGCTTCTATATTCCACAAACCCAGTCAGATTTTGACGTGTTTAAAAAATCTATTTAACAACGTGATATGTTTCAGTATAGGGTTGATAAGGTTGTGAAACACGCAACATTGTTCACCGTCTGAGCTGCAACATGTTTGAATGTTGTTTTCATAAGATATCTAATTCAACGTTGAGAAGGAGTTCCAGCAGTCATTTAGAGCTTCTGTGGCAGACCAATCTGTGTCAGAGTTCAAGACTCAAAATACGCCCTTCAAAGACGGATTTGTCTCAATAGCTCAGCAGAAACAATACACAGAAACAAAGAACATGAGCACATTACTGAATTAAAAAAAACCAGTACAGCATGGATTTAGGCAGTTTGACAAGTTGAACAGCCATCGGAATGCCACTCCTGGAAAAGCAAGATTAGATATCTAATCAGGCAAATAAGTCTAAACAAATTAGATGTTAATTAACTAAATGTACGGTTACGCCATGTCTTATTGACTGATTGTCAATGCTTTAAATACAGCACGTGTCAGTCAGATTATATTCTGCTCATAAGAAAACCATGAGCCTTCTCCAAGATTATTGCAAGACCTATTAATCTTACAACATGATAACATTCACTTATCCCGTCCAGCTGAACACATTGTGCCAAGTATGTATCAGATATTACACTTATGGTGTATATTGCTTGTATATAGAATTTTACTCAGACGTACTTGTTCAACACAGTGCTTAGTTTGGACACAGTCTGCCGTATGCTCTGTAGCTAACCGTCTAACCCACTGAACAATGAGGGTGATGACAAATTGCCTTCTAGTGAGCAAGTACATTGTTTGATTTCCTGTCCCGTGACCAGCAAAAGATTGTTGAGCAGATGGATTTATCAATGGGGTGTAAAGCATAATGTAAAATTATATGTTTCATTGCAGCTGCTAGATTAAAAAACACTGTTGACGTGTGTCTAGGGACAGCCTTACGTGTCCTCCTTACAAAATATACAGGGAAAACAAGCTTGTATTTATGATTGTTGTTGTTGCTGTTGACATCCTTGTGTCCTTGCTAAATATTTATTGAAATTAAGTCAGTATTTTATTGTTACTTTTATTATTATTAGTGGTAGTAGCAGTGCTCGGAGGTAGATGAGTCACACAAGTGCAATCCTACATAATAGATTTTCCACATTTCATATTTAACAGTAATATATTACAACATAAGAGTATGACATTTAGATATATCGCCAGTCTTGACATAGCTTCTTAAATAGATAGCAACTTGAAATAATGTTTCTATGTGAGAACTCTTCAAACAGCATTAACTACACCATCTTCACAGGTTAGCAAAGTAAAAAAAATCCTCAGAATACATTTCTTACATGAAAGTCAGTGAATCCAAAGAGCACTGCAGTTTACATACAGTGCCTTTACTCTAGTATGCACAGACGCTAAACTAAAATGCATTGATTTTAGATATGACTATTGATTTCCTGAAAAAGTATTTTGAAGTATAAAATTCATATTTGTATTTAGGCTACATCGTATTTTGTCATCAACCCATACTGTGGATTTACATTTAAATCTAAAGGTGATAAAAATATATTTTTAGTGGCTGTCAGCAGACATGAACATTTAGTCAAAATCCTTTGGCACCAGCTAACCATGAAACTTGTGTTGCCCATGAAACAGGTGGAGCCACACGGTTAATCTAATTTTTCACCTGCTGCTGACTCATATCATAGAGACTCTCAATCCACTGGTGAAATGTGAAAAAACCTGCCGCAGAAAACGCTCATGTTTTACAAGGTCTCATAAATGTGTCTCATAAATGAAGTGCAGCTACAGGTATGTGGGTACTTAGCCTTCGGGGGAATTACAGGTGAGGTTCTGTATGTGCACGCCCAGGAACTCACTACCCGCTGTTTAAAATCATTGAAATTGCCGTTGCTTTTGGTTTAATTGAGTTGAGTTTGCGCTGTATATCCCATCACCCTGGTGTTTGCTTTGACCTTTGCAACGACTGCCCTTAGCGATCGAAGCCGCGGCACTGCAGCGCAACAAAACAGGATGCTTATGAGATCCGTGCTGGGATTCAGCGCTACCGTGGAGTTCGTCGCGTTTCTGGCACCTCCAGACATGCCGCAGAGTGAAATGAATGCTGGTATATCTTTAACTATTTTTGAAACGGTGATTCATATGACCAAAGCGGGCCAGTTTGCTCGGATCTGTAAGGATTCTAGAATGAGTAACGGGGATGTTTTCTCTCCCACACGCCTCACGTATACCTTTTTTTTTATTTTATTGCAATATTGCCGTAGTTATTGCGCTGTATTCCTCTTGTGTTGCTGCAAGAAATTTCACAAAACTCAAATTCTATTGAAAATAATTTGTGATAACTGCTATTTATGTTATTACAGTTGTTTATTTTATGAGTTTATGTAGGAAGTAATTATAGTTGTATCATAATTAATCTCCTCTAACTGCAGACATGTTGTTTCCCTTCCAAGAGGAAGCATTTTTATCATCCTTTATTTTTTGGAAACAAAATGGTTGTGAATTTGGGATCGCATCAATTGTACCAGTTAAAGAAAAAAAAAAAAAAAGTGGCAAGGTGCATGAAATAATATGCAACATAATTAAAGATTTACAACAACAAAAAACCTTCAAAAAATGTAAAGAGAAGTCGTTTCCGTTTCCTTGTTACATCGTTGCTACTGTAAAAGCTAGTGTCCTTAATAAAGGATTGAACCTGACTCACCAATCCATAACATCCCACACACCAGTCAAAAAGTTTGCACTGCAGTTATCCATCTGAGAGCATCAAACTTAGTCCAGTATTATTTCTTCAGGTGGGTGTATAGATCCTTCTGAGACACAGTTCTGGATGGGCTCCAAGCCCTGCGTCCTTCATCCTGTTTGACAAGCCCCTGAGCGAGTTGCATGTTCCTGCTGCTGAGGTAAACTCTTCCAGCTGAGTCAAAAACATTGCAAACTACAGTAATGGGCCGCCTGCAAATCCGAGCTTCAATCATATATTCTCGACATAATGTTTAAACGTATATTGGTATGACATGTCTTAAGAGATCATACTGTAGTTCATAAATCATTGACTGTTGTACACATTGCCTGATGACTTAAGGCATCTCAAATTAATATTTATTTTCTGCGTGGAACACAACTGTGGTCAGACGTAGGAGATTATATTACCTCTTAATTTAAAATGTGTCTATTCATACTTAGTACAAATATCTGTATTGGGAGGTACATGCTGTTCATGCTAACTCTGCCTACCAGCGTACAGCTGCTCTGTCTAGCAGTAACTCTGCCTACCAGCGTACAGCTGCTCTGTCTAGCAGTAACTCTGCCTACCAGCGTACAGCTGCTCTGTCTAGCAGTAACTCTGCCTACCAGCGTACAGCTGCTCTGTCTAGCAGTAACTCTGCCTACCAGCGTACAGCTGCTCTGTCTAGCAGTAACTCTGTCTACCAGCGTACAGCTGCTCTGTCTAGCAGTAACTCTGCCTACCAGCGTAGAGCTGCTCTGTCTAGCAGTAACTCCGCCTACCAGCGTACAGCTGCTCTGTCTAGCACTAACTCTGCCTACCAGCGTACAGCTGCTCTGTCTAGCAGTAACTCCGCCTACCAGCGTACAGCTGCTCTGTCTAGCAGTAACTCTGCCTACCAGCGTACAGCTGCTCTGTCTAGCAGTAACTCTGTCTACTAGTGTTTTGAGTTTTATTTTGGTCTAATTTTATGAGTGCTGAGAAATAACTGCTACATTTAATTATTACTCATTGTAACTGGTGAATCTGCTACCTAGCGAATCACACTAGTTTGGTTCGGGTTAGGGTTAGGGTTAGAATCATCCTGCTATTTGTATTTGGTGCAAATAGCATTGACCACTTAGTACAAATAGATTCTGTCTTAAAAATAATTGTGAAGTCTCTCTGACCAGCAGTTAATTTGAACAAAGTTGACCAGCTGGGGAAGGACATGCAGACTCTACAGTGGACAAACTGACGGATGTCATTGCCATGATTTTCCAAGCTGATTTAAAAATCTATTCTAATTTGAAATAAGGTATATCTTTAAGCAGGGAAATATTGGTACTTTGATACTTAGATGAATTCATCTATCTGGATTCAGTTGAACAATATCCCATTGCAAATGATAGAAAATAATGAAAAATAAATAGCGTAATGAATTATTGAGGTCCTGGTAAGGTTTTCCTGATTGCAATAGAAAACAGAAAAAAAAAAAATTATGCTTTTTTTTTCATGTCATTTCATTCAATTTTGGGGGAACTTGACCTTTATGAAAATGTTTAATATTTAATTTGGGGGAAAACCCTGTTTCACGACTTTGTATCTGTTAACTGAAATACTACAGCAGAGTGTTTAGTGCCCATTTGTAGGAAAAGGCCCAAAGGGAAAATCATTCTGGTTCCACCAGACTTTTCCCTGTTCATGGGAGCAGCAGCTGACAGCTGCCAGAGGAGGTTTCCTTTCTGGTTATCGGTGGAAAAGCTGCTGTTGGGAGTGCAGATTCATACGTGACTGGCAGACAGGCAGTGCAGTTTAATAATGCATCACTCTTAATCCATTATCTAATATTAAACTTTTAACTTCCCCTAATTAGTTCAAATCATTTACAAATGCAGGTAATATTGTGGAGCTGTCGAGTGTCCTCTAATGGCAGCTGCGAACAGTTCCACTGCTGCCAGACCCGGCGAGCACAGAATGAACTAGAACGTGCGTTTGACAATGTGCAGAAAACACCCGTCAGAAGTGCATGGAAATAATGTTGCTATAGAGCAAAGCTCATCTCGCACAGCTTCTATGGTTTTATGCTCGGATTCCCCATGGATGTGTATTAATGGGGTAGAGCAGTAGAACTCTAACACCGCTGGGAGACGTCTGGGGTCAGGGGTGCAGCACCTCCACAAATTCAACAGAAGCTCAAATTAGCCCGTATTGTATGAGTTTAGTGCGTTTAAATTAGGCCATTTCAGTCAGCACACTGCATTAGACAGCAATTGCTCGAAACAATTGAATTCAGTGAACTTGAGAATTGTATACCATGAACGGAGGTTATGTTAAACTACACACAATCCCTCAATTTCATTGCATGCTGTTTTTTGACTGCAGGAGATACTATGTATGTGTGTGTTTGTACTCTAATGCAATTGTATTTGTATACATTTTATATATAATAGCCTATAATAATAATGCCTGGCATTTATATAGCGCCTTTCTCGATACTCAAAGCGCTTTACAATGATGAGGGGGAAACTCGCCTCAACCACCACCAATGTGTAGCACCGAGCAACAGCAGCCATTTTGCGCCAGAATGCTCACCACACATCAGCTGAGGTGGAGAGGGAGAAAATGTTTTTTTTTAGCCAATTAAACTGGGGGATAATTAGGTGGCAGATTGAAAAGGCCTGGGTTGAGAGTTTAGCCGGGACACCCCTAAGTGTCATGGGATCTTTATTGACCATAGTGTATCAGGACCTCGGTGTAACGTCTCATCCGAAAGCCTACACTTTGTCACTGTTGACAAATGTACTCCGAAGGTTCATATCTGCCTGTTGATTACCTGGTAAAGAAGCAATTCTCTTGGAATGTATTTTGCTAATTTATTAGTTCCTACACCTAACATAATCTTGCTCATATTATGATAAACTGTCTCCAAATGTTAAGAAAGAAAGACTTTCTCTGACCAAAAAGCTTGAATGCAAGACTCTGCAAGTTGTAACATTATTGTTCATTGGGAAGAATGGATATCTTCCCAATGACAGGATAATTTAGCGTAATAACTCCACCCAGGGCTGGATCCTTCTCTCCACTCAAGTGGGCTGAGGGTCCAATCATTGAGATCAACAGAGGAATGTGGAGCAAAAATGCAAACAAAGTTATTCACATGAGAGCACTTGTTAAACTGAACTATGATGACAAATTCAGGCTGAAGCGTGAGTCATAGTATATCTCCCAGTTAATCGCAAAAAACATTTAGGGACAGATCCAATCTAACTTCTACCATTGCTTTGTCCTGAACTTTAAGATACAATTTCAAGGGATTGTTGCATTTTATTTCAGATGCTCACACAAATTAATTTATTATACGTGTTAATGCATAGAGAAAATACCTGTGTAAAGTTTTCGAGTTGAAAAAATACACTGACTGAATCTGGCCATTTAGTTTGATTCCTTATTGTACTGTACATCATTCATTGTGAAATCTATTAGATGTGGAGTCTGTTATGACCATAAATTTGCCACGGAGGGCTCAAAATAATTGACTTGATAAATACAAAGTGCTGTATATTTCTTCTCCGCTTTTTTGTGAACTGCTTTTCATCGGAAAACAAAACTGAATCACATTTGAACTTCATTCATAAATATTTCCGTAGCCTACAATATGGATCACTCTTATGCCTGGGTGTAATTTAATGACACTCACCCCAGTAATGACTACACAAATATGAAGGGTTTTTTCCCCCTACACAATATTATGAATGAATTCAAAATATAAAAAAAGAAGCTACAATTTGATTACATCGTGCAAGCTTATGGACAAGGAGCAATGTGACTAGATTGAATATGTCAATAGAAATAAAAAGTCAGTGTGGCATTCTCAAGTGTAATGCATTTTAATTACTTACAGCGCAAAGAACCCAATACTTCTCATGAAAGATGAGAAGTAAAAAATCCTCTGGGAATACACATAAAAATTAAATTAGAGTTCAATATTAATTTAATTACTTCTACATTTTCTCACATTTTGTTTTTCAGAAAAAATATGAATAACCAAATTCAGTATATTTTCCTTTTCACCTTGTCGTCTGCGATGCGTATTTTGCCTACATACTACTCAGAACACATTGTAAAATATTAGCAGTTATTAGTTACCAGTGTATAGCCATACTATAGCAAGAGTATATGAGGCACTGTGTATAGTACTGATGTACCATCTTTCTGCAAACAGACCATATCAACCTTATTCCGGGTCATTTTCAGGTGCAAAATACTGTACACAAAAAAAAAAAACATACAATATTGCTGGTGAAATACAATTCACTGGCCAGATACATACTAATACTAATACTAATACTAATACTAATACTAATACTCTGAACAGGACAGAGTGCGGTCAGGCTGCTCCTGTGAACTTCACAGTAGCATTGTCGAAAATAACTTTGAGGCTACGCCTGTCTTATTCCTTCTCAAGGTGATGAGAGGATCTCACTAGATCAACACCCTGGGAGAATATAGTGTCACTGCTCATACAACAAGGGCTTCCTTGTAAAAATAAAAGTTTCAGAACTGAAATGGGTGCGATTCCAATGTTGCGATTAGACCTTCATTCATTTCTTTTGTAACGGAATGTTGACTTATGAAATTGTTGAAATATAATAGCGTGCTGTCTATGGGAAATTAAATAAAAATCTAACAGTTTTCGTTTTGTAACATGTTTGCTCACTGCCAAAGTCTTTTTTCCGATACGTTCTGTGCCTCAAAAGCAGAAGTGATACTATGACTATGATACTATGTGATGTGCAACAAAACGTTTCAGTGTTAAATAAACTCACAGTAAATTTGACTTCATCTAATGTATCTAATTAGAACATAAAATGCAACACACATAGATTCCACAGATTTCATTTGAAACTATTGAAAATTGTACATGTGAAGTCCTCAGAAGCAGAATAATATATAGTCCTATAGTTAAATTAAATAGAGTTTGATTTGTCCCTGGAACAGAATGAGTAGGACTAGCATCGTTTACTTCATGTTCCGTACATCAGAGAAGAGTGCAAATGTCTGCTACTAATGTCCCTCCTTATGTGCGCACTGCCATTCTGAGAAATTGATTTGTCCAGGCTTCATTTCTTAGCCACTTTTTCTGTATTAAATCTTCTAGAAAATTCTACGTGTGAGCAAAAGAGCCCAATGACTTTTTGTGGGGACAGCGAACAGGGTATAACTCACGTTAGCCATGACACATCCAAACTTGTTAAAGTATGTGACTAACAGAAAAGGATAATTTGAGGATGTGATCAGCGGGCATACAACTGCTTTTCTCGTCTCCTAGAAACCTCGTGTCCCAAAAAGGACAGGAACCTGCCCATGGCCACGCTCATGATTCATAGCACATAGCATTAGGATGTACGTGGATACCACCTTCCTTGGGAAAATACACTCTGTCATGCAAGTTTCAAGTATGACAGTTCCCTTATAAATGGTTTCATGTTGACATAGAAAATATTGATATTTCTCTCATCAAGTCAAGCTAATACAGATTGTGACAGATGTTTTCGTGAATCTTAAGAGGTGGTTTGCTGTGAAGACTGCAAATATAACCAACAGACCAAATATACTATACACAAAAGAAATGTACTGCAGTACATGACTACAAGCCTGGTCTTGACTGGCCAGCTTATGGCCTGGAGTTAAACAACATTTGTCTTTATCTTACAAATAAAGTATTCATGTTTTCTTCATAATGATTCATTCATGGTATAATAATTGCTGCACTCTCAAAACTTTGATTATGTGGTTTTTTTTGTAACAATTTGTCGAGAAAGGTTAACAGAAATACATTCCAATCCAGACACTCAAATTTGAATTTGTTCAATGTGATCCATTATTTAAAAATCTATGAAGGAATGTTTAAATAATATTTAAAAAATCACAATTAAATAAGAGTATATCATAAGAGTTTTTGTATTGCATATTTTTGTATTATATATTTTCATCAACACACATATGTATATTCACTATTATTAATTGTGAATACACAAATATTAATTTGGTTCCAATTAATGTGGTCAAAATACAAATGTATTTCTCAGTGTATCAAAATTTCAGCCCTTTTCTAATCAAATGATTGTTTATGTCTTGCCTCAGTGTATGTTACATACCATTAATAGGCTATCCTAATGAACAACAAATTAAGCTAACAGACTGGCAAAGCACAATATATTTGATTGGAAAAGTATTTCATGATGATGATTATTATTATTATGAACAACAACACACATTTTATTTTCCAAATGGTGTAATCTCACTAGTTTTTTTATATTTACATATGTATATGTTTTTACTACATTTTTTGGGTTTTCTGCTGGTTTACGGCACATTTTATAAAATGCATAATTCCATGGATGCAAAGTATGATATATACTGTAGGTGCAGAAGCATCAATGTGTGTTGAATGAAACTCTGATAGTCAACAGTCACACTGATGTTGAAACCACTGCACATTTAGAAACAATTCACAATTGACATCTGTAACAGGAGGAGACGGTGAAATTGAAGGCAAATGCCTGACACGCCTCCAAAGTCAGCTTCCCTTTTTGAGCGATTAATTTCCAATTGATTTCAAACATACCACATTTACTTCCACTATGGCACAACACTAGCCAGCAGCTCTGCAGTGGGTGAGGTTTGAATTACTTTAATTTGTACCAAAGTTCAATTGGACTGTAAAAGACTTCATGCATATCTCCTAATAATAAAATCAACCAAAAGGGCAAGGTGCGAAAATCTCCTTTTTCCCAGGTGAACTCCTGTTCAGGTATTAATGAAGTCCAGCTGTGCTCAGCTTCAGGCGATAGGCACGGCTTTTAGTACGGCTGCTGATCCTAGGTTATTGGTCAGGATGATTCTAATTTATACAAGTTTAAAGTTTAAAAATATTTAAGATTTTTTACTTTAAGCTGAGGTAAGATCCTGGATAGGTTGCCGCGGTAATGAACTTGGCTGAATGTAAGCTATGCTTCATGGAATCGGAAAGTCAGGACTATTTTTTAAATATTTATAAAAGTTAGAAGAGAACTCAATAATAATGCTTTGAATAATACTCCCCCGGGTGTACATCTGCTGTGTAATGCTTCACAGAATTCACTAGAGAAACTGCAGGGGGATGGGTCTTTACTCTAAATTGCCTTTTTAAACTCCTCTAGGATATTATTTGAATCGGTGGTGTTAACTGTATGGATAGACATTTCTGTTACGCTGACCTTGGAATGATATCCAGAAGAAATTGAAGTTGCATTAGCATTTTTCACCCATCAAATCTTCTAAATCTATATTAAGTCCAATAAAAAACATTTTTTTGGATACAGTATAAACGGCTGAGAATTCAAGAAAGAACCACAAGACTTCTAAAAAATTCACAAAAACTACAATGAAGCCAAGACAAATAACTGCCATATTTATACCGAAAAAGAAACATTGTAAAGTAAAAGACTTTGCACTTTGAATTTGCACTATGAAACCTTTTTTTCCTGTGTAAAGACATTCTATATTATTGCTCAAAACACATGGAAATAAATCTGCTATTAAAACACTCTCACACTGAGGAGTCAAGCCATCAGCAGCTCATGTTTGCATCTGTATCTGCATGAAATGATAGCCAGCGGATCGCCTGTCGTCACACGGGGGTGATAAACGCGCAGTAGGCAAATGATCTGTCTAGAATCAGTAACATAAAATGTTGTTTAATAAATGACATGTACTTTTTTTTTCTTGTTCCAGTTCTGGTATTGCTGTTGAACAATCAGAGCTACTGTGTGTTCATTTTTACCAAAAAGAATAACAACGGGGGGAATGCACACAAATGATGCATCGACATTTTTTCTTTGAACAAAAGTAGATATGTTTAGAAGCTGGGAAACACTCTGCGTACGTATATGACTGAAGATTCGCTGTGGTCACGATGGCTTTTCATGACCACGATGGCGCATGAGACAAACGAGCCTGTATGAGCCTTGCTCAGTTGAAGCTGTTGGATGAAGTGAATTATGTGAATAATTAGGCTAACAATAAACAGCTTCAGATTTCCAATGCAAAAAAACGGGGTTAGAACAGGCTCTGTAAGCAATGAAATATTTAAATGAATCAGGCCTGCAGGCTATTCTCAGAGTATGAAAATTAGTGGTTTTATAAGATGTCCTTACCTAAAATGGTCTTCTTTTCCTGTAGGAATAAGAGAAAAAAACCTTTCACTCAAGTATAATTAGCTATTAAACAGTACAATGTTAAATGTTAAATCTGAAGTGTAGACATTATCCCTATCGGGGATAAACTCTTATAAGCTCTGTTGTAGTTACCACTGAACATGTTACAATGTAGTATTGCTGCCGTTGTGATAGGGTGTAGGGGAAAGGCATCTCTTTACAAAATGTGTTTCTTCTGTCAAAGAAACAGACAAGACGTTTAGGTACAGTGTCCATTTCAGAACTGCTTGTAAAGCGCAATGCACAAATCAAAAAGTTTTAGTAGACCGTTATTGGTAACGGGTGTTTGTCAACCTGATTAAATGTACTGTTCAAGAATGTCACTCAACACAAAGTATGCAATAAACATATATGCTGTGAGAATCCACCAAATTCATTGAGCATAAATACTCATAATAATGTCGTGTGCACAGACACACCAGAGTGTCCACTGTTGAATCACCTAGGGAAGTACCTCCATATGGACATGGATGGAATTTTCATTGATCTCTGCATTCTGTAATTGTGTAAATGCTCACGGTAGGCTTATTGCTTTCATTATATTTTATTAGACATAATGGTAAACAAGTACAAGACAGATAGATGGAAAAACAGTAGCTTTTATAAAGCCATCAGAGCAAAAATGCCGATGTAAATCTAACACTGCTGGTGTACATTTAACACCCAGGTGTGTGTATATGAGACTACGGTTAAAGGCACTGTTGAAGTTGACAAGCTGTGGGAATCCACTGGGATTTAATGTGGCTTCTTATGTATTTATTCACAGCCTCTATATTCCAGTCAATTCGTGAAGAGATCTATGGTAGCAAAAACTATGGTAGCCGTCAAGATTTATCATTATGACTTTGATGACTATGATGATGAATCATGATTGTAATTTAACCATTTTAATCTTAATAATGCATTTTACTTTGTATACTAAAAATTTAACTACTGTAATCACCTGAATGCATTAGTCAAGAATATGACAAAAATGTGTTATTTTGTTTTTGTTTATAGTATAGTAATATTTTATTTATGCATTTAAAAAAATACAAAAATGCTTTAAACTTTAAAGATATGAAAATATGTATTTAGGACTGCAGATAGTTTTACGATTCACTCAAATTACATTGATAAATAGTTGACAAAATATACTGAGAATGCATAATTCATGCTGTTCCATATGTTTAATTTGTCTATGCTTATAATTAACCTCTGAAAGCACAAATATTTCAAGTGGAAATTATTTTTTCTGAAATAAGGAATAGCAAATAAAACCCCACCCTATGCGTGGATCTCTGAAACTGCTAATGCAGGTGAATTTAGAATAACAGTGAAAGAGTACATACCTCTTTTGAAAACGCCAAAAGCACTGTTTACACAGGTGTAAAAATTCAAGTGTGACTCAGGGCCTGATCTACTGCAAGAATGTACCTCAAAAATATCCACAAGAGAAAGCTTTGTCTTCTTATGGCCTCTTTTTGCCTTAGTGACATTCTCAGTATGACAATGTGTCTGGATCCAGGGTCGAAATAGCCGATATTAGACCTACAATTTAGCTGTTCTATTCTATATTAGTTTTAAGTGATTAGGCAAACATGCAAATTTCATTTACATAAAATTCTAAATGGCTGCCAAGTCATGACCTACAGTCATACGAGGACACATTATATCACAAATACAGGTTGCAACAGAATTCATGTCAGAGTTTGAAGAATCGCCTGCATAACAATAGCAACAGTATTGTTGCCAAGTGTTTCGTGATCAATGGTGCTGTTGTAAAAATCACATTAACTGTTGTACACACAGAGGTGCTTTAGTCATCATATAGAAGTCAAATTTGCTTTAGGGATGTTGGGCTTGCACAGGTTAATAAGTAACTACAAATAAAATATTAGCAAGCTGAATATGCTGCTTTTTTTATATTATTTGGTTTTACAGATAAATGGCATTATTAGCAGCAGCCAATAGCATCTTTTAATGGAGCATGCAGTACTTATAAAGGTAGAGGGGTCTGTTTTAAGGACACGCAGAGAGGTTTAAAACACGCTAGTTTTAACTATTTAGATCTGTTGAATTTTTTCAACAGTGCATTGCCAAATTACAATTAAAAGATCTTTCTGTGTATTACCAAGATGTGAAGAACCATTTAAATATATCATGGATTAAACGTCATGTTAGCTATGACACCAAAGCCATATTCCAGTATGTTCAGCAACTGATGGCAAATGAGGTAGGATTTATGGTCATCCATGTAGATTGTCACTCAATAGAAACATATATCTGTACAACAAAAGCGCTTGTGTCCGGTAAGTCTCCTGTACAGCAGGTCTTTGAAACCATTCAGTCTCTTTAGAACAGAGATGGCCAAACATGGTCCTCCAAGGTTTTTGGCTGGTTAAAGGCATGATCATTTTAAACTTGATTTTTGTATGTTTTTTCTATCGGTAAGACAATTCTTGACATTCTGCAACAGGAGAGCTTTTTCCAACTGTCTAAGAGTGATTTGTAAGGTTTTGTAACAATGTTGTTTTCAACAGACTTAATAAATATTGTTTAAGTTCAAATGAGCAGTAAAATATGGAAAACATGTATTTCTGTTTTGATTTTGTTTTGCAAAAAGTAATAATTTTCTGTGTTGTTCACACGAGCAATATATTCATCACTAAAGCCCAATGTGACATATGTGTGATATCGCATCATTTTGCCATCTGAGCGGTAAAATTTCTAAATTGCTCCAGAAATGTGTTCCTTGACGTCCATTTGGTCTGTCTTGCTTCCTTCGTATGATAGAGTGGGTCAGTATGGATAAAAACATCTTTAAAAAGCATGTGAATAGGGGACTAACTTCATTGCTAAGTATGCTGTACTGTACCAAAGCATAATATAAAATTTAAAAAGTGATAGAACATCAATGGATATATTTATTCATATCTCAGTTCTGTCTAAAAGCAGCGATGATTGCCTGCAACATTGCCTGCAGCTGTGCTCATGTAAGCACAATGGGCTGTACAGGGCCATGATGTAATGGTATGCATTAGCATTTCAGGAAAAATAACCATTGCATCTGTGTATTTCAATATTTTGACTCTTGGGTCATTTCTGAGTTTGGCTCACTAAGCTCAAAACAGTCTGCTGGAGAGCATTCCCTGACAATCCAACTCTTTTCAGGAATGTTAGTTAATGGTATGCCAGGTCATCATATAAAGAGGGATGTAAGGAAAATGGGAGAAAAAAAACAATCCCTTGCGAAACTCAAAGCTTTCACAACTGTTTTAAAAAAAAAGCCTCACTCTCAATACGTGTGTATATCAGTCTACGTTCTGTATGTGGTCTGCAATAAGTTAAGTGCAAACAGATTTGCGTTAAACTCAGAGAGCATACCGAGGCGTAGCGTGACAGGGAGAACATTACATCTGAAGCGAAGGAGTACAAAATATGTATTGCACGCAGACCGCTAGCATGAATGGGGAACACGTTACTGTGATTATGGCGTCAATTTAGGTTCAAAGGTGATCGCCCCAGTCAATGCTAATGATGTTTCAGCGGATTTCTGAAGGCCGCCAATTACGTTAAAGGGAAGTTTGCGGCCATACAGGAAATGTAACGCAAACAAACACTCTAATTTAGTCTTTTTTTCTCTCTTCTTTTCATGCTGTCAAACCCATGGACCCTCAAAGCAATAGCAATTATAAGTTATAAATAGAAGCAGTGAATTGTTAGACTCTGGTCAGAGTTTATTGAAGGCCACACTCTCTGCTCCTCTCAGGAGCTTCTTGGGCTTGCGAACCGGTGATGTTTTGAGATGGACCCCCTTCCTCGTACCCCTCCGTGAGTCACAGGTGCGCCCTCTGGTTCCAGCCCACCCCCTCCTTTCCGTTCAAAAAGGCAAGCCTCGCTGGGAATAATTGAAATTCCATTCCCAGGTCAACACGGAAAGGGAGAATTCCCTGTGTTTCAGTTAAAAACAACCGTGTCATTTAATAACCGCCCTCTGAGAGAGTGGGGGGGACTCCCAGGTTAAGACACGGCGCTTTTTTTTTGGGTGAGCTCTGTCGGCGGGCGTGAGGGAGCGCAGGATGGGGGACAGGGGATCGGGATTTTTAGGTCCGCGCCATGTGTTCCCGGAGATCTGTCTGCATCTGGACTCAATTTCCTTTCACCATGTCACAGGCAGAAAAGTTTCGGACGTGAGTCACAGCCCTAGGGCACCATTTTTTTTTCCTTTACGGCCGGGCCGTGTACGGCGAGGACCGATGTGACTGGGCCATTGTTGTGGCCGCCGTCCGTGCGGCACGGCCAAAGGGCGAGGCTGCGGCCATGTTTTTTTTCCCACAGATCCTTCCCTCCAAAATCCTCGGCTGCACCAACCCACCCCTTCCCCGCAACACCCCTCCCCCCCACCATACTCATCACCCCTACAGCCCGGTCTGGGGAAGGACTGACAGATGGAGCGCTTATCAGCTTCCTCGTCTTCCCTGCTAACGAGCAGACATGGCGTGCAGCGAGCCGTGCGTCTCGTTCGTCACAGTCTACCTCAGCCGACCCCTCCGGCAGTGACGCCCCAGAGCCCCGACCTGACAAACGGTCGTGAGTCCGCGTACGTCAGCCATCCTGCTTGCTATCTCTCTCATCGTTCGCACTGTTCGTGTCTTTTTCGTAAAGACAAATATGAAGGGATTTAAACAAATCTTTCCTGTCTGTTCTTTCCCATACCACACACACACACACACACATGTAGACACACACACACATACTTGTTGCGCTTTCTTCCTGCAGACATCAGCAAGCGTTTCCCATCTGTCCGTTTTATTCAGCTGCCGTCTGGTCCAGACCTGTTTTTTTTGGGGGTTTTTTTTCCCCGCTGCCTTTTCAGTCCACATATGGGAACAGGCAGGGTCATTCTAGATTGTTTTGAACTCGCTCCAAGTAGCTGGTGAAAGCAAAGCCTCTACTTTAGGTCACTGGTTGTGTGGCAGCCTATTGGGCGGATGGGTTTTAGGGAGGGGAGGGGGGTTTTGGGTCAGAATATTCCATCTCGGCATAAAACAACGGGTCGGAAAATTATTCAAAGAGCTCTGATGCTGAGCAGTTGCTGATCGGCGCCTTCTGGGGATTCGCCGCGAGAACGAGCTGCCGATGGCTTTTAACAATGCTTTGGCCCGGGCGTCGATCGCGGGACCCCAGTGTGAAAAAGAGGGCCCCGTTTTCTGGTCGCACGCATTCTTCTTCTGCTTCCTGTCTTTTGTGACGCCCGTGGCTCTGCCCGTCTGGCACGGAGCCAGAAACGCTGACAACGAAACATCTGGCGTCCACAACAACCCCCGGCCGCCTCCTCTCCCGCTCCCACCCCGCCCTCGCTCCGCCTCCGCCCGCTAACGACCCTGACTTTGAAAATGACCTCATTAAACTGCGTCTTCCCATCCATTCTGATAAACACAAGGCTAATTTATTGGTAGAATGCGAGCAGCTTGCTGTTGCGATGGACCTCACAGTGATGGCGCTTTTTCTCTTTTTGCCTCCAGGCACAAAGGGCCTCCCTGGCCTGAACTCTGGCTGTTGACATTAAAGATCGGCCACTTGTGGAACAGGCCCGCGAGTGTGACTCTCCAGCAGGAACTCGCCAGCTGAACCAACAGTCAGGACGAAGAAGGCGTCCCGAGCCGTAAATCCTGGCTAGAACTTCAACACAAAAAAAAAGAGCGCAAAAAAAGCAACTTTGACGGTTTCTGAGGCTTTTGTTGGACAGGGTCTGTTTACTGTAAGGTCACTGTACCAAAATGTGCTCGTGAAGTATTACCTCACACTGTTGTTGCAGTTGCAGTTTGTCTTTTTGTCTTGTCTATCTTTGTTCCTTCCAGGGAACTTTGACTTTATTGAGCGTTGGGGGTCACTAAAAATCAAACCGTCAACAAAAGGAAATTAAAAATAAACATAAATAAACATAAATGAAAAATAAACTTTAGCGCAATTCAAATGTGTGAAAGTATGAAAAGCCGCCAGTGCGGAATGGAACGAAGAAAGGACAAAACCTTGAGTTATAGCGCACGGACATTCATTTCCCCATGTAGCGCTGCTGTAAAAGGACATTTAGAGTTTAAAACTCTTGACCGGGGCTGAACAAAGAATGATTCCTACAAAAAAAAAATATATATAAAATAAAAGTGAAGGGATAAATAGAAATATAAGCCTGTTGAGGACCACCGGGCGCATCTGACAGCCCGCAGTGTGCTGTTCCAGGCTTCTCAATGAAGCCTTCCTGACAGCACTGCAGTTAATTCCCTGGGATCATTTCCCCCGGCCTCATTTGAGTTTGTGTCCTCTGCTCATTTCCATATGAGTCACCCTGTGGTTTGGACTGTGGATCAAGTGCTCCCCCCGCCCCCCTCCTCCCCCGCCCCCCAACACCACTGAGTCTGTCAGAGCGTACATGAACTGCAACGGATTCAAAGCTCATGAAGAAATATTGGGCTATATGAAGCGGTCCTCTACAATGATGCACTAGTGTCCCTTCCTTCAGCTGGTTAAAGATTATAGGTCTGTGTTTTTGACAGTCCACAGGGCCCAGGGGAAGAGGCTAGGGGTTGCACGTATGGGATTGCGTACAGCATTTCGATCCAAGTCGGATCTTCGCCAGCTCAAAAGCGGTTTTTGACCTACGAGGATCCGACTAGGATCGAAACGTTGTCTAAGAAAGGGGCAAGATGGTTTTTCGGAGTGCTGCCTCTACTCTTTTTCTGCAGCTGTTGTGATGTTCACATAACTACTTATTTAGCCGTATAGAATGGCCTAACATGCCCTCAGTCTCCAGTGACTACTGACTGGAGCCTTTCCACCCAGCTTGCCTGTAAAACATCATTGTTCATCCTGATCCAGTACCATTACCATTACAAAGAGTCTAAAGAAGTAAAGGGACGCCTGCTATGTACAAAAATCTTCTCCAAAGATATAAATCACCATATTAAAAAGTATTTCAGTCTATAAATAAGCTTTTTTTATGTTTTTAGAACTATGCATCACTGAAAGAAAAGATTTTAAGACCCATATGTGTTTCTAGAAATATGTCTGTGACATATTTATTACAGCAATAGATTTGAGATATTAAAGTGCATGGCGCATGTAATTCAGTAATATCTGAACCAAGAAATGACAGGAAGTACATGGCTTAAGTTTACCGTTTAATTTTCCTTGCAGAAAATTTTAATGATGTGTGGATGAGTTCCATGTCTCATAACTTTCCCTCACTCATATATACATTTCACCTGTTGATGGCAAAATTGACTTCCATGTTTGCCTTGTGCTTAAAATAGAACGTTCGAGAGGAAACGTAGAAACATAATTTTAACGGTACATAATATTTTGCTTGTAGAGTTGTAATCAGATCTAGATTGGGTAAAATGTACTTCTCAGGTAGTGTTCTTTACTAAAAAAAAACGTGTTCTTTCTACAATCGTATACTGACCATGCTAATGCCAGGATTGGCCAGGGGTCACAGTTGGGGTGGCACGTGATTGGCCATGACCTGTCCCAGGGAGGGAGGGATTCAGTCAGCGGCCGTTCCCCGCCCCATTACATCATTGCGATGCCCTGGGCCAATCAGCTGCTTGCCTGCTGCAGTGCAGTGACTGCGCAGCTCATCTGCTACAAATAAACAAAATGTTGGAGCTCTGACTGTAGTGATGGAGGATGTTGCAGTGATGGGGGTAACCCGACCCAAGACATCTATTTATGCAGTAAAACGCTCAGTGTTTTTAACCAGAGTGTCATTGTATGTGAGTCAAATGGGGATGCAATGTATTCTATCAGAGTTTATTTAACACACTCTCAGAAATAAAGGTCCAGTGGAGGTACATATTTTTTCTTTAAGGAACTAATTTCCCAAATGTACCATTTGTTCTATTCGGGTACTAATAACTACCTTTTCAAGCAAAACGGGTACAGATTAATTATGTATTGCTGACTAGGGGTACTACCACAGAGACAAGTGTTTGTACTTTTTTAGGTCCTTTCCGTACATCTCAAATTGCAGCGAACATGTATAACAACTCTAATCACAGAGGCACATGCGCAAAAAAAATATTATTCTCATGGTACGTGTTCATCATGAGGGCATTGATCCTAATTCGGTGACCAGGGGAGTGCTACAGACACCAGGAGATGTTGTTTTCTGTTTCATCTTTAGCTGGGCCACTTAATGGATCACATAATATCCTTCTGGCTAACATTACCCAGAATCCCATGCTCTTCCAGATGTCGGTCCTCATTATGGGGAGGCGGCCGAGATCTGCTCCAGACATGGCTCCAAATTGCATTCCTGGTGCCTACACACCCTTGATCTCCCAGAATTGTTTTTGACATATACATATATATATGTGTGTGTGCGTGTGCGTGAGCGCGTGCGCATGTGACCGAGAGTGCATGAGGGGTTGGTGAATGAATGGTAGTAGAAAGTGGAAGTCTCAAAGTGAACCTCATTCCACAATGCTATTCAGCTGAACTAAGCAAGGACCTCATAAATACTGCAGGTCTAATACACCTTCATTGTCATCCGTGTAAAAAAATTAAATAACCACGCAGACATGATATGGACATGATTTAGGTGAAATTTTACAGTTTAAAAACTTCAAGAAAAAGTTGCTGTCCAACAGAGTACATTCTACCCGCCTTTTTATGGCAGTGCAATGACTTTTATGCAATCCTTTGAAGAAATATATGCGCTTTAAAGAAAGAGGGAAAGAAAAGTAATAGGCATCATGCATCACTGTAGAACATTGTGATGTGATGTAATTATTATTTCTTATGCCATTTATCTTATTTATATTGTATGTGTATTTCAGCACAGCAATACTAGTGTGGAAATAAATTACAATTTTATTGAGATGACTACAAGTCATTATAATTATCCTATAGTCGACATCAGCATCAGATTTTGCTAAGTAGGCTCACCCATCTGCCATATCGCTCTCAATGAACATATTTCATATCCCAGCCATTACTTTGCATTGCACATTACATTCATAATGGTCCAAATATTTCATACATAATCTTTGAACAATTTACAAACAAAACCCAGTCCAACTTAGATTTCGCTATTTATCAAGTAGAGACTGCAGGGCTGCTTTTGTATCTGTCGACATAGAACAATAGAAATAGCTTTAAAACATTAAAAGTAAGTAAATCAAGTTAATGAACAGTTGCATAGGACGGTAAATGTAGTGTATAATTATTGTAAAACAGCGTAATAAATGATTATTCGAGCTGATTTAAAAACACACCAAGAGGTAAACAAAAAGTTTTTTTTTTTAGGGCACATTAGTTTCCGCACATCTTCATACTCAGATATCCCCATCCTTAGAAAATAATTTACATTTGTAAGGTTTATGTTCAGGCCACAGACTCATTATTTGTTTTATCCTCCCAAAATGTTCTACTTAAAATGTAAAGTTTTAATTTGGAGAATTATGCTTGCATGACAAGGCTATGCTATGCTATGCTATGGTTGTTTCATAGAATATGGGATTGTACCCAAAAATATCCCATACTTAAAGCCTAACGCGAAACCCCAGCTTATCTACATTGAAGGCTCAGTACATAATGTGGTCTATTCTTTACTTGCCAGACATTGATTATGGCATTACTATTAGCATAACGAGTCATACGTGTATGTTTTAATGAATTCACTCATTGATCCAAATCTACAGCTGGTGTTTTAGCTACATTTAACTCAAAGTTTTTAGGATTGACGTACGCGGCTACTGTAAACTTGACAGACCCTGATTGCAGAATAGGTCTCTATGTGCAGACTCTATGCTTTATGTGTTACCGCGTCTGGAAGAAGCCATCGCCGGGCCAGTGAACTCAGGAAGTAAGCCAAAACAGATGCGCTTTCGGTGTTTCTGGCACAGAAACCTATAGCATATAAGGATGCGGTGAGACAAGAGATGACCGAATTGTAAATGAACCTCGTGTTTTCCAAAGCACAAGCATTTGGTTCATACTACGTTTACAATTTAATTGTTTAACAGTTTGATTGGATTTCAATTAAAAATATCTGAGGCAATTTAGAAACTAAGGCATGGATGGAGCAAACAAAATGGATTGGCTGTAAATATCCAGCTGATTGTAAGTCTACTACAAATATCTAAAAACGTAATACTAGAATCATATTAGCTGCTTGTTTCCACATTGGAATTGAACAATTGAACCTGACGTACAGGTCTGGATTCAGTAATTTGTTAAATTTTACTTCCAAATAAGTACATTTACATACACACATACAATAAAAGTGAAACCATTTACAGTTAGGTGATTACTGAACTCACCAAAAAGTGTTTGTGAAGGTCACAACCTGAAATTGCAGAAATATGAAATCTGATGATTGTTATTGATATATTATTATTATTAGTATTAGTAGTAGTAGTAGTAGTAGTAGTAGCAGCGGTAGTAGCAGTAGCAGTAGCAGTAGTAGTAGTAGTAGCAGTAGCAGTAGCAGTAGTAGTAGTAGTAGTAGTAGCAGTAGTAGTAGTAGTAGCAGTAGCAGTAGCAGCAGTAGTAGTAGTAGTAGTAGTAATCTATAATAATTATAATAAGAGTTCAGACAACTACACATTCAAGAGTTTCAAGGATTGTGTCCTGTGTGTGCATTTTGATACCTGCTTAGACATGCTCGAAAATGTGAAAATATAACTTTCCTTCAGTGACATATAATCCCCTGAAAAGTCCCAACAAAATGCAAATCAGGAATGATTTTCATTAGTTTTTGTTTTTTTGTTATTTCGCATTCTGTGCTGCTTGTGTACTGTACAGGAGAGGATCACCCGCCGAAACGCCGCTCAAAAAGCAGAACAACGCCCATAGAGGATCAACCGCCAAAACGGCGATCAAAAAGCAGAACAATGCCCATGCCTGATGTGCTGCTTGTGAACTGTACAGGAGAGGATCACCCGCCGAAACGCCAAAACGCCGCTCACAAAGCAGAACAACGCCCATAGAGGATCAACCGCCGAAACGGCGATCAAAAAGCAGAACAACGCCCATGCCTGGTGTGCTGCTTGTGTACTGTACAGAAGAGGATCACCCGCCGAAATGCCGAGACGCCGCTCAAAAAGCAAGACAACGGCCATGCCGGATGAACAAACGCAGAACATATCTCACATGTATTTTTCACAAATGAGGAACAATATTTATAGCTAAAGTATTCCGTTTGAAATACACGTTGCGATTACCGCTGCAGCGTTTGACGAGGTTCACTCGTATCGATGCGATAAAGGTGGGGTTTGACGAGGTTCACTCGTATCGATGCGATAAAGGTGGGACGGAGGCATGCGAGGACATTCATTCCCGGCCCGGCTTGAGGAAACGGTAATTGTTTCCAGAGGCTTTAGGAGTGTACCGACGTCAGGAGTGTGTGTTATAAGGATAGGAAAGTTGTAGTCAGACCTAAATATTGGGCTTTGGCACAGCCCAGGCCTCTCTTATATGGAATAAATGATGTTTAGTTTTAAGTAAGTGGGTTACCCCGGCCTGATGAATCAGAGGCGCATGATCCCCCCAAATGTAAAAATATCACAAAGGACCAGATTGTTTGTGACTCTTTGGATAGAAATTCATGTAAAAAAAATAATAAAAAGTGATCTGCCCCCCACTCCTTCCCCACATCAAAGCCAGAGAATTGAAAACCATTAAAAGTAATGTGCCACTTATTACATTTGCAACAACTGTTCTATAAAAGTGTGTAAAATGTCAAATTGATCTTTAAACAATACCCTCGCAATGATCTGAAAGGGAAATATCGCTTCACGACGGCGGGAGAAACGGACTGATCGTTATCAAAGTTGGTCGCCGGACGAACTTTTTTGCCATTTTAAAATAAAACGGCGGTATTTTCCAGTTTCTGCTTCATGCCCATTTAGTTTAGTAATAAGGGAGGATGGTGACGGTGCTAGTCCTTGGCGGGAATAGCCGTTGTGTGGAATGTTTGGTGCGGGGAGGCATTGTTTCCGAACTCTTTGTGCCAGCTCTCGTGCTCCGTTGGGAAGCAGAGGAAAGTCCGGGCACATGGGATCCCGGGGGCTGGCTCTCGCTGGAAAAGAAACAAAGAGTTTACCAGTGCCAACTGGAATTTGAAGGCTCTGTTTGACGTTGCTCTCCTGGAAATCACACCCATAGTATATAAACCTGGCATGGAGGAATAGCGGGTCATAGTCGGATGTATCTTGAAATGAGTGTTATATTCTAAAAGGAAATGTGATCTCAACATCTTGTCGAATTTTACATTGTGTCTAGTTTATGCTTGCAGGGTATTGTTTAATGTGATTTTTATAAATTGTTATGGAAAAAAGCAAATGTATGTGTGCCATTTATTTTTTAGTCGAAATGGGTACTTTTGAACAAAAACTTTTATTTTTTTTAACACTATATACTTTCTCCTCCTCCTGTGATCTGCGTATTATGTTAAATATGAAAAACTGTAACGAAAAGCTACTTTCCTGTGGGACAGTGACAAGCAGGTAGATTTTATTGACACTAATGACATAGAATTTGCCTGAAGCATTTTGTTAACAACTGAAAATGCTCCAATTTGAAACCCTGCACACCTGGGTATCCTTCAAAAGAGAAGCATCAAAGATAGCGGGTACTTCCGTAGGCCTTTTCTTTTTCTATTTACTTTCTTCTTTTATGGATTATTTTTCTCCCTGGAATGCCTCATCGTGACATTCATCATTCCATGTGGGCCTGTCGAATGCACTAAAATCATTTTCAAAGCAGTCAAATTTTGGTCGTATTGGCTCTGTGTTGCAAAATGGTACTACATAACCATTCATAAATGTTTATGCCAATAACTACAAAGAAACATATGGTGTGTGCCATCACTTCCCACATCAGCGGTGGCATATAACACCATATGCCTATTTGCACCATATGACTCATTAACAGAAACATTTATGAATGCTCGTGTAGTGCTTATGAAAGTTCTATGTAGTGCTTATATGAAGTGGCACCATAATGGGTCACGCAGCATGGCAGCCATAGCATTTAGATATACAGTAATTTAATCTATGTCTATTTTAATCTGTCACTACCATATACTTCAAATCTCACAAATATTTTTCGTAATATAACAGCGATATGGGAATTTGACTGACTGTGAATTGTGAATGGCTGACATTTTGCCTATGGTGAATGCTTTTTATTGCATCGCACGTTAATTTCTCTGAAAGCTCATTCTGCTGGTCTGTTACTCATATAACCTTCACATATTGCAGAGAGGTTCATAATGTGATATTCCTTTGATATTTAAATCGCAATATGCTGGCTGGCTGACATGTGGCTGCCATGCTCCATGCGGCGAAAGCAAACAGATGAAAGGCATTTCTCCTGATATCCGGCTTATGAATCCTCTCCAGGTGCTGCAGGTAGCTTCACAATGCAGCGAGTTTTTCATGTGTTATAGTTGGTTCGGACACATACGACACGTGGTTGTCACGACAACCGAGAAACGAGCGCTTCATCTTGATTTGAGAATGGCTTCAATCGTTTTGTTTCACACGATTAACCAGTCTGGCTGTGTTAAAATGTCTCGCATATTCCCATCTTATACCCATCCGTATCAACTGCAGTGTTACTTTTTTGAATTCATTGTAGCAACTATAAAAAAGTAATTGATGTATTTTGTTAAAGTTTAAATGAATGGGCATAACCCTTTTCTTTTTTTTTTTTTTTTTTCATTGATCTTTGATCATGGTTTGATCTTTGATCATGGTTATATAATAGCAGTTGTGTGTATCGAAGCCATTTTTATATGATAGGGTTGGTTTTTGGAGCATTGCATGGTGGACATAGTATAGCCATTCTTGAGATTCTCTTGCATTTTCTTTCACACTCAAATAACCTTAAAAAAATTTACTACGCAAATTCTAAGCGAGTAAAATACATTGTTTGGTATTCTTGCTGCACTTGCTAATTCTTTGTATGCCTAGCATGCATTTTGGCTTGGAGGCAGATGCAGGCACTAGCAGTCTCTACTTGTATTTGTAATTGGATTTCATGCTGGCTTAGTTTCTACGGGAAAGAGGAAAAATAATCTAATTATATTTACTCATTTTTCCATTTGTCTCCATCATAGCATGTGGTCATTACAATAATTACAGAGAACGAAGAGACTGGCAAGATCTGAATTGGGTGCCTATGCAAGAATCAGCCTACACAGTTTGATTTCAAATTTATTTAGCGTGGCATCATTTGAGAATTATTTTCTCCTAATAACCTGTAATGTAAAGGATGAACTTGGCTTATGGCTTATTACGGTATACTTTGGTTATTATAAAAAGCAACAAGCTCAGGTGTGAAGGCTTAATGCTTGCAGTAAGAATACAGCAATATGTCTCATCAAAGGTTGATTGCGTAGATTTACAATTCACAGTTTAATCATTTAGCACTCAGCAAAAATGGTGGTGTACATTTAACACCCTAGGGTGTATATATGAGACCACGGTCTTATATATGGAACATATATGAGATCACAGTCTCATATAAACACCCTAGAGTGTTAAATGTACACCAGCAGTGTTAGATTTACACTGGCATTTATGCTGTGCAGACATGCAAGCTAACACCATAAGAGCTACAGAGGTACAGTTATAATAACTTATATTCCATATCATGTAGTTGCCTCAAGACCTGTAAGATTCCGTGAGGTCATTCCACCACTGGACAGGGCCGAGAGGGGCGGTTGCTGGGAGCTTATAGGGATGGGACAGCCAGCTGGAGCAGGATGTTGAATGGACAGGTCATGGAGTGTATGGTCCATAATATCATCAGGGTGCAAACACACTAAAGAAATATAATCTAATGCACAGAGAAAATAATATATAGCATGGTATAATGTATACTTTAGTAATGAACCCAGAAGTTCTCACAGAGAAAGTTAAGTTTGAACTACACAATATTTACTTACACACTGGACTCGCACAACAAATGTCTCGTGGAACATGAAAGAGCCACCAAATTAGTATATAACGATATTCACTAAATATATACAGATTAACAATCCGCCTACCAAATACACCACACCATATTACACCTCAAACTAACTTTTTTGAATAATTTCAGCACATAAAACCATGTAACCAAATGTAAGATGCATGTTAATTTTGTATATTTCATGCTATTTTAAAACATAGCAATAAAGAACTAGCCTTTGAACATTGTAGACGCCTATTGCATCCCCTCACAAGAAGCAGGAAGACAAATATTTATTCCATGAACTTGATTCTATATCCCTCATATAATGGATGCATACATTTTAATTTGCATCTCATTATTCTAATACTTTTTCTCTGAGGTATTGTTTTAAACTGTCCGTGGTGTTTTCTGCAAGTGGAAGTCAAAGCAAATTCTCTTAAGGCTGCCACATCGATTCTATTTTCTGCAATAACTACTATTTTAAAAAGGCATGTGTATTTATGTTTTTCTAAAGGATTTTTTTTTTTTTGCAGAATGGAAAAGGCGCACGTGGCGTGTTCGTGTGAGAGATACGCGTCTGATTCATCCGCGTGTTTGGCAGAACTGGTTGAGTGACTGTTGCTGAGGGGCGTAACCCCAGTGACTCAATGATCAGCTATGTTCTTGTCCAAGGTGAGTGACTCATAAGGGTGGTATGAGTCACTCACCAGCCTCGTGCTATCCCTGCTGAAATGGCCGTTGGGATAACGAGGGAAGTTCGAGAGCTAATCAGCGCGCTGCAGCCCACCGGCCGAATGGGACCGATTAATTCAGTCCGCCATTAAGTTCCATTGAAGTGTTCGGGCCATGTAGTTTATTTTCTTCTGTCCTGAATTGATTCCTTACCCAGTTGGCTCTTTGCTCTCTGAGTATTCCCAGCTGTCTCAAGTGAGTTCACGTCTCCTTTGCTGATAGATTTGGGTTCCCATCTCACCCGGCCGCTACTGTAAAATGCACGTGTTCAGTTGGACGCTGTAGCAATGCAATAGCAGCCCATTATTGTTTTAGAGTGGCTATAAATTACTTCATGACACATTACAGGAGAGAAAAAAAAATTATTCCACAAGAAGTCTATTGTTATCTGTGGTTGTTCTTGAACAAGCATACAACGTTGACACGTTGTATATAGAAAAGTAATTTACATGATCTGAACCGAGAGTGAACCAAATTGGAAACGGGATTGGGTCAGCGTCGGTGGCATGCTATTACAAAGAGGAACATAACCTCTGCCATCAGTCAATCAATTGGTCAATAAAATGACATTGCGTACTTAGGCCACAATGATATATACAAGTTATAATCGGCTTCAACTTGCCGATCCTGCAGAAGGGTAAATCATTTGTAGAAGAGATCGTTTATATTGCATGCAGGAGGGCCTGTTTCTTTCTGAGCTCTTGTTGCATGTGTGCCGCCCAACAATACTCTTCCTCACATAAGAAAGAAAAAATATGTATTGTGTGGCTATAGATAATAAGAGCACGCATGAAAGAGGATCCTCCAAGTTTTTCTCCATAGAGGCAGCATGCCCTTGGCTGCCATTGTGAAGGAGACAGCTATTATCTTAGCCCCCTCTCTCTCATCAAACACGGTAGCTGTGAAACTCAAGCTATCCAACTCGACTTTCTCTCCCCCCCCATCACAAGATGTCTCATTTGTGCTTTTGTGCCGGGTAGCTACATACTCACCGTTGAATAAAAAATGTTTTAAAACGTTCATAATAAAAAGAAGAGAAGTGCCGTTTTGAGAGAGGGAGATAGTGAAAGAGAGTGAGAGAGAGAGAGAGAGAGAGAGAGAGAGAGAGACTAATACATATCTCCTGCTAGATAACCCCTTCTTTTATTCACCCCTGTTGCAAATTGCATAAGATACTGTAGGCTTGGCTTATGAGACCATGAAATTCTGACTGCTCCAGCGCTCTCCCTTTTCAAAAGGGATAACATCGACGGTAATTATAAAGATATGGTGTAAAGGCTGAATAAACAAGTTTCTCTTTAAAAGACGGCGTGCCCGTCTGCGCTTCTGCAATTAAGGAGACTTCTTCTTCCCACACGTCTGCTATACAAGCAGCCGCCGTGCAAACGGCGTACACGTACGATAATGAAGGTCCTCGCATAGGAGGGTTCTTATTTTTATTCTGTGCACACATTAAAGAAGCGAGCAATTTATATAAAAACATCAAAGGAATGCATTTCTACAGATGCAGCCTGATTTGAGAACATGCTTCCGTTTGCCTTGCTGTTATGGGGCTGGAATTAGATGGGACTTGGGGATGTAGATTTGCCTTGCTGTTATGGGGCAGGAATTAAATGGGACTTGGGGATGTAGATTTGCCTTGCTGTTATGGGGCAGGAATTAAATGGGACTTGGGGATGTAGATTTGCCTTGCTGTTATGTGGCTGGAATTAGATGGGGCTTGGGGATGTAGATTTGCCTTGCTGTTATGGAGCTGGAATTAGATGGGACTTGGGGATGTAGATTTTCCTTGCTGTTATGCAGTGGCACCCCCAGAAATGTTTTATAGGGGGGGCCGGGGGGGGGGGGGGGGGGGGCACTGAAAATCTTGGGGTGGCACACCAAAACCAAAAGCCATAACTGAATTTCAGGAATTCTATTATGTTGTTGTAGTATATAAAAAAATATACATTATATACAAAAAATATACATTATTGATTTAAATGAAGAGTACCTAATGTAAAATATCAGATAGAAACATATTAGGCAGACTCAGAAGCATATTATGCCTATGCGACTCGCGAGCCACGACGGGGGGGCAGCAATTTTATCAGGGTGGCCGCGCCCCCCCCTGGCCACCCCTTGGCGGCGCCACTGCTGTTATGGGGCTGGAATTAGATGGGACTTGGGGATGTAGATTTGAAGACTGAGCAATCCAATTTTGGAATCCCTTGAAATGCTCATGGTGGTGGTTTATTGTTTTGGAGTGGTACATAATTAACATGGCTCTATTACATAATATACCAATCAATATAATTATTTAGATATATTATAGGGAGGTTTACAGCTTGGTTAAGATGGCATCAATACCATTACCCAATAATGATTTAGCCAAGCATTCTATAACAAAGCTGTCGTAGGTTCATAAACTTATGAGATCAACAAGTTTAAAGTTACTGAGTTGCACATATGGCTGGTTACATTTTAATCAATCGGCAGTTTAGCTCAAGCAGAGTTCTTATGTTCTAATATTGCAATAAATTAGTTTCACAGTATTTTTGTCATAATTTGTAGCAAGGAACAGTAGTGCGCTATACCATTTAATAACAAAATATATTTTATAACAAAACCTATACCGGTTTCTACAACTTTTTGCGAGGAAATGTGAATTGAATTTGTTTCAAATAAATGAATTTTTTGTTTTTAATAAAATCATTAATTTTGCAGTTTTTGGGTTTCTATTTTATGCCTCATTTTCTTTTCATTCCATAAATATAACACTATTGCAAGGGAAAAGCTGATATCCACTTAATCCTTACACATTCGTAAAGAACTGCGAAAACAGCAATACAAACAACAGTTTTTTTATTTGATTAATAAACTATTTATAATATGCATGTAACAAATTGTAAAAAAACAAATTATGTGCTTCCTTCAGAAAAAAACTCACTAATCTAAGCAACCCTGTTGAACAATATTCATATTTGTTGCATTACATGGAACCAAATATGTATTTTTTTATGAACAAATACACAAATAAAATTTGAGCAAACCAAAAACTGAAAAGCGTTGAACTACTTTTTTGTTTAAATTGTAGAGTGCTTAGTAGTATGGCTTGCTTTGCCAGAAGTTTTCTCATGCGAGGTGTGAATTGCATGGTTTCCTATTGGGAAAAAGTGGAAATTTTACAGACTGTACAAAACTCTCAATTTATTGGCACGAAATCCCTATAATAAAAAGTTTCAGTTGTACTACAACTTTTTAGTCAATCAGAGTATAATCTTGCTTCTTCAGTTAATCGGTTTTGCAGATATATTCTATATTTCACAAATACTTTTTTGCTATTTCGAGTCGATTCATGTTATTTTTTTTCATTGCTACCATGACTGCCATGACCATGACTACATAACATGGCAACCCATTATACTATTTCGTAGTTTTGGAAAGTTGTAACAAAGTATTCTTTTTGAATATAGTGATTATTTGCGTGATCTAAAGTACACGATAAATCCTAAGGAGCGATACATGTGGTTTTACGGCTTTTAGGATTTAAGATAAAAAGCAGAATTTAGCTTTCTTCAGCGCCTACTCTCTCAGTATTCTGTGAGACATAACATGATATTTACTGAGACATATGAATCACTGATGCTTCGTTTCTCTGGCACACCTTGGTTTTCTAGTAAAGCTCCACCAATTGAAGGATAACATTTTTTAACTTTTTTATTTGTGGGTGGGAGTGAGACAAGGACAGCAGAGCAGCAGAGTTAAAGAACACACGATGAGAATAGTGTGTGTGTGTGTGTGTACGTGTGTGTGTGTGTGTACGTGTGTGTGTGTAAGTGTGTGTGTGTGTGTACGTGTGTGTGTGTACGTGTGTGTGTGTGTGTGTGTGTGTGTGTGTGTGTGTGTGTGTGTGTGTGTGTGTGTGTGTGTGTGTGTGTGTGTATGTGTGTGTGTGTGTGTACGTGTGTGTGTGTGTGTGTACGTGTGTGTGTGTAAGTGTGTGTGTGTGTGTGTGTGTGTGTGTGTGTATGTGTGTGTGTGTACGTGTGTGTGTGTACGTGTGTGTGTGTGTGTGTACGTGTGTGTGTGTGTGTGTACGTGTGTGTGTGTATGTGTGTGTGTGTACGTGTGTGTGTGTGTGTGTGTGTGTGTGTACGCGTGTGTGAATTTAAATAGTTGTTCATTCAATGATAAAAACATATTATAATAATTAAATGTACTACTAGTACTACTACTACTAGTAATAATAATAATAATAATAATGATAATAATAGTAGTAATAATAATAACTTTTATTATTGTTATACAATCAGAAAATATTATTCATATATACAGTAAAATCTGTGTAAAAGTGTTAAATCAACTCTTACATTATGGTGAAACGTACTCTGTTAGAGTTGAATGAACTATTTCACTGTGTACAGTGTACTTATATAATTATTAATCACCTGAGAAGGTTCTTCAATAATTACAACATGTATAAGTAAGTCAAGCAATCAGAAAATGTTAGATAAAGATATGAGGTAAAATGTGATTCAATTTTACCATTCTTGTTTTGAGACCCATTAAGAAAATATATTTATGCATTTGTTTATTTATTCATTAATTAAAGTGACATTTAAGAAAGTCCATAATTCCATAAATAGATTTTTGTTTTTATATATTTATGATTTTATTTAGAAAAACAGAAAGTGAAATGAGTTAATGCAGAAGAAATGATAAAAACAAACCTCTACCAACAGTGTGTGCAGTACATGTTATTGATGTGTGGGTAGAAACCCTACAGTTCTACTGGCTTGGCCTAAGATTTTTTATTTGAACTAAGGGTAAGCTACCAATGAACATCATTAAGTCGATAATGAATAAGCTTGTTTGGCAAGTGCATAATTTAATTAATATTGCTTAGTGAATGTAGTTTAACATTGTTAGAATAATAATAATAATAATATCTGCTGCTCAGACTTATGTGCAATATCTATTTTATGCCTGTCATCTTGATTTTCCTTAAAATAGATTTTCTTTCTGAAAGATTAAGGCGTCCCAGGGTAATTGCACTATACAGCTGAATAAATTTTTTAATGGAATCTTTCACATGGATGAGGTGTACTTTTCTGTTCGCAATCGCAGGTCATTTTATTATAGCAAAAGTCTTTATGACATATTGAAGAGGACATTATTTTGAAATTGAATTAAACTAGGACTGGCAGTTACACAAGAATAATCAAGAAAAAAAAAAACCTCCAAACCCTATAGCTGTAAACATCTCATCTTTCTTGTTGACTTGGAAGGGAACCTTCCCACAATCCTCTGGTGTGGGGGGAGGGGGTTTGAAACAGAAAACGTATATATTTCAGTGCTGAGGAAAACCCTGCCGGAAAGTGAAGCCACTTCAGAAACAGTAGCCCAGGGCAACAGCTATGTCAGATGTTTTGTTTTTTCACCATTTTCCCACAGTGCAACAACCTGCATATTTATGCTGTGACCACCGGCTGGCTCCTGGTCTCAAAAAACCACCATCCCTGGTGGGAGATTAATCGGGGTGCACCACTCCAGAGTTCCCCAGAGTACCACAGCTTGGGTGACCCCTGCCAGGACGAACCCCCTAAATGTATTCAGTACAGGGTCCCAGACAATGGGTCCATTAATGAAATTAATATAATATACATTAGCATATAATTACAGTTCTGCAAAATAACGGTAAATAAATCGTTCCCCAAACCTTCCTGCTGACTTTGACACGCCAGACAAATCCAATACAGAACGTATCAATTTCAATACCCACACTGCATTAGTTACAGTGGAAATGCAGTTATTTTTAAATGTACATAACATGTCATATAACTTATGACAAGTTCTATTGCAATAATGGGTGAGCTACGGTCAACGCACTTGCTTAAGTGAGTAACGGGCTCAAGGTTTCGGGAGCCCCGCATGAGACGGCTTGACTCATTCTGTTGCCCACCTTCACGCGGGGGCCAGAGGCGAGACACAGGCGCCAGCGGGACCACTGGCTGAAACGGCGCCTGACCCCGCGTAGGAGGGTGGCAGCGCCACTGTGCCTGCTCCTTCTGCTCATTATGAGGGAACATGAGGGCATCCATCTTGGCACGTGATGCCCGGGAACCCAGCGGGAAAGAAAAAAACGCCCACCGATCTTTTCCGACGCCGACGAGCATTTTCCAGATGTAGCTAATTGTGTGCGTTTATGTTTTTTGCCTCTGGACAATATTCTCACTCTGGCCTTTTGAGATTTCCCATCAGCGCTGCCCACAATGTTTAGATTTTTTTTTTTTGTGACGGGATCAGAGGAGCGTTCGTTTACGCCAAGCCCGAGTCCCTCGAACGCCCCAGACCAAACGCGGCGAGACAAAGCACATCTTTCAGCCGACGAGAGAGACCGTCTGCATTTTACTGTTGCCATTCTGTGGGCTGACATCGTGTATAACCTGCTAGGCTGGCAAGCCGATGTGTTTAGCTTCCACATTGTGCATGTTTGAAAAGGTCACGTGTTTTTTCACACGCCGACGGCGGCAGGTCAGCGTTGCTCCGAGGCGTCACTGAAAACGGCGCGCGCCTACCTCTTAAACATCTCTGATCTGTGAGTGCGTTCTTTCCCTTCCGGAACGTGAAAGAACAAGTGTGAGGAGCAAGGCAAGGGGGTTGCCCGGGCGTGGGGGGTGGGCGGGGGTGGTGATGGGATTTTGTTTGGCTCTGATTCAGGGGGGGGTGGTCCAGGCACCGTGATTAGCAGAAAACAATCCCTGTCCCGTTTTTGACAGGAACTGTAACCCTCCCTCTCCAGCCCTCGCCGTGTCATGTCAGTTGTCCGTGTGTCTGATCCGCACCCAGACGGGCGTGTTTGTGCTAGACTGAGCGGCTGCACTTTAAGTATCTTTTGGCACACACATTAATAATACCTGTTCCAGGTGGCTTGGAAAACCGCCGGGCTACAAACACGGAGTAAGCTCTGGGCCCGATCCACGCCGGCTGCCAAATTCACAGGGGGGAAATTCAGGTCAGAGACTGCGGCCCCCACGTGCCCCATTCACAATCCACCCCCCCCCCCCCCCCCCATCCCCCCAAATTAAGCTGTGCTCGAGGCTCTGGTATGTCAGCGTAAAATAGCAACAACAGAGGCGACTGAAACAAAAATAGGACCCCGTTTTATGTGTCTCACGTAAAGGACGAGAGGTAAGAGGTTAAGAACGGGGGAAGGGGGGAAGACAGCGACAATATTTTGGCGCAAATTTACGAGCGATCGCTTCAGTCCAAATGACAAAAAAAAAAATGCTAAAGCAATCTCCTGGACCCTCTAGAGTATATCGCTGCATTTATGTAAGCATAAGCAGCTTATTTTTAGAACTGTTTCTATTGGGTTTCATTAAGTGCGCTACGCAGGGCCCAGACAACCCGGCCCGGCTGCTGCGCGAGTGCCAGAGGCAGAGCGGTTTCCTGCCTGTGTTCTGACGCAGGGCGGAGGGCACTGGCCCCATTAGAATGGCTTCTTTGTGCAGTTCTGCCTTCCCCCACTCCCTCCTCCTCTTTCTCCAGCAACTGACAGCATTTTTCCTTTACCGAGATGCATTCGCGACCGCCTTTCCAGAGAGGGCGGGCCGCCGAGCCACGCAGCCGACCCGCCAAAAAAATAAAATTAAAAAAGGCCCGAGCCATCACCGGTTTCATCCTCCTGTCAATCTTGCGGTTCTATGGGTGCCCCTCCCTGCACCCCTCCCAGTGTTGGATCCCTTTAACCTGAAAGCCAGCATTGTTCGATGCGGTCTTTGTGTCGGGGCCATTTTTGACTGCTGAGGCGGCATGCGGTCCAAGTACCCGGGTCTGTGACAGACGGCAATTTCTCTCTGAAGATGGGGAAAAAGAACCTTGGTTCTGTATTTGTCAAGAAAGCAGACATTTTGCGTGAGGAAAGCTCTTGAGATGAACCAAGCTTCTCCTCAGATCACTTAACCTATTTCCCCCATTAGACTTACGACTGCACCAGGGACTCCCTTGTCCCAGGTTACTTTGGCTCTCTGTCTCCCTCTTAAGGGCTCCGTGGTAAATACAACTGGAAAGGACCACTGTGCTCATTGTCATTTTGTGTTTTCACTGAATATGAACAGGATTGAAAGATAATTGGAATTAATTTTGGAGCTATTTGTCTCATTTTTTAATGATGTTAACCATTTTCCAAATGACAATCGATCAGCTTCTGTAGAAAAGTTGACATATATAATTGCTTAAGACAGAGCTGTTAGTAGAGTCTTAGTAGAGGCTGGAAAATCTACACGTTAGCAACCCCCCCACCCCTACCTGACAATGTCACTTCCTCTCCCCTCCCCGGGAGACTGATCTCACTTCAAATTGGACAGTGCCAGCGCTGCCTGTGTTCGAGTGCCTGTGTGCGAGGTAATCCATTTGTACGATTCCTGAAACGCATTTTAGTGACTTTGTTCCATTACTGTGTGTTCTCATGTGAAATGTTCATTATGGAATTCCAGCTTCCTTTCATCAGACTCTGTCACTGCTGTTAAAGCAGGCAATGAAAAATACTGCCTTCATTGCTAGTTCTGTGTGTATGTGTGTGTGTGTGGATGTATGTGTGTGTGTCGGATTATAGAATAGACTAGAATTTGTGACAAATATTTATATTTCTCACAGAGGGCTGGGGGGTCGAAGAAGATTTCAGAAGTTAAAAATGGTTCAATTTCCAGGGGTTTGTTGCCTATCCAGAAACCCAGTGTATCTATTTCTGAGGCTCCATCATAAAAACTCCTTTTTTCTTTCATCCAGAAAGTTCAGAGAGAACATCACCTACTGTATAATTTTAAGAAATGTCACACCGTTTTGCAGTTCCCATTTTACCTATTGATATCTATATTTGTAAGCCATCCCCTAAATGCAGCCTCTAAATGACTCAAGAACATATCTAAGGTTCCCAGAGATTTTTTCTCTCTCTCCATATCAGCATGAGAACAAGCCATGTTTTTTTTTTCTACGTATTTTCTTGTCTTCTAATGTGCCAGAAGCACGCTATCATTAGCATGCGTGAAGTATGCAGACATTCACTGGGCTGTTTTATTCCCCCGCCTGCAAAGTCATGTCTACATTAAGCCAGACTCAAACACCGCAGAGCGCACTTTGAAGCAATCGGTGCCTTTTAGGAGTCCTACGCTGGCGGAGTTAAATTGCAGCGTACCGACGGCAGACAATGTGGCAGGGATATTAAGTTGTCGCGCGCTGCATCATGGGTAATAAACAATGTAGCTCTCTAAGGCGGGTTTACTTTGCCTGCCTTAGTAGAGGCTGGAAAATCTACAAGGTAGGTTTGTCAGATTCCCCTCCCCATCACTTTCTCTTCCCTCTCCAGGAGACTGATCTCACTTCAAATTGGACAGTGCCAGCGCTGCCAAAATCCTGTGGCGAGGTAATTTATTTGTACGATTCCTGAAACGCATTTTCGTGTCAGTTACAATATTTAAAACCATGGAGGTGGATCACAGTCACGCAGGAATTCGCAAAACTCCACACCCAGACTCTTTGTTCGCGGCCCAGGAACAGCCAACGAGCGGCGAGCGTCTTATCACCTTAAGCAAATACATTTGTGCCGCTGAATAAAGTCGCTGTCTTAAAGCTAAATCTACAGTACGCACGATTTTTTTTAAACCATCGGGAGACTGGGGCTCAGTAGGGATAAACAATGTCTACTGTAAAGTCTATAATTACCCCGGGCATTCCTGCTTCACTCTGATCACTGAGTGGGATGGATTCAGGCTTAGCTAAAGACACCCATATACCCCCCCCCCTCCCTTTCCCCAACCACCAGCCCCTAAAAGTGGATGACACTCTGGGTGGCACAATACCACCCGGGGGATGGCGAGGCAAAGCGTGGCGTAGAGCAGAGGAGGTCCCGGGAACAACGGCGTTCCTAAAAATGGGAGAAGCCGCATCGCGTGAGTCACAGCTCCCAATGGGGGGGGGCCGTGGGTGTGGCGGGCGTCCGCTGGGGATTATTTTATCTGTGACTGTGAGTCCGTCCCGCCCCCATGCCGGGAGCTTGTGAGGGCATGCAATGATGCAAAAAAGACCTGTGTCACTGGGTCTGACTGGGGTCTGAAGGCCGGGCCGGGCCGGGCCGGGCAGGGGATCCACATGCTTCCTCACCCTCCACGTGTCTTTTTCACTCTTAGTCGAGCATGGGTGGGGTTCCAGTCATGAGTCATAAAGCAACGTCCTGTCATATGGGTGTGGTGTGGTGGGGTGGGGGGGTGTGTGTGGGGGTGGGGGGATCGTGCATACTGAATGTGTAGTTACGGTGAAACCTGGACTACAGGCCCCAAAAACAGACTCCAAATTCTCTGTTACATGTTGGAACTATGTACATTTGCATTACAAACAATATCTGTCTTAACAAGTGTTTTAGTCTTGTAATGAGACTTAAAAATTATATTTTTTTCTCAAAAGTGGAAAATATTAGCTTGTTTTAAGTTACCTTTTGCTTGACAAATGAAATTATCTTACCCCACTGGAAAATTTTGAAATGAGTAAAAATATCTCACCCCATTGGAAATCTTTTTGTCTTACTTAGCAAAAAAAGTAACAGAAATAAGATTCAAAAGTCTAAATATAAGATTAAAATGCTTGTTAATATTTGTTTTTTGCAGTGTGTGATTGTGGATCCTTATGCAGGAAGCCAGAGAGATATAACTTTGGTATTGTAATATGATACAGACTTTGGCTGGCTTTACCATCACAGGGTGGAGCAGTTGGCTACATCACAAGGGATTGCAGGTTCCAATACCAGCGGCAAGCAGGGCAAGATGGACTTATGTGTGAGAAAAGTCATCAGACAACTGACTTTTAGTTTCTGACAATGAAATGTTGAAGGGCACATCTGAGTGAGCTCTGAGTGAGCTCTGAGTGAGCTCTGAGTGAGCTCTGAGTGAGCACTGAGTGAGCACTGAGTGAGCACTGAGTGAGCACTGAGTGAGCTCTGAGTGAGCACTGAGTGAACTCTGAGTGAGCTAATGCAAACAGAGTTCAGATCGACTTTCTTCCTTTTGATTTAACGTCAGAGCTAAACCTTTTATTTCTGCAGGGAGGTTTGCAGGGAGATGGAACTATTTGAAACTGTGCCTAACGCGTAAATTTTAAAGCAAATAAAACGTGTACTCGCCTACGTACAAAGAGGACTGTTATTTGCCTGAGTATCGTGTTACTTGTGCTGCTGATAAGGTCGTATATTTTATGGGGCCACGTGTCATTCTGTATTATTTGGAGGAAACGCAAAACCACAGGACAAATCTCTGAACATGACTACTGTTTGATTAGAAGAAAATGTGTCTGTACCAGTCACTAAACAAACCTGATAGGCAAAACAATAGGGGTTATTTTAACTTAACTTTTTCATAAGTTTGGAAAACACCGTCCACTACAGGAATTTCCACATTCAAAGGCATTGGTTACAGGGCCTTTCTTCAGTGTTACTGTGACCACCTGTATTAGCCAAACTGCTTTATATTCATTTGCATCTCATGAAGTTGAGTCATCAAATGAAAAATGTAAATATGAAAATAACCCTTTTCTGAGCTTGCAATTTCTGAAACTATTTAACAGCTTATACGTGTATGTAGATGTACCGTAGAGAAGATATTTCTTCTACAGACTGAAGATGCTAATATGACTCAAACAGGGCATTGTAAGCATGTAGAATTGAAGTCTTTAGTGGGTCTTTTTTTTTTAGGCCTGCATTTGAAATGGTGTCTCTTTTTTTATGTGTTTTTGCCCATTCCTGGTACTTAGATGTGACATTAGGTTCAAGCCCACTAGATAGCAGCCATGTGTGTTTCTATTTGAAAGTATAAAAGGCTTACGACTACAGCAAGCCCAAAAATGGTAACCTCCGCATGTTTTTCTGGCCTCCTCCAAGGACTAGGGCATGAACTCCAAATAGTATTAAGAATTCATACCTCACTCCTTGAATTCATGCTGAATGTTGCTTATGATACCAAGCTCCTGGGCATACAGGAAATGACATCATCTCACAGTACAGCTGGAGGAAAACCAGGGCCTTGTTGGAAAGATCATGTCAATTAGTTTTCTGCAGTCTCCTGAAACCCAAACTTTCATTTTGCCAGCAACCGTAGGGACCGGTGGCATGACTGAAGTCAATGCAACAGCTGAAATCAATATGTCTGATTAAGTGCGGATTAGCCGTGTATGAAAAACGGCCTGTTATTTCTGCAGGAGCCTGCAAATGACACACATTAACAGATTCATTTTCACATTGTGTTTTCCACAATTTACACATGCAGCAGTGGGCAAAAAAAAAAGTGATTTATGAAATTAATTTTCATCACTATTCATAATGCTGTAAATTACCACTGCTTGTTTTCTGTAGTCAGCGGGAGCCAAAATCTTATCCAAAAATGACAGATGAGGCAGGTGTCTTTTCACATTCGTACATTTATTCATAAACCTGAGAGGGCATACAGGTGAACACACGAAAACAGAGGATAAGGAATGATACCAACAACAAGCTAAAGTGTCTCCACGTAACATACAAGTATGGCATTGCCTTTTGGAGTTCTGATATAATAAGACCACGTCAAGACTATGTGGAAATAGTAGAAGTATTGGGTGATTGCTTCAAAGGTCTAGTGTTTGTAATCGATCTTTTTCAATACATCTCACTCCCAAACGCTATGAATAAATAAAACAATGATTGAAAAAGCAGCACCGTTACCTTCTAACAGAACTAAGATGTAATTGTATGTTCATTAAGCGTGTCAAAGGTTACAAATGATCAAAGATGTATGACTGTGTATACCATGAAACCCTACATTATGGATTAACCTGTCTATGCAGCTGATGAAAGCAGAACTCCATCACCATTATTTAAGTGCAGAAAATAGAGGGAGATTGATGTTGTTGATGCATGCAGGACAGTTTTTTAATTGCATCATGTACAAAGACAGCAAACGACATTGATACATTTTAAGACGGATGGCTTTTCACTGAAACAAACGTCTTGTTCCAGGCAACAGATGGAAGGCCATGTTAGGGTGGTCTAACCATCCATGTATTATGGGAACATTACAATGCGTATAGTCCTCAGGTAAACCTGGTTATAGTTACAGTGCAGAGATAGACATTTTCTATAATGCCTCCAATTTTCCTAAGGGAACTAATTCTATTCAGCTCATGTTTCATGTCATAGCGATAAATTGAACTGAATCGTTCCAATACATTGGCCCTCGCAATGCAACATTTACATATCTCTGCTATGCAGGGTTTTACGAACAGTTGACATTTGCCTCGGGACGAAACTGAAAAGAATCAAGGTAATGCATTTGTTTGAATTGAAAGGGCCGTTTCGAAAAATATCCGAAGGGCCATCGCTTCCAAAAAACTTACATTGTATCATTAACGATCTTTATAAGATGGCATTACAGAATGCATGTTTCTGTCCATGTTTAAATGAATACAGCATTGAGATTTTAATCAAGTCATACGTTAGTTCCCTGGCTTGTGCAGAAAACATTTATTTGTGGTAAGAGGCATTTTTGTACATTTACATAAAACTCCTGTTTTAAATGTGACTCATTTCCCCACGTTTACAAAACCATAACCGACTTTGGCACAAATAATTAAAAAAAAGTTTATCTCCTAACAGCTATAGGATACGGGTTCAACAAATTCAAGTACAAATGGCTTCACCGACACAGAAAATGGGACATTAGTGTTAATCTATTCCCCAGAACATTCCACACACACACAAAAAAAATAAAACTCAAAAGAGGGTATATGGAATATGAGGACAGGAGACCGCACTTCAAGTTTTTTTGGAACGACTCAGTCAGGGACCAACTCACAGTCTGAGTCACCCAAGGTAAAGCTTGTAAGCACAGATAAACTTTCCATTGAAACAGTGACAGGGGCTGGGCCCGATGCCTGTAGATTGTGTACACAGGGAGGTGTTAGTGTCGGGCCGGAATCAACATCCACGCCTTGCTCAGTCGACTCCTTTTTGAGCAAGCTCCCGCACATAAACTCCGACCGAGCACCGGTCCCAACGTACCTGTAATCTTTCTTTTGCCCTGCTTCCAGTTCAACTGTAGTTTATTTCGGTTTTTGTTTGTGTTCCACCTCTCAATTCATCATGGGTACGCACAAATCTTGACATGCCTGACACCATTTTGAATGATAAACGATACTTTGGATGTGCACACTGCCTTTAGCGCTGTTTATTTCTTTGCATTGTCGATATTAAGTCTTTTTAATATTTTATACAAATAGCTATCCAAGAGAGCTTTGCCAAGCTGAAGATGAATGTCATCTACAATGAAAACAATTCAGTGCAATATTGTCTTGTTACACATTTACTGTGAACACAGATTTTTATTTGAACACGGTTTTATTGCAGTTTGCCATATTTAATCTGTTAATTTAACTGTTTCACGTAAAATAAAATAAAATAAAATATTATTATTAGATAATAAAACATGATACTTCACATTGTGGCACTAAACATGGTGCAGGGTGAACAGAAGGGAAACTTAAAAACTTAATCGTTTTAAAGTTTTATTTTATTGAGAGCATCAAAGCCCTGTTACTAAGGGTGCATGGGAAGATAGCCCCGTGTGTGTAAAGATGTGTGATATATACGTAGCGTGAATATACGTAGCTGGTTATCGTTGCTTTCTGTAAAGTACAGTAAAAACACAGTGATTCTTTGTTGAAATTATAGGGATGGTATGCAAGTACGTCTAACACAATATTTTCCAGGCCTACAACAGTGTTCTGAAATAAATAGCGAACCCTCCCTTTCTTAGTGCTGTTTGTACAGTATTCAGAAAATGAAGCAGGCAACCAGCTAAGCCAGCTATACCGAACTCTCGTCCCCAGCTGACCTGTATTTACAAGCTGAAGTATTTACCAGACTTAAAATCAACTCATGAAGTACATTTGATTCCTTCTCATTCTGTGAGACAAAACATTCAAACCCCCCACAACATAATTTTATTTTCCCTCCTGTACTTTCTGTTTTGCCTGATAATATTTTTTCTTGTGGCAGCAGTAGGGCATAGAACAAAGTTTAGCACATAAGGACTACGCTGCCTCTCCTTTCTTTAATCAGCACAATGTCCTATCCCTGTGTTTGTGTTTCCAACCTAACAGAACCACAGCAGGGTCTCGCACCGCTCACTCCAGCGCCACCTGCTGTTCGGCGTCCTTCACTGCGGCTCGCCGGTCGCATCGGTGGCGACGAACTTGATTTCCGCGTTGGCGGTCCGAGACGTGACGCTGCTGTCCCTCACCTTTTGTTTGAACAGAAAGGGGAAGGCCTTTTTGAAGGACTTGCGGAAGCTGGCCCCCATGAAGCCGTACACTATTGGGTTGATTGAGGAGTTGGCATAGGACATGCAGTTGGCCCAGGTCTTGATCTTGTAGGTGGTGTAGTTGTCCTTGTAGTTGGGATAGAAGGACTGAAACAGGATGAAGAGCTGGATGGGGCCCCAGCAGATGGTAAATAGAAGGACAATCACCACCACCATCTTAGAGATCTTGCTTCGTATGGCGATCGTCCGCTCTGACAGGAGATGGACCTGTGGAGTGGCACATTGAAAAATGTCCTTCTTGCCTTTTATTTGACTCCTGATTTTCACATGAAATTTCAATCAAATGTTCACACATATCAACACTAAATTGGTCATATGAACCCTGATATGCACAAGTCAAAGTTTTTTTTATTGCTTAGAAATTGGCAAATGTCCAAATGAGCCATGTTTGGCTCAAAGGTCTATCCTTGCCTGCTAGTATTCTATAGTTTTATTATTCAAATATATTTTATTATCAAAAACTGGGAAGAAATTTATTTTTATCAAACAAGGCTAGTATCACAGAGAATAAAATCTTTTTTGCAAGATGAGCAGCGGTGTAGTTTTACACAGAATATAAAAACAGTTTTCACAATAGTATATAGAGTAAATGCAATAAAACACTGAATATATAAAATAGAAATAAAAAGTGAGAATAAGCTCAGAAACACTTCCATTCTTCCACAAAGTGAGCACTCGTCATGCTTTTGAATTCTATGAGTGAAAGCAGCTTCCTGTAAGTTCTCTGGTGATGAAGGTGCATAGTGATTAAAAGCTACTGTTCCTTCCCGTTCCGAGTCCACGGTACTGTAAATAAAATTTAAAACTGCATGTCAACGAAGGGCATAATGGTGAAGATCAAAAAGAATAAGGAACCCTTTGACCGAAATTATTTTTTCCAACCTATAAAGGCGCAGCAGGAAGCCAAAACAAACCCAGCTGGTGAAACCATGGTGCCTCTGTACCTGGTAATTATTGTCCACGGGCTCCACTGCTGGCTGTCCGACTCTCTTCAGCATGAAGGAATAGCAGAGGGAGATGGTGAGAACGGGCAGAAGGTAGACGGCTATAAACTGGTAGAGGATGAAGGCCTTCTCGTGGGCCTTGGATGGAAACTGCTCGGAGCAGTAATGCCTTGGGCCGTACCAGTACCCCTCCTCGATCCGCTGGTACATGAAGATGGGCGTGGACAGAATGAAGGACCCTTGACCAAAAAAAATAACTTGGTCAGTACAGAGAAAGTCATAATCCGATGCTGCGTTTATTTTACATTTTATGTTTAAATGCATACAAAAAGATTTAGGCAATGAAGAACTATTGCTAACTAATTAGGGTCAAAACTGATAGTTAGCTATTAATACATGACTTAGGAAATATATAAACCTGCACCATAAAGGTAAGTACATTAGTAGGTCCAGAGGAAGACTGTTAATATAGGACTTCAAGTAGTAATGGGTTTGTTGTGGTATGAACCCCCAAAATGGATGGGCTATGCTATCATTTTGGAAAACAAAGCCTTTTGACTGGTTCACACACAGTATATGGTATATGATATACTGTATAACCAATTGAAACCAAACATTAGCCTATCAATTAATTATCAAATGTATCTGTGTAATTATAAGCAAATGATGTCACGTAAAACTATAAAATATTCCATTAAATAGCATTCTGATGCCTCCCAAATATTTTCTGTATCAATCTGTAAAAAAATAAAATCAAGTGAAATGATGTTTATCAAAGCAGTTCTTTCATAATCGCAAGACTTTTTTCTGCTTGGTATAAAAACAAAACACAATTTCGATAAGAATATATGGTTTTGAATACACAAGACCAATGTAATGCCTAGCACATAACAAGCTGCTTTTTGAGTGCAGAAATAAATATGATAATGTGTGCTGTGCATACAGAAAAGTTATGCTACCACGAATATCCATTAGAAATATTTCAAGAGGAAACTGTCAAGTGGGCACACAAAAGATAAAGACCTGAGGCGTATTTTCACCGTTCTCCAGTGGGGCACCGGGGAATTTAAACTTTTACTGAATGACAGCCATTTCCCCTGAATTTAAAATGGAGAGACCAGTTGTTTTCGGTTATTTCCGTTGCGCTCTTGGATTCACAGCGGGCCTTTTTAAAAAACGCCTTCGGCAGTGCAGCTGCTAGCTCGCGGCTCTTACCGATCCAGATGCAAACGCTGACGATCATGGCGACGCGGGGCGTGCGGTGGCGCAGGGATTTCAGGGGGTACACTGTGGCGTAGCAACGGTCTGCACTCATGGCGGTCAGGGTAATGCAGGTGGCTTGGACGGTTACCTGAAACAACACCGTCTCCTCATGCCTCAGAGCCATACTACCAACACAACCTATCGTCATTCAAATTTATCACAATGACAAACATCAGTTTTTTTTTCTGCTCAAAGTTCAAAAGACGGGGAATGGAAGCTGAGAGGGAAAGAGAGATGAATTCTAGAGAGGTAACTAAGACTACGACAAAAACAGCAAGAGAATGAATGCACTGCAGATCTTTCACACATGGTGAACGTTGTGTTTTCAAGCAACATAAACCATTCACTAAGCCATATGACCGATCAGTATGCCATATTTAACGATTAATGTGGCGTGGTGCCAAAGACAATAACAAAGCTTTCCAATTAATTTTTTTTTTTACATTTATTTTGTGGTGGGAGGAATTTGTCTATTATTCTTTTCCCCCATCATGTACTGTGTAATGTTTTGAATGTGTGTGGGAGCTGGCTGTTAATTAAACTTGAGCACTGGGTAAATGGCATGGACAAAACACAGACAAGAAGTGACTTCTGCCAGTTAGAATAATTAACACTGCCCACTCTCAAAAGTATTTATTAAAATATTTCACTGCTATCTAAATAGTAGCATGTACTATATGTACTATCCATAGATATACACATATACAGTGCCCTCCACTATTATTGGCACCCCTGGTAAAGATGAGTAAAAAGGGTTGTAAAAAACCCTTTGGTGAATTAGCTTAATCTCACACTGAAAAAAAGAAAAAAAATCCAACCTTTAATTGAAGTAAATTTATTATGAGAAAAAAACCCTCATCAAGAAATTATTATTTTTAACAAAACCATGTGTGCCACAATTATTGGCACCCCTGCCTGTTTCCCAGACATGGATTAGGCCTACTTTTAGACTAAAAGAAAAATTCTATGAAAATCTCCATTGAAAAAAACTTGTAGTCTAGGACAAGGCTTAAAACCTGGGAAACCTGCCACATGGGTTTAAACCTATCTATTCTTTGCTGTCAATAAGTGCCTTGGAAGTTTGAATCAGGGCCTCAGTGTAGTACTCATCCAAAAGACAGCATGTGACTGTACTGAGACATTGAGTTTTTGCTTGGTTCAGAGGAGTGACTGCCCCCTAGTGGCCCACCAAGACCACTGCAATCAGCACCCTGATTCGCCTCAGTGTATTAACTATGGACAATCTCTACTTCAGCTGTGCACAAGAGCTGATGGGTTTCAGCATTTTGCGCCAACTTTTGCTCCTAATTATTGAATTGGCTCAATCGTATCTTGATCTGACATTTGTAAAAGTATTTTTAACCCTGGGGAAGGAGCAGGAATGTCGAATTTGAACAACATACCCTTTACATAAAGATACTTTTTATACTACTGCAGCTCAGAAAATAAGGTACACCGTGATGCACTTCACAGTCTTTAGTTCAGCCTATTTTCAGGAAGAATTCCCACAACAGTACTAAGCTTAATGAGGGGGCAGTAGGAACTAGGTTTGTGGTGTAAAGGTGTGGGTCTGCATCCCAGCTGGGGCCCAGTCAATGTCTGTAAAATGCCTCTCCCCTAAACCGCTGAATTGCAGCCAAGGCAAAAATGTTTAAATGGCACTGAAATTAAGATAAGGTGTGAGCGAAAGCAATGTCTAGAGCAGGAATGATCAAATTAATTCCTGCAGAGCCCAGTGTGTATGCGGATTTTCATTGTCACCACTCACGAGTTACACTGGCCAAATTAGCTAATTAACTGATTGCACTTATGATGGTTTAACCGTAGATTAAACCAGAATAAGATATTTCATGTTGGGACACAGGAACAGCCTACAGCTGTCATTCATGAACTTATCAAGAGATGTAGCTAAAATATCAATTACTACTAGGCTAATTAAATAATTAAGAGCAGATGTTTGCATGAAATTCAGAAACAGATGCGGCCTTCTTTGGACAAAGCAGGATAACTGCCCTGCCAAATCTGGAACATGGATTTTACTTTGTGGGGGAGTGGAGGAAAGGAGATGGGGAGTGAAGAATATTGGGACGCAGCCTCAGTTATCCAGCTAACTGAGTAATCCTGCTTTGTGAAATACCCTCTGGTCTACAGGAATTGCTTTCAGAAAGGACCCGGAATTTGTGTGAAAGCATTTAGCGGTATAGACACAGACTGTGTGTGAGAGCATGTAGCGGTATAGAGACAGACTCTGTGTGAAAGCATGTAGCGGTATAGAGACAGACTGCATGAAAGCATGTAGCGGTATAGAGACAGACTCTGTGTGAAAGCATGTAGCGGTATAGAAACAGACTCTGCATGAAAGCATGTAGCGGTATAGACACAGACTGTGTGTGAAAGCATGTAGCGGTATAGAGACAGACTCTGTGTGAAAGCATGTAGCGGTATAGAGACAGACTCTGTGTGAAAGCATGTAGCGGTATAGAGACAGACTCTGTGTGAAAGCATGTAGCGGTATAGAGACAGACTCTGTAAAAGCATGTAGCGGTATAGAGACAGACTCTGTAAAAGCATGTAACGGTATAGAGACAGACTCTGTAAAAGCATGTAGCGGTATAGAGACAGACTCTGTAAAAGCATGTAGCGGTATAGAGACAGACTCTGTAAAAGCATGTAGCGGTATAGAGACAGACTCTGTGTAAAAGCATGTAGCGGTATAGAGACAGACTCTGTAAAAGCATGTAGCGGTATAGAGACAGACTCTGTGTGAAAGCATGTAACGGTATAGAGACAGACTCTGTGTGAGAGCATGTAGCGGTATAGAGACAGACTCTGTGTAAAAGCATGTAGCGGTATAGAGACAGACTCTGTGTGAAAGCATGTAACGGTATAGAGACAGACTCTGTGTGAGAGCATGTAACGGTATAGAGACAGACTCTGTGTAAAAGCATGTAGCGGTATAGAGACAGACTCTGTAAAAGCATGTAGCGGTATAGAGACAGACTCTGTAAAAGCATGTAGCGGTATAGAGACAGACTCTGTAAAAGCATGTAGCGGTATAGAGACAGACTCTGTGTGAAAGCATGTAGCGGTACAGAGACAGACTCTGTGTGAAAGCATGTAGCGGTATAGAGACAGACTCTGTGTGAAAGCATGTAGCGGTATAGAGACAGACTCTGTGTAAAAGCATGTAGCGGTATAGAGACAGACTCTGTAAAAGCATGTAGCGGTATAGAGACAGACTCTGTAAAAGCATGTAGCGGTATAGAGACAGACTCTGTAAAAGCATGTAGCGGTATAGAGACAGACTCTGTGTGAAAGCATGTAGCGGTACAGAGACAGACTCTGTGTGAAAGCATGTAGCGGTATAGAGACAGACTCTGTGTAAAAGCATGTAGTGGTACAGAGACAGACTCTGTGTGAAAGCATGTAGCGGTATAGAGACAGACTCTGTGTGAAAGCATGTAGCGGTATAGAGACAGACTCTGTGTGAAAGCATGTAACGGTATAGAGACAGACTCTGTGTAAAAGCATGTAACGGTATAGAGACAGACTCTGTAAAAGCATGTAGCGGTATAGAGACAGACTCTGTAAAAGCATGTAGCGGTATAGAGACAGACTCTGTAAAAGCATGTAGCGGTATAGAGACAGACTGTAAAAGCATGTAGCGGTATAGAGACAGACTCTCTGTAAAAGCATGTAGCGGTATAGAGACAGACTGCATGAAAGCATGTAGCGGTATAGAGACAGACTGTAAAAGCATGTAGAGGTATAGAGACAGACTCTGTAAAAGCATGTAGCGGTATAGTGAAGGCTGTCAGAAAGTGAAACACAATGGCCATGCCTCTACGAAGATATAGAAGGCTTGTAATTTTTTATCTCTAGCCTGTAAAAATTAAACCCATTATTCCTGATTATACATACTTTTAATTAAATGTTCTTAATTAAAAATTTAATTAATGTAGTGCTGTACCAGTGCTAGACTTAGACTTTATATGTCTATACGTCTATTTAAGGATGATTTACCCTGTTAAAAACACATTATGCCCGGAATAGCTCAGTATTCCCTAAAAGTCCCATATTCACATCGCAGGAATTTCAATCGGTCAGACCAACTAATGCTTTTATTTAGTTGAATGTACTATATGGAAAATAATTCAAATTGAACAATATTCCATTTTAATTGATTCAATTACAAACTTACAGGTCCCATTTGCTGAGAGTGTGGAAACCTCCAACCATCTCTGTAAAATGGAGTTTACTGATAGCAAATGGCAACAAGCCAAACCTGAGTTATGTTGAGAAGTTTAACCACACTTTTTCCATCCATCTTTTCCATCCATTATCTAACCCACTTAATCATAGTCAGGGTCATAGGGGGCTGGAGCCTATCCCAGCATGCATTGGGTGGAGACTGAAATAGTCCATTTTCAAACTATAAAAGGGAAATTACATTAAAAGTATCTCATATTATATCACTAAATTTCAGTTTAGTTTCTGAATTAATTTAAACATAACTGACGATTACATATTGTATAAATTTATGTGTAATTTATTATTACCTCTGACCCCATGCTGTATCTCTTTATGGTTTTATTATATGACACAGAAAAGAGTGATAGTGCTATCCACTGCACCACCATGCCGCCCGAGACATCACATACATGGAAATGTTAGTAAATACAGTAAAATACATTGTCAGAATCTATTTTGAGTTATTTTATTATGCAAAATGTGTGAATGGAATTTGAATGGAGTTTAGAAAGAAGTGCTTACATGCCAGTACTCTGATACCATGTTGTTTAATCTCTCCTTGCGTATGCAGTAGTAACTGGTGCTCCCCTTCAAGCTTTTAAATGCAATTTTATCCAGTCATGACCAGTCCTCGCATCTTTCTCAATGACAAAGTCTACTGGGCTGGAAAATCCCAGACAAATCAATGCAATGCAATGATTTATGTTGGCTCATATGAATGTGTTATATTGAATTAAATATTGCATTCTTCAATATTTTACCCATCTTAAGTCAACTAAATTGTCAGCCATTTTGGGGTTTTGTTAAGAAGAGTACATATAAATTGACAGAAAGAACAGAAGAAGAAGAAGATGGAGGAGAAGGAAAAAGTCAAGGTCTTTGCATGATTGGATTGATGCCAAGGAAGACAAATGATCATCGGAATGCCAACATATATCAGCGGTGCTACCGCTGTTATCACGTTAAATCAGTTGCTGCTTTGTGCATTGACCAGACGGTTCAGAGATCACAGCCCACAGCACACAGCAGCAGAACGTCGCAGGTCTGAATCCTGAGGCTGTCGTCCGCGGACAAGGGACGGCGCCTAACCTAAAATTTTGATTCAGCAAATGTCCATCTATAATAACTAATTGTGAATCTTGTTTAAGGACATGCACTGTAGTAACCTTTATCTCAGGGAATTCTCACTGAGACCAAAGTCTCTTTCAGGAGAGCCCTGTACACAAACAATGCAATCATAAAAAAACATTTTAGCATAGTTTTATCATCAAATAGATTAGCAATTTATACTAACACACTTTAATCGCCATTACAGATAATTTTATTAAGTTGCAATTTCATTCAGTTAGAGTACAATATTCAATAAAATAAATACATAAATAAAATAGAGTAAGTATGTTTTGGTAGCGATCAAGGTTTCAAACATTGTCCAATCTTCAATCGCATCTAATCAGATTACTGTTACGGCGCCTACCTGCTGAAGAAAAGCAACAAATTTGCACATGAAGTCCCCAAATATCCAGCTAGGCAGGGGGTAGAGTGTGGCTGTGAAGGGGACGCAGCACACCAGGAAGATGATGTCTGTTGCTGCCAGATTAGCTGGAGAGAAAGAAATCAGTTTGTGGGGAACACATTAAGACGGCTCAAAAAACAATGTTTTAAAAAAAAATCTGCATCAAGTCAGAACCTAAGCTTCCATAAGATTCCACACAAGCTGGCCTTATTACAAGTCCTGAACCCTTCATTGGACTGAGAAACCCCATCTAAAAACTGATTTTGCATTAAAGCTCATTAGTTCTGTGATAAGCTAGACACCCAGAAAGACATATGTGTTTCGAAATGTAACGATTCTGAGCCACACTAAAAACAAGTCGAATAGCTTCCTGCATTACTTTATTTAAGGGGCTGAAATGTTCTGAGCCACACTAAAAACAAGTCGAATAGCTTCCTGCGTTACTTTATTTAAGGGACTGAAATGTTCTGAGCCACACTAAAAACAAGTCGAATAGCTTCCTGCATTACTTTATTTAAGGGACTGAAATGTTCTGAGCCACACTAAAAACAAGTCGAATAGCTTCCTGCATTACTTTATTTAAGGGACTGAAATGTTCTGAGCCACACTAAAAACAAGTCGAATAGCTTCCTGCATTACTTTATTTAAGGGACTGAAATGTTCTGAGCCACACTAAAAACAAGTTGAATAGCTTCCTGCATTACTTTATTTAAGGGGCTGAAATGAATGGAAATAGCCTTTAGTATGATTCTATGAAATGAAGAAAATAATTTCAAGCAGCACCTAGCTGTAACAAAAAACCTTCAGCAGGTGCTTAAGCAACATATGCGCTTGACTGAGGAAGGCTGAGATTAGCTCTGGAATATGTTCAGGCACTCCACACTCTGACAAATCAGGATAAAACAAAACAAAAAAAAGGGCTCGATGCAAACTAATGAATTGTCAACTCAACCAGAATAAAATAAAGCATGCTGTAAAGGTGTGGCCCAAACACATGTGAATATTTACTTATTAAAAAGGCCATGTACAGTAGTGAAAATGTCTATGAATTGTTGATAAGCAGATAGACTTTGTATAGGACAACCAAAATATATGCTAAATCACCTCCTAACATATCGACGATTGCACCTTTTAATTCAAATTTGTAAAGAGATATTTAAAAAGCAATATAAAAGCACTTGGCTGTGTTTGATTTCACTGGGTCCTGGGCAACCAAAGCCACTGCATACAATTTTTGAAAATGTTTTGTGATGTTTCTGGTTTTTCCGAATTGAAATTTTAATCCATCTTCACACAGACCAGCCACGAAAATCAGGGGGGGGGGGGGGGGCAGGAACGTACAAATGTTTCACAAAATTGAAAATGGCAGAACTTATTTTCTCCCAGTAAGAGCCTTCAGCATGCATTTGTAAAACCACATGTTTCCATTTAAAATCTGTAATGTTTTTGTCCACTGCCTACAAACACATTACGGTTCAGTGCTGAAAAATAGAGCTCGACTGCAGCCATTTGTCTGATGGAAATGGGGAAATGTGAACCTTCCTGTCTCCACATTTTGCTTTTCAAAAAATACAAATAAATAAAAATCTGAATGTGTGACAGCCTGGAATGACTCATTTCTGGGTGATTTCTTAGATAAATGGAGGAAATACAAAAAGATGCCACATGCAGATAAGTTTTTTTACATTGTTTTTGAATAGTGTGTAGGGCTTTTTTTTACACAGATCATTGTACAAACTCAAACGTATTTCTGTCACATTCAGACTCAAGAAAGTTCATCATCCCCACTAGCCAATATAGCCTATTCCTGTCCTTCATCTTTCAATCTGACTGCTCCCCAGAAAACCCACTGCCACCTAGGTCCTGTGGATTCATCAGCTACATATTATGCTTGCTCAATGTTTGATCCCAGTGCAAACATCCAGTGTGAGATCTGTGAAAATGTAGACAAATATCTAGAGGTCTTCTACCCTCAAAAATAGATGATTTCTGCTTCAGATATTAGCATGTTGTATTACATACAATGTCCTTTTAAGGCCAGAAAAACAAGCACAAAGAGAGTGACACTGAAGGCCATTTTCAAGTGGAAATCAGAGCTACTGTGTTCTGTGTGCTGTGTACTAGCACACTGTATACTGTGTACTGCTTACTGTGTACTGTTTAGTGACAGCAGTATGCAAAAAATATCCTCAATACTATTGTCAGTGAAGAATGCAGAAATTACTATATCATCCAGTGATTGAAAGTACACTACATTTAGAAACCATTTTGCCCACTTAACTTTCTCATCCAGTTTACTCAACTAGCATACTCAAAGGGCGTTGATTTGGACACAGCCTAGAGCTGGTGAAAATGTTCCGTCTCTGTTGTGTAATGGGTGTTCTGTCTCCCCCCACAGAGTGAGCAATCATAAACAGAGCAAACGTATGCAAGCGTAAAGGATGCAGTTACTGGACACTCTTATGATCTGAAGTTTGCCTAATTGCCTAAGCAATATTTTACTAATGGTTTACTGCATCCTGTGTTTATCCCTTTGAGTACTTTGCAGTAGCTAAGAGCAGCTAGTGCAGTATCTATATACATACTATACTGTGTATATAATGCTGATAACTACACGCAGGTCCTTGAGTCTCCCTTCACCGCTTATGTTTAAGATCTTTAGACATCTACACTTTTAAAAGTTACAACTGCGCATTTCCCAGGTTGAGTGAATTGCACTTTAATTGTTTTAAACAAATTCAAAAACAAATATATAGTATGCACTTCTTTAGTGTCATGTGTCGGATGCAGAATTCCTAAGACCGGAGTCTCACACTCACCTATGTAGAAGTTGGTGGCGGTCCTCATCTGCCTGTGCTTGGAGATCACGTAGATAACCAATGAGTTCCCTATCAGACCCACCAGCATGATGAGAGAGAAGAATAGGGGGACCAGCCAGGCATCCGTCAGAAACGGATGCTCCCCCTCTTCACCTCTGATCAGGGAAGCGTTCAGGTCAGATATGTTGAACAGGAGTTTGGTGGCATTCCACATTTCAACAGGGGAAAAAAAATACAACTCAGAGATAACAAAAGATTTTTAAACACAGATATGGCTAGCAACGAGGAAAGGTCTGCTCCTTCAACTTGCAGATAAACATTCAGGTGTTTATCAGGAATTTCACGACTGTTTTGCACAAAATCCTTAATGAGACAGAAGTGTCAGAGCGTGCGCCCCTCCCCCCCCCCTGCTCTGGAGGATCTTTCTGAAGCGGGAAAAAAAAATCCACACTCGAGACTTTAACCGGCACCTTCTAATCTTTTCTACCCTCTGAAAGGAGAGTTCTTTCAGCTATTCCTTCTGAAGGACGAGATCCCGCAGGCTTTTATACCGCGCGCGTACACACGTGGTCTGGGACGCGCAGAGAAAATAACTGATGTCAGGTCTCCTAGCAACATTTTTCCCAATCCAGAGTTTTCATCCTTCATCCGTATTCCACTCCACGGGCATTTTGCAAACAGAGGCTGCCTCGTAACATCGCTGAGATGCATAATGTCTCTCTAGATAAATGATTCACTCGTTCGCTATCAGGAGTGCTCAAAGTAATAATTGGCGTGAGTGTAAATCGCCTAGTCTCGGTTTCTCACAAAGGAAGATGTAAAAGCTTAAAACTTGATTCAATGTTATTAATCATTGAATGTGTCAAGTAGCACCGCAGACCCCAATCACCTCTCCATGGTCACATTTATTGATGTGTTTTCTTTGACTTAATGATGAAAACCTACATTAAGGGAAATTCAATAAAAAATGTAAATAATATTTTTGAAAATATTTTCACTGCAACATGTCATCTAAGACACTTGTATTATGTCAAGAAGATTAAAATACATAAAAACTTGTTTTTCTGCCAGGTTTCAGGATGAGTAGGATATTAATATCTTATGATTACAGCACTGAAGCAGTGGCCAAAGGCAGCCTTCACTCACAAGAGCAGAGCTGAGAGTAAGATTCAATTGGGGTGAGTCAGGGCATGCGAAACCAGCAAAGTGTATCTGGATGCGTCATATATGTGGTTCCCTGAACTGTCAACTGCCCATCCAAATCCAATCAACTTACAAGAGCCTCTTACCCACTGTTTTTTTTTTTCCTCTCAGAAATGATGTTCCCATTTCTCTTCTCTACCTTAGCATTTCGGGATCTATCTTTACAAACGGGCTCCCAATCACTGGTAAATTGGTGCAGAAGCAATCGAGGCCCACTCCACGGAGTCTTCCGCTCAGCCTTGGGTGGATTATACATTCACAATCTTAGTGCGAGACCCATGCCTGGTTTCAAATTGTTACTTCCGCTTAAATGGAGTTGGTTTTATGAAAGCACTCTTGAAACACAGCTGCTTATAACTGGCTTACTCTTACTGAAAAGGAAATAGATTCCCTCTGTGTTTTATCAATGAGGCAGAGCACACATCTTTGATCTTTTTTTTTTCTGTGTGTGCGTGAATTTTTATTACCAATAAAAGCAAAATACACTGAAATTAAGGGAACACTTAATCAACACAGTATAACACCAAGTCAATAAAACTTCTGGCATATCGATCTATCCAGTTAGGAAGCGTAAACTATTGTGAATCAATTTCACCTGCTTTGGTGCAAATGAAAGTGACAACAGATGGACAGGAGAGGCAACAGCAAGACAACCCCCAAAAAGTAAATGGTTTTGCAGGTGGCGGCCACAGACTATTTCTCTCTTCTTATCCTTCCTGACAGATTTTTCGCTAGTTTTGCATTTTGCTAGTGCCCTTGTCACTACTGGTAGCATGAGGCGGTACCTGCAGCCCATTCAGGTTGCACAGGTAGTCCAGCTCCTCCAGGATGGCACATCCATACGTGCCGTCGCAAGAAGGTTTGCTGTGTCTCCCAGCACAGTCTCAAGAGCGTGGAGGAGATACCGAAACCGGGAGATGGGCCATTACACGAGGAGAGCTGGACAGGGCCGTAGAAAGGCAACAACCCAGCGGCAAGACCGGTATCTGCTTCTTTGTGTGAGGAGGAACTGGAGGAGCACTGCCAGAGCCCTACAAAATGACCTCCAGCGAGCTACTCGTGTGCATGTTTCTGACCAAACTGTCAGAAACGGACTCCATGAGGGTGGCAAGAGGTCCCGACGTCCTGTAGTGGGACCTGTGCTCACAGCCCAGTACCACGCAGCTCGATTGGCATTTGCCAGAGAACACCAGAATTGGCAGGTTCACCATTGGCACCCCGTTCTCTTCACAGATGAGAGCAGGTTCACACTGAGCACATGTGAAAAGACGTGAAAGAGTCTGGAGACGCCGTGGCGAATGTCGTGCTGCCTGCAACATCATCCAGCATGACCGGTTTGGTTTAATTGACTTGGTGTTATACTGTGATGATTAAGTGTTCTCTTATTTTTTTTGAGCAGTGTATTTAAAAAAAAAATTCTGACAGGAGTCACAGATGGCAGCAGGGGCAACAGCATAATGCAATGGAATAATTCTGAGAATTCCTTCAGGATTTTGTAGTCCATGGCTTTCAAAACGGGAGGTTTAAACAAAAGTCCATGGACAATGGGCTCTAACAACACGTCATGCATAATATTATTACAGGTCTAAACAAGCCTAAAATAACTTTTATCTTTTAGAGTCCACTACTCTGCCCTCTCCTTCTTATCAATGTCTGTTATTCTGCGATGTTTACAGGGTGTTTTGCGCACACACACACACACACACACACACACGCATGCACACATGCACACACACACACATGCACGCGCACACAGACGCACACATGCAAATACGCATGCACTCACACACGCACACATAGTTGCAGTGTCACAAACAAATTAGTGTTTATCTGTTGTTTGCTGCCAAAGCAATTGTGTCTTTATATAGCTGTTGTTTTCTATGTGGATCATCACTGTAAATGCCTGCCAATGTGGATTGTTGGGAGTTTGATACATAGTAAAATAAAAAGCATTGAAATTCTCTATGGTCTTGCTATATTTTTGTTCAGTGGACCGTGCCTAACAATTGCATTGTCTTCACTCAAGGTCAAAAATTGACAGTCTCTGTGTGTTCAGTACATTAAGACAGTCTCTGTGTGTTCAGTACATTAAGACAGTCTCTGTGTGTTCAGTACATTAAGACAGTCTCTGTGTGTTCAGTACATTAAGACAGTCTCTGTGTGTTCAGTACACCAAGACAGTCTCTGTGTGTTCAGTACATTAAGACAGTCTCTGTGTGTTCAGTACATTAAGACAGTCTCTGTGTGTTCAGTACATTAAGACGGTCTCTGTGTGTTCAGTATGGGCTATTATTGTTATAGTATGTCTTATGGATCTTTTTTTGCTCGCAATGTTAGAGAACAAACGGTTACTGTTATTGGTTTAGCACATGAGTGAAATTGAAGTGAAATGTGAATACCAAGACCACCAGGTGACTTTCTTTGTGAGCTGAAGAGGATAATTAATTGATTTGTTCAAAAGCAAGTAAGCGCAATATTACATAATTTTCTTGGCTGAAAATGGGAAAAAAGGCTTCTGCTTAACTTTAGTCTCAAATTTGTCTAGTGTCGATAAACGCGGAGCCTTGAGTGGTTGTTCCTCTTGATGGTTTGATGAGGGTCGCGACCGTTCCATATTGATTCGAAGAGGAGGGTGAGGGATGGCGCAAGAGGTGATCTTCCTCTTTCAGCAGGCGGTGAATGCTCCTCGTGGGCACGGATGTAATTCCTATTCATCCACACGAGGTTGAAGCTCAATTACACTGGTGGAAATGCAGCGGCCCGGTCTGAGTCCAGGATTCCTCTGTATTCAGCGTCGCTTGCATCCTACGGCATCGTGTCCTAGGAGTGCTAACCTGCCTAGCAACACAGCCCTCCAGAGAAGCTTCTGACTCAGTGTGATCGATTTTTTATTTTTTTTTCTTCTTTTTTTTTGCGAATGGTGGGGGGGCATAAAAAAACGTATATTTCTGCAGGCTCAGTGCTCGGTGAAGTAATGAGCACATTCAACAATCCCCTGGACACCAGAAAGGTTTTATACACTGCTCAAAAAAATTAAGGGAACACTTAATCATCACAGTATAACACCAAGTCAATTGAACTTCTGGGATATCGATCTGTCCAGTTAAAAGCGTAAACCCCCAAAACTGTGATGATTAAGTGTTCCCTTCATTTTTTTGAGCAGTGTCAATACCTCCAAGGCCATCTTAACTGGCTAACAGCCCAATTTTATTGGGTTAAAGTTTAAGTTGTATTGCAAAGTAGAATTTGATTATTTTCAGTTGCAGAAATTTTGAGTAAAGTCAATTAGGTCAAAGATCAATCAGGGATTAAGTTCTCCACTTTAGATCTCACTGTGTTATTAGTGTGAAACTAGTGGCAATCAACATGCCCTAATCAAATTCGGTATGCACATAATTCAGTATGTGATCCTTATCTAGACACTTCTTATAAAAAAAAAGGTGAAGGTTCTGAATATACTATGCGGTGTATTCTGCACAGTTAATTGAAATGGCAATCAGCTATTGCAACCAGGAGGAAATTACTGTGCACTCAAAGGAGAGACCATTTCCCAGAGATTGAAAAGCACTTTAGAGATTTGAAGTAGCTAACATCTATACTTTCACTTGAACTTATCCTGAATTTCCCATGAACCAGTCTCACTGCAAGGCAACAGACATTTATATAAATGTTTGTATAAATGGACACAGAGAGGCTACATACAACAGGCAAGAAGTTGATCATTAATTTTTTTTTTTACCATTTTTGGTTAACTCAAAGCTATCATAGGGGAACATGGGCATCCATTTTAGCAGGGGTCACATGGTCATCAGGACCCCCAGACAGCCACTCAGCTCAGAGTAACCCGTGAATCACCATTCAGCCTGTCAATCACTCAGCCTGCGAATAATGCAGCAATCAGCATCAAGAGAGCAAAAAGGGGGCGTTCCACAGGGACAGCTTGCAAAGTAAACACATGCCTAGATTGCATTCCCCTCAAGGAGGGGACATTTTACTTTGTGTTGATTAAATGACATTATTTCTATATTGAGGCGCAAGTCCTGACAAATGTTTACGATATCCAATTCTGATTCAATTTGTACGCATTTCCTCTTGTTTAACGCCTTTGCTTTTCCTGTTTTTCTTATTTCTTCCATCTAGTGTTGAGCCTTGTTTCTTGTTTCTTCTTTTTTGCTACTTCAGCGAAGTGCTGTTTGTTTGTTGAATTCTTAAAAATAACTATGAAAGCTTTGTATAATGCATTAATTATTCTCTCTCACACACACACACACACACACACACACACACAGCTGTACAGTGTCTGATGGTGAAGGGCTGACCCCTGTGAACGACTCCCGGGGGACGGACTAATTTCCCAGAGACGTGTCCAGCTTTGGGACTGGCACTGTCATCATAGTACAAGTTACCTTAAGCTTGCCGTACTGATCTGAACATGCATTCAGATCTAGGTGAAAGGGTATTCTTTTTAAGGCAATCAGTGATGCGAGCGTTACACTGTGGGTAAAAATGATTGAACCATAAACAATTAAAACACCATCCAAACCATCTCTTGGAAATCTGCCTGGTTGAACTAACATTATTATTAAGCATGAAGGCATTGCATTGAAATTGAAGTCAAAGTAATTATTTCCACGTAATCCAACACCACTTTGAATGTGATCCAAACTGAAGTAGTTTAGCCCTCATTTCCTCACATTTACATAATTTTACATATCTGACAATTTTTACTGAGGGCAAGTATTGTCATACAAAACACAAAATTAGGTAATTCTCTCATTAAGGCTTTCTTCCCCACACCCTCATACATGGGATATAAAGAACAATTTTTTAAAGAGGACCTGTATAAATATATACTTATGTTTAATTTTTAAAACTTTAAAAAAAATTAAAAAAATACAATAAGTGAACTGATGGATAAACAAACAAATCAATGGCCTGAGTTAACTCACAGACATGAGTAAAACCTCTCACTTCAGTAGTAGGATCTTAATTGAGGCAGTTGCCCCTTTCTGCGTTTGTATGGTAGAGGTTTTAGCATGATTAATTCTGGCAGATGACAGTTCCAGTAACACAATATCCAAAAGACTCTGCAGCCAATGTGTAATAGATAGATTATGCGGCGGGATCCAGAGGCTGCAATCGGCGTAGAATTCTAAACGGGGACCGTCTAAAGTCGGTTGAGCTTTGCGTGCTCCCTGCAGTATAGCTTGGCGATCAGAATATCAGAGCAATCGGAACAACATTGTGCGTGGCCTGCTCGAGCCACCAGAGTATACACGGTGGGCCCTATCAATTTCGAGCGGTGCCGGTGAATCAAGGCTGGGAATCCAACGGGGAAGCATTTTCTACAAAAAAAACCCACGGGGTCGTTACCTTCCAAGCCAATCGGTAAGTTTATCAACCTGACATTATTTCGTCTGCTCCGATCTTTCTTTTGAAGGCTTTCAATTTTGTCCAGACAGTGGTTGATGTTCTTTCTTTGTTTTGCAAAATGAGCCTTGGAGTGAATCTATTTTAGCAGAAATGTCCCCCATGATATTTGCTTGCGTGGTCACCTGCTCTTTAAGTGCATTGAGGATGGCTGATAGGGCCTTGTGCTACACCTAAGACCTCGGGTAACATGGCAGATACCCTGCTGCGCATTGAGTCACTCTGGGCATTGATAGCTCGTGGTATCGTCTCGGTGTAATCCTCGCTGGACTTGAAACGTTTGTTTATGTTAATGTCCATATTTTTTGGGGGGGGACCCAGCTGTTTTTTTGCTTGCTGCCATAATTAGTAAAAAAATATGTCAAAAGGAAGTAACTTTAAGTTAGGATTTGAATATTTTAAACAAAAATTGGGGTTAACAGTCCGGAAGTCTTCTATCTAACAAAATTAATAAAATATAGTGTTCTGTTTGATGAAGGTTAGACATTATTGATTTCATCAGCATGGCTGTTTTTAACAAGTTGTTGTTTTCTCTCTGATTCTGATGGTATAAACTACAGGTGTCAGAATCCTGTCCTGGAAAGTCACAGGGTGTTTCTCAATAACAAGTACACATAAGTATGGAACAGAACTTGACCCATTATGTGACGTCACCCTATTCACAAGAACAAGTGTTTTTGCAAGTGCCCTTTTGTAGGGACACTTGACACAGTGCGTCACGTGTCCCTACAAAAGGGCACTTGCAAAAACACTTGTTCTTGTGAATAGGGTGACGTCACATAATGGGTCAAGTTCTGTTCCAAAGCCAAGAACGCAAAAAAGCGAAGATGCTGAAAGATCCCGGAAATGTACTTGATGCGCCCCAAATGTCAAGGATGCATCGGATGCAAAGTTTGCAAACTCGCCAAACGACTACGCGGGCTTGCCTATCCAATCATTCATAGCGCGAAGTGATGGCAGACGACACCGGGGCTCATTCAAATCCAATTTAACAACCTTGCTGTCTTACCTCGAGGGGGCTATCTTGTGACGCAATTTGCTATGTGCAGCGAGTAAACTTAAAAGGTGCTCTGCAAGAGAGGATTGACGAGAAACAAACAAAAACGGAACCGAACAGCAACATTTCGGAAGTGCAACACCATAGAGTTGAAATGTGACCGCCACATAGTTCTGTGGTGACCGCCCACTTTTTCGATGTGAGTATTGCATGTGGAGCATTGCATTGTGGGATTCCCTTCTTACCCAATTTCCTATCCATTACAATACCCTGCAACAAGAGTACCTTTTTAGGGGAACACACAACAAATTAATTGCCTAGGTGGAATGAGACCTGATTATCTGCACCAATGAGCAACTGCAGAAATGACTCTCTTATTCAAGCTTAAATAAAAGCCATGTTCTACCTCATTTTCTTTGATTAATAACAAACATACTTAATCTCTATGGACTGAAAATTGTATTCAGCTAAGCTCCCTATAAGGTCAGTATCAATCAAGACAAACGTTCACATATGTATTCAGCAAAGAGTGTCCAGTTGTCTCCCAGAAATTGCACCTGCTTTTGGTCAACATTTGGATGCAAGATGTGCGTAAAATCCCTGTGTGCTAGTTCAGTAAAACTAGACTCCCCCCAGGGTTTGTGGAGCCCGAGGTAAAAAATGTTACATCGCTAACAATATGGGGAGAAGATGCAGCCAAATATACAGTTTCTGTAATTACCCCTTTGTGGAAACAAAGAAAGAGATATTATAATTTAAAGTGTTCATGCATAGCCCTCCTTAGTTTGCGGTTTTATTCACAGACTTTATTCATCCTCTTGATTTTATGCTAATTATACCCTAGCACAGAGTTGCTCAAGCATGAATTGGGAGATGCAGGAAACTGTGATAATTTTTCTAAATGCGTTCATATGCTGACCCAAAATATTTCAGCCTTGTGAGCTTAGGGATGATGAGAACAGGATGACATTACATTACAGGCATTTAGCGGACGCTCTTATCCAGAGCGACTTACACAACTTCTTATTACACTTATCCATTCATACAGCTGGATATCTACTGAAGCAATTCAGGTTAAGTACCTTGCTCAAGGGTACAACGGCAGTGTCCTACCTGGGAATCCAGCTTCTTAACCATTATACTGCACTGCCGCCCTGTGTACTACACATCCGCCCTGTATACTACACTGCCGCCTGTATACTACACTGACCCATCAGACACAGAAGCCCCTCCTAAAAAAAGGTATTCAGAATGATGATTACTGGACAATGGTAAAAGACACCACAGGCCAAACTTATCAAAATATCGACTATGGTCAGCCCTTCTTGAATAAAAAAAACAGGTCAAAGGTCATGCTTACTTAGCAGCTCATGTTTCACAACATTTTACACTTTATGATTTTTTGTTGTGCATGTATATGCATATTGCATATAAATAATTCTTGTTCAAGCCCCACATTAGAATTCTGAGGAAATCCCTTTATATTTACACTAATTGGTAACAAAATTGTTAATTGTGTTACCATTTTTTTATGCAAGGAAATATGGGTATTATTATTATTATTATTATTATTAATAATAAATACGGTCAACTCCTGGCTATGCTCAGGAATCCTGTTAATGAGTTTGACCATGACTTATTGAAGTCATCATCCATGTGCTGCAAGTAACTGCATATATCTGCACAAAGTATCAACCAAAGCACACCAGTATTCTAGGGCGCGCAGTGTTCCCAGAATGCTGGAGAGGTTTGGTTGAGACTTATACACAGTTGGCGTACTTCGGTAAAAAGTATTTTTATTTTTATTTTTTTTACGTGCACAATAAGATCAGTGGATGTTCGCGAGTAAATGTGTCATCATATTTGGAAAGAGAGTTGATTTTTTTAAACGTCCTTTTTTGGCACTTTCAGCGACACACACCCGTTGAGGTCAGTTCTGCCAGGGTGATATCTGCTAGTTAGAGTGATGATCAACATGCAGCAAATAGTAACTGTCAAGGAATTCAAGCACTTTCTATAGAAAAACACAATATTTTCAGTGTAGTTTCAGATAAAATATGCAATGCTGCAATTTCTGGCGAGCACAGTTTTTTCATAATTATATCAACAAGATTAAATAAAAACAGTCCAAATTCTAAGATTGTGTGTGAAAAATGTATTTTTTCCTGGGATTAAATTCATTCCATGCATATTCCAAACTCTAAGGCTGTATGTCAAAAATGTCTCTTCATGGAGTTCTATTCTTTCCATGCTTATTCAGTTATGACTTTCATAAAGATTTCATAAGATACTTTATTTCACGCGTTGAATCGAATAATCCTATCCATTATTTTTATTGCTGAATCATGATATTCTTGAGCTAGCACCCAGGCATGTATGCTGAAAGCACAATATAAACCTGCTATGAAGAATATATATGTGGCCAAAATCATATCATAATTCTTTGGAGGCGATACTCAAGACTCCAAGAGGCTGAATAAATCTAATAAAATAGTGGCCCTCACTTACAAGTCAGGTTTCAGTGCATATCTTGGGTATTCATGGGCCATTTTATCAAACAATTCAAATAAATAAATAAAAATTATAATAATGCAGCACTGTAGGCTTATCATATAAAAAGTAAACATAAGACAGTTTATTTGTGCACAAATAATTTGAACATAATTAAGAAGTGCATGTGCTTATAATTAACCTAATCAAATGGAATGGATTTGGAATGTCCCAGCTATCCAACACGAGTGCTACATTTTATATGCTGTTGTTGACTTTGCAAGCTTTCTGGCCATTAATGGAATATTTAATCGATGCATTAATCAGTCCGGTATGTAGATAAACGAATGGTAGATGAACAGCAGCTAGAACTGTCTATTATAGAATACATTTACAATCCTTTTAAATTATTTCATGACTGAGAACCTAATTATGTAGCGTACACACAATATGCCCCCTGTTTTTGTCATACGCTATTGGCCCATCGAAAAACCATGACTTTATCAAAATTTTGCTTTCTTTTATTTCAATAAAACTGATCATTGTCTCTGCCTTTGAAATGTATATTTCCTTGAAACTATCTTCTGATTTGAAACTAAATTATGCTGTTTACACTGCAGTCTGAACAGCTGCAGCCTTTGATGACGATAAAATGCTACAGTAATCATTCTTAAAAGCCTTCATTTAAAGCCAACTGTCGTTTGCTCCATTTTCCAAATGCAGCTGGGGTTTTCGACCCGCACTGTTATATTTTTATCTACATCTCTGGAAAACATTTACCAATCGCAACATATTTATCTTAAACTGTGATTGTGTATTCTTGTTTTGATTAGGATTAGTTTTGGTATTACTAGATTGTGTACCGGTTCCTTTTTAGTATCAAATTTAAAAGCCCCTTGATACGCTACACAGCCCTTAACTGCATAACCTGGCCCCAGTTGAACATTTTGCTCATGCACCAAATATACATTCAGAGGGTACAAAATAAAGGTTGTATTGTGTTTTATTGTGCTGCAAGCCTCTAACATATGAACTGCTCATGTTTTGATAGGTATAATCGTTATTATTATTATTATTATTATTATTATTATTATTATTATTATTAGGTTATTTAAAGGCTTTTTCAAATTTTATTATTTATGACTGCGTTTATTACAGTATGTTACAAAAGTATTACTGGTCCTTTTAATTTTGATATATTATATAATATATGAAGAATGATACAATGCAGAAACATAATTAACAGTTAACAGGCTAATTGACAGTTTCTTTAACTGCTAATATGAGACGGATTATTTTGACAATTTTTGACAATTTTTTTAAAATCTTGTGTTACTATTACCCAAAACAAATTTAGCCGGATAGCTGGATAGCCATTGCAGTTGTTCACACATATAATTATGGCATCATTGTGACCGAAGTTCTATACATTATTTTCAGTCTTTCCTGCTGAGTAAAAACAAAACAGAAAAGGTAATAGTCCAATACTGTCAGAGAAAGGTCCTGAATACCTGTTGCTTAGCAACCACCCCACAGTAAATATAATGTAAATATAAAAAAGGAAGTTCACGAGCAAAAGACAATTCGCTGCAATATATCTTTAGTTTTCTGCTGCACAACTGCTCACGTTATCATTTATTTTGCAATTGCAGAGTAATAAAATTGATTACAATGCCAGTGAACAGGAACCAAATGAGACACATTTTTTCATTTACACCGCTCTGTATTTCCCAATGGTGGTACCCTTTAAACCTCTTACCTCCGCTGTCTGTGACGCTCTTGTGTTCTTGCTCAATGGTACTTATTTGTGACATGCTTTACCAATTGATACAATTATTTTCTCCCAGTAAACAATAACTGAATGGTGGAACAGATGTATGCCTGCTTCCTTCCAGTAAAAGTAGAAATTAAACTGGTAGGTTCTAATGGGGCAGGAAAAACACAAATATTGGATGCTGAAATAGGAGAAGATTGCAAACTCTCTTAAGCAGAAATATTAGGCGGGGGTAAAAAGATTGGAGGAGGAGAAGGAAAAATTGGATGAGTAATGGTCTAAATGTGATGTGTAATGAACGTGGGTGTGATTTTGACAGGTTCTGACACTTGCTCTTTTGTGAGCACTTAATTTTTAGAGTCAAGCATTAAATCTTTTCATTCAAAAAATAAATTGGTGTATGACGAATGTGACAAGTCTAAAATGAATAACATTACTTTACATTGAAATAATTTGGGTACATTAGACCCACTTGTGATTTTAAACTTTGGTATTACACAAAAAAAGCCTTGTAGTTTACAAGGTAGTAGTTTATGTTTTAAACAAATGTATATTTATGGATTTACTTACTTTTACTGAATTTAAAAAAAAAATAATATGTACAAAATGTATGTACAGTTTATGGTTAATATATATGCTAAATAATATAATAATGGCCATGAGCAGTTTTAACATTTAGGTTCAAATTTTAAGTGAGAAGATGCTTGCAGTTTATAAAAAGCTTCTATTGGAAGCCCAATGACACACATAATTAAATATCTACTTTTCTCTACTGGAAAATGGATAATCTCTTGCATAATTTCCCAGTTTGATCAGGGAGGGTTATATTGGAATGTAAGAAGACATTTACTGTTAGTTTTATTAAAAGATTAGTATCTTTTGTTATCGTACTTCACCTGTTTGACTTTTAAACTGTGAGAAAAATATGCAGTTGATTAACTTTCATCTTCGTTTGCTTGAAAAAGGTGAAAGAGATTGACAGTGTAATTATGAGGCTTAATGCTGAACCAGAAAAATGAACTTTCTGAAATTCACTCTGGCATATTTAATATACTATGGCATCATATTTGTTAGGTTCCTAGGTTTCCATTATTATCCAAGGTATACTATTTTGTATATTGCATGTCTCTGCATGTCTCTGCATGGCCCTAGCCAGCTCCAACCATCAACCATATTTACATTTCTATAGTGTCTATAGCATACCACTGCTAATGACACATTTCTGGTTGGGTGGGCCTAAACCAGTTGTCTCCAGACATGCATGTGTATTCACTGTATCAACCCTTTGAAATGTAATGCTAGGTACTGTATGCTAGGTACTGTATGCTAGGTACTGTATTCTAGGTACACACACACTTCAGTTGTTCAGAAATATGCTCAGCACAGGCAGCTCGTATGTTCTGAGTTTGTCTCTCCCTTGCGCATTGTAAATAAACCTCCTGCATTTGGTTCCACGGAAGGGCGACAGAATCCTAACATATTGTATCTGTGAAAAATGCTTACAACATTACACTTTCTGTGGGTCTTCATGATGAACTGACATTAATTTAATCATCATAAAATCTGGACTGTAACAGAGTAAATGTTACTGTGCCTGTGTGTGAATTGATCTGAACTGATCCAATTGGTGTTAAAAGGGCTTCTGTATCCAATACCTCAAAACTCATTGGACATTGCTTCATCTTGCAGCAGGACAATGACCCAAAACACAACGCTAAAGTAACCAAGAAGATTTTCAGGGGAAAAAAAGTGGAATATTCTTGTCTGGGGTAGTCAATCACCCAACCTGAATCACACGGCAGAGCATCACCAGGGAAGAAGCTGCCTCAACGGACTTACAGCCTCGTTATTGCGAGTACAGCTGTCCCAGGGACTACCTGTTATTTCTCCGCCGATCCCACAGATATCTGTAAGATGTCTACCTGCTTTGGGCCAGCTGTTCTTCCTTTTTTTCCCCCCAGCATGCGTTGGTCCCATGAGGGCCTTCATTTCACTTTCCTGTCAGTCAAAGGAATCTGCACCTCTGTTGCCTTGCAGTCATGTGTCTCTTGGCCCAATGGGATCAAACCTCACAGTCCATGTTGGCTTTGCCCTTAGTTCCAGACTACCACTGCAACCCCCACCCCTCACTAGTTGTTACTGCATTGCTGGTAGAATCATGGAACACGCATACAGGAAATACATCAAGTGAAGTATGCGTCCCAATGTATATTTTACTTTCTAGCACTACATTTGTAGTTTCTTTTTTGAGATCCAGAGGGGGAAAAGTTGGCAGTGAACTGCTGGTAAAACATGCACATCTTAAATTATCAATGGCTCTTTTTGTACATTTTTTATTTGTGTTGTTATGGACGCAATGTGGTACCCCTGAGCAAACTAGTACCAGTGCAAATACCTTTCGCATGCCTGTGAAATTGTTATATTTGTATTTTTTTATATTTGTATATCTCGGTCTAACTTGTCCAACCTCGGAGCTGCTGAAGGTGGCCGCGCGCTGGCAGAGGAGCTGAACATCTTTTTTGCCCGCTTCGAGGTCACAGCAGCAGAGACAGCACCACCACTCCACACGGCCCACGGCAGCGTAAACCTCACAGTGGAGGAGCATGAGGTGAGGCGCACGCTGCGGGCCGTCAACCCGAGGAAGGCAGCTGGTCCCGATGGCGTCCCGGGGCGCGTGCTGAAGGACTGTGCAGATCAGCTGGCTGGAATCTTCACCAAGATCTTCAACCAGTCCCTGGCTCAGTCCACCGTCCCACCCTGCCTGAAATCCTCAACTATAGTCCCCCTGCCCAAGAAAGCCCACATCTCTGGCCTCAACGACTACAGACCAGTGGCACTCACTCCAGTGGTGATGAAGTGCTTTGAGAAGCTGGTCCGTAGTCACATCACAGCAGCCCTGCCCCCCAGCCTTGACCCCTACCAGTTTGCTTACAGAGCCAACCGATCCACAGAGGACTCCATAGCCATAGCACTCCATACTGCACTATCACACCTGGAGCAGCAGGGGAGCTATGTGCGGATGCTCTTCGTGGATTATAGCTCTGCTTTCAACACCATCCTCCCTCACAAGCTGGTGGTCAAACTGGGGGATCTGGGGCTTCCACACACCACCTGCATGTGGATTAACAGCTTTCTGTCTGATCGCAGGCAGAGGGTTAGAGTGGGCCACCACACATCCACGGCCCTAAGCCTCAGTACCGGCTCTCCTCAGGGCTGTGTGCTGAGTCCCTTGCTCTACTCCCTCTACACGCATGACTGCTCCCCTGTCCACCACAGCAACACCATTGTGAAGTTTGCGGACGACACCACAGTGGTGGGGCTCATCTCCAGGGGAGAGGACGAGTCTGCCTACAGAGATGAGGTGGAGAGGCTGTCCACCAGTGGCGGCCGGCCTATAGAGGGCGCTGGGGCGCCGCCCCCCCCTCCCCCACATACAAATTTAAAAAAAAGTTTAAAAAAAATTATTATTTTTTATTATTATTTAATTTTTTTAGTAGCTTAAAATTATTATTTTTTATTATTATTTTTTATTATTATTTAATTTTTTAGTAGCTTAAACATGTTATATGTTGGCCTTGCGTTGTCTAAAGTTTAATACATTACATATGCATGTTCAGGGGGCTGCGGGGCGCCGGTAACGTTATGGTGAATCAGAGCACTCATTCATTTTCAGGCGAGCCCCCTGATACTGCTGCCTGATTCGCCGCCAAAAAAGGAAGTCCCCGGGCGCAGGCCTGTGCGCCCCGGACTATCCTACCCTTTTCTGATTAGTCCTCATGGTTTATGATATTATTTGATTGGATTTAAGGCATGTTTATCACGCCCAGCCGGCATCTAGCAGGATATCACTGCGAGTGCGCAAGTACTACGGATAGGTTCAGTCGGCTGCTACTCATTCATTCAAGTAGACCTGTCCTAGACCAAGCGAGAGAGATAATTTGAAATGGCTTCTTCAAGTGGAACAGAAAGCAAAGAAAATTCGGTTATTTCTTTGCAAAAAGAACCTTTCTCAAGGCGTTCATTGGGAGAAACGGGTCGGGCTCGGTCACGGCGGCCGAACAACTAGCGAACATTTTACTTTTGAACTACAGTAAAACCTTGACATACGAGTGCACTAACTTACGAGTATTCCGAGCAATTTCTTGTTTCGCCTTACGAGCCTAGACCCGAGTTACGAGCCGAGCAAGCGGAGCATTGCGAATGCGAATGCAATTTCGGAAATTGCATTCGCATTTCCGAAAAATTCTGAAGGGAAGGAAGAAACAAACCACCATGGATAGGTTTTTATCGAAACGCCCTGCAGATCAGTCAGAAAAGCGTGACGAAAAAGCCAAAAATCTATGAAAAAGATGCAAACGTCACTGATGAAGATTAAGTGTAAGTGAAGAATAATAATGTAGCAATTAAGTTTAGAACCAGTTTATTTCTTTATATTCTATTTTATTATCTTTGTATTATATTTTGTATTAATTATTTATAATTTATAAATACATTTCTCATTTTTATAACAACGTAACAAAAAATTAGGGTGTTTTTTGGGGGGCTGGATCGGATTAATGGTATTTAAATTAATTTCAATGGGGAAAATTGATTTGATATACGAGTAAACCGAGTAACGAGCTCGGTCACGGAACGAATTAAACTTGTATGTCAAGGTATTACTGTACTAATTGGGATGGGTTAGCTTACTGCACATGGTGCTTCAAGTTGTTTTTGGTGAAAATATAGTGTGAAATAAATACAAATGATACCGAATATTGTGTGTGTCTGTTATCTACCAATAAAACAATGCCTTTTGACGGTCATTTAGGTGCCCAGTGACCACTAAACAGAGAAGCTGTAACCATGGTAACAACAACTGCGTGACAGGGAAACACAATGTCAGCGCTTCAGTGCCTTAACTGCGTCGGGCTCGGGTCGGGTTCGGACATAAAAAGCAGAATTCCTGTCGGGTTCGGGTCGGGCTCGGTTACTACTATCTCGGGCTCGGTCGGGTTCGGACAGAAATATGCGGCCCGATCCGCACTCTAGTTCAGTGATGTCTTACTTGAAAAACTGTCCTCCACTGTTGCCAATCAAACTGTCTTATGCAACTGAGACACACGGTAGCTTGTTTTTTCTGTTTAAAGTCAAAGTCAGATGTATTTTTTTTTTTTTAGAAATGCTAGCGCCCCAACCTATATTTAGATCACCAGCCGCCACTGCTGTCCACATGGTGCAGGGCCAACAACCTGCTCCTCAACACATCCAAAACTAAAGAACTCATCATAGACTACAGGAGGAAGAAAACAGAGATCCCGCCACTAATCCTCAGTGGGGACTGTGTGGAGAGGGTGGCAGACATCCGCTTCCTGGGAGTCCACATCGAGGAGAGCCTATCCTGGAGTGTGAACGCCTCTGAGCTGCTGAAAAAGGCCCAGCAAAGACTGTACTTCCTGAGAATTCTCAGGAAGAATAACATCTCACAGAGACTACTGGTGTCCTTTTTCCGTGCCTCAATAGAGAGCATACTTACGTACTGCATGTGCGTATGGTACACCAGCTGCACAGCGGCTCAGAGGAAAGCGCTCCAGAGGGTCATCATCACCGCCCAGAAGATCATCGGCTGCCCCCTCCCCACACTGGAAGAACTACATCATTCCCGCTGTCTCAAAAAAGCCCATAGGATCATAAAGGACACCCACCATCCCGCTCACTCTCTGTTCCAACTGTTGCCCTCAGGCAGGCGGTACAGAGCATTAAATGCAAGGACAAACAGACTCAAACACAGCTTTTATCCAACTGCAATAACCACCCTCAATGCTCAAAAGAGAAAATGAACCATGACAGAAAAGTATGCATGTGGTGTGTATGACTGTGTTTTATGTTTTATGCCTGCTATTTATTCTTTTATGTTGCACTGACAAGAAGTACTTTAAATTTCGTTGTACCTGTGACAATGACAATAAAGATCTATCTATCTATCTATCTATCTATCTCTGTTACATTTATTCTGAGCATAGTGTTTTTGGTCAAGGAGTAAAAGCATCTCAATATTGTTACGGTGCTTTTTTTTGTTATGGCGCCAAACAAGTTGATTTCCTGCCAGTAACCATTCCTGTCGACATAAGGAGAGAGCCGTAAGCACGTTACTCCTCCTTTTCATGCTATTCTCACCTTTTTCCACACTGTAGACACACCGCCAATTAGACACTGTCATCGGGAAGATTACGAGGTCAGCGTATTCTCAGTCTGTGCATCCGCAGGCACCCGGCCTGACCAGGAGTGTCCGCCAGAGAGTGATGAGATCGATGGAATTAGCCGGCGTACCCCCTGTCATCCCCGGCGAGGCTGGGGAAGCCAATTATCGTCTCGCCAATGTGGACCTCCAGCCATAGCCAGCAATGGCGCAGCCAGGACCTGAACACTCGACCGCAGGGCTCACGCTCACTTACTGAACAAGCGTCTTTATCCCGTGAGCCACCCGAAGGCCCTCCGTTACACCACTTTTAAGATTAGACCATTCCCCAGCTATGCTTGGCTGCTGACGGACTTAAACTCAGTGACAGAGGCGATGCAGAAAGGGTCTAATCTCTCCGCTACATCACTGTTATAAAAGTGGGATGCTGCTGCTATATTTGATCCTGTTTTTGATAAGTTTGTTCCTGGTGAAAGTACGGAACATTGTGTCAGAGCACGGTCATCACATAAACGGTAAATTACTGCAAATGCTGACGCATTGGAGTTATGCAACTTCAAGTGTTATTCAACACTGTTAAAGAGGCTGGTCAAAAGCAGATAACCAAATTGCTTAACTTCTCAACCTCTATTATCAGAGGGTGAAGGACATCACGCGTAGCTTCAAGAGCCATTTGTCAGCCTGTGATTCAATTTAAAAAAACACTGGTGACAAATAATAATTTAATGAAGTTTTTTCATTTTAAAATAAAAATATTGATTACGGTAGTTGGGTATAATTGAAGATAATAAGCGCAGCTATTTGAGAGAAATGTTATGTGTTATTTTCAATGATTTCTGCTTGACAAATAAAGCAAGCATATAGATAGGGGTAGAATCAATCAAAAACTCTGAGCTATTATGACTTTTTATAACTGGTCATTTTGCTTTGGAATGTTTATGATAGAATGCTTTGATTGAACCATAAAATGATTATGACAATGCTTTTCTCTCTTTTTTTTACCAGTAAAAATCTAAATGAAGAATCATAAGTTAAATATATGGTAGTTACTGTAAACTGCTCATATACCCTCAACCATAAAGAATATCCCCATTGAGCATCACACAACAATGAAAACAATGTGTTCGTTTGTCAGGAAATCATGGGTTCTTGGGTTCTTGTTGTTGCTATGATCCTCATATGACCCTGGCCACCCTTGTCCTGATTTCATCTCCATCTTTTGTGTTGACCAAAAACCTACAGACCACTTGAGCTCTGTTGGCTTGTACTGTAGGGAATAGGGTTTGCTGAGGGCAGAACGATAACCCTGGGTTAGTTAACTGACTGCAGACATACTGTCTATAATATGCAAATAAGAAAGCACAAGGCGTAATGAAGGCATGCAGTGCAGGTGAGATTTACATGCATGAAGTGTACAGCCCTCACTGTCTGTCGACCTGTTTTAACCCTTGTGTGGTGTTCGGGTCTGTGGGACCCGTTTTAAATGCATTGAAAACAGGTCCCACACACCCGAACACCACTCAAGGTTTAAAGTTGAGATAGGACTGCTTAGAATGCGCTTTTGCTTCTCTAGAGGAAAAAGATCAATGGCTTTATCAGCTCTAGTGGTAGACATGATGTGAGAGAGAGTGAGACATGGAGTAACTAAAAGAGATCTGAACAAAATCATGCATTCATTTATTCAGCCTTTGCACCATCCTAGCAAAGTCTATTAGTGGCGATGTGAGAAAGGGCGTGGCATGCAGGCTACTCCATAGATGAGTACTGACAGTGACCGAACCATGGTTGCGATTGAACCATTAATACTTAGTTTTTTTTACAATTGCTATCAACTTTCTTTCAGTTCTGTAGTCACATTTTCAAAACTCTTAACACACAACATCAGTCTGTGTGGGCTATACAATTAACACATTTTTTGTTCCTTTGAAAGGAAACAGGTGGGGGACCACTTGCCAATATATGTGATCACATGGGACAATGTGGCATTCCAGCATTCCCGTGCAGTCACAGCCTGGTTTGACGCCCATCCAAAGATGATGACCCTTTTCTTTGTCCCTTACTTCCCTTTCCTCAACCCCATTGAGGAGTTTTCAGCCTGGAGATGGAAGGTTTTCGATCATCGTCCACACGATCCAAATATCCCCCCTGGATGCAATGGATGCTGCATGCCAAGACATCACAGCTGAACACTGCCAGGGGTGGATAAGGCATGCCAAAGGATTCTTCCCAAGGTGCCTTGCCAGAGAAGATATAAGGTGTGAAGTGGATGAGAGCATGTGGCCAAATGCAGAAGACCGGGCAGATTAGAAGAGGACTTTGTTTTTCTTTTTTTATTTCTTCTGTGCCTTTTTCTGTTTGTATATTTTGTATTTTCACACAATGGTGACCAGCAGCTATATTGCATATTTTAGTTCTCTTGCAGTAAGTTCCCATTGCAAATAAAGCCTTTACTGCAGAAATTCTGTCACTTACTGTCTTTTTTTTTCATAAACTGTACATTCTATAAAGCTACTCTGAGATGGGTCATTCACTTTTGGTATTGAAAGTTTGCAAAAAAAATAAACAAAATGCATGCATTTACTAAACCCAACCAAAGAAAAATGTAGAGAGGCTTCAAAAGAAACTGCAGCGCAAAAGACAATTTATGATCAATACAATATATTGTCTATTGTATAAGGGTAGAACTGACACATGTGAAGTAATGCCGTTTCTGTAATTCCATCTGCTGTTAGTGTTTTTTATGACATTGTGCTATGATTGACTAAATGTTCCTGTTGAAAGAGAACGTGTTAGTGTTTTGGAAGAATTATTTGATTTTGAGAGATGTTTGCAGTGTTTTGGTAGACTTAGTGTATTGTGTTAGTGGGTTGAGTTAGTGTATTATGTTTGTGTATTTTGAGATATGTTTGCAGTGTTTTGGTAGACTTAGTGTATTGTGTTAGTGTATTGTGTTGTGTGTTTGTGTATTCTTGTATTTTAAAAATTAGTGTTAGTGTTTAGTTTACAATGTTTGATTTTGAGCATAAAATTTTGCCAAATGTGTGTTGTAGGTGTGTTGGTGTGTTAAGAGTTTAGGAAAAGTTTTTATAGCGATCATAAAAATCATAAAAAACTGTAATCTCTTCTGGAATGAGGGCAACTGTGTGATGCTACTTTTAATTAATTCAATTTCATATAGTGTCACATATATTGTCTTTTATGCACAGTATTATTGATTCTTATATGACTTTGTAACATTCATTTATGCATTATTGTTTGTAAATGTTTTTATTTGCTTTGTTTGTATAGGTTATGCACTGTGTGTGTACATGTGTACATGTACTTATAAATGCATGTATGTGCGGGATGTATTTGTTTATGTGTTGAAGTGTGTGGATATGTGTTTGCATACGTATGTACAGTATGAATTTATGCAATGTATGTTTTCAGGGTGATTTTTACTACCTGTGTATTTATATTGTTATTGTATTTTATTTTTATTTTTTTGCACAAATAAATAAACATAAACATACGTCCACTTGTGAATGTCCTTTCACGGCAATGCAACAAAACAAGCATTTAAAATGTTGACTGTCCCAGGGGTTTGATTCATAAGACATGCGTATGCATGTTTCATCCTGATCATTATTGATAAACCCCTGCCATTCTAAACATGTTGAATATTGCATAGGAGACTAAATGTAATTGGCAGTATATGATGAATTTATAAGTAACCATTTAAGGTATTCAAATGTATTCCCATAACATCACCGCCAGAGAATATCACAGTTCCAGAGCAGGAAAACTTCAATCTGAGCTTGAATTCTAAGGTGTGGGGGAAAAGTTTTGTTTGACAATCTTCGGAAATGACGCAAGATTTCAGATACTTTTTGTTTGAAAATGATGCGTGCGTACTCCTTTGGCTTCCCTAATGAAAGGAATTTCTATCAGATCCTATGATCCAAGTATGACCCTGGCCACCACCTTTTCCCGATTTCCATCACCTTTTTGTGTTGACCGAAAACCTACAGACCACTTGAGCTCTGTTGGCTTGTACTGTAGGGAATAGGGTTTGCTGAGGGCAGAACGATAACCCTGGGTGACTAAACTGAGTGCAGACATACTGTCTATAATATGCAAATAAGAAAGCACAAGGCGTAATGAAGGCTTGTAGCACAGGTGAGCTAAGATTTACATGCATGAAGTGTACAGCCCTCACTGTCTGTCGACCTGTTTTAATAAGAGATAGGACTGCTTAGAATGCGCTTTTGCTTCTCTAGAGGGAAAAGATCAATGGCTTTATCAGCTCTAGTGGTAGACATGCTGTGAGAGAGAGTGAGACAGGGAGTAACTAAAAGAGATCTGAACAAAATCATGCATTCATTTATTCAGCCTTTGCACCATCCTAGCAAAGTCTATTAGTGGCGATGTGAGAGAGGGCGTGGCATGCAGGCTACTCCATAGATGAGTACTGACAGTGACCGAACCATCGTTGCGATTGGACCATTAATGTTTAATCTCTTCTGGAATGAGGGCCGCTCCATTGATGTTGTTTGATGCTACTTTTAATTAATTCAATTCCATATATCATATATTTTTGCACAGTATTATTGATTCTTATATGACTTTATGTAACATTGATTTATGCATTATTGTTATTTTTTTATTTGCTGTGTTTGCATAGGTTATGCACGTTATGTGCAGTATGTGCGTGTGCGTCAGTGTGTACATGTACTTATAAATGCATGTATGTGCGGGATGTATTTGTTTATATGTGTCGAAGTTTGTGTGTTCAAGTGTGTGGATATGTATTTGTATACGTATGTACAGTATATATGAATTTATGCAATGTATTTTTTCAAGCCCTTAGGGTTTTTTTTTTTAAACCACCTGTGCATTTATATTGCTATTGTATTTATTTATTTATTTTTCACTAGTTGCACTAATAAATAAACATAAACATACGTCCACTTGTGAATGTCCTTTCACGGCAATGCAAGAAAAGAAGCATTTAAAATGTTGACTGTCCCAGGGGTTTGATTCCTAAGACATGCGTATGCATGTTTCATCCTGATCATTATTGATAAACTCCAGCCATTCTAAACATGTTGAATATTGCATAGGAGACTAAATGTAATTGGCAGTATATGATGAATTTATAAGTAACCATTTAAGGTATTCAAATGTATTCACATAACATCACCGCCAGAGAATACAGTTTCAGAGCAGAAAAACCTTTTTTAAATCTGAGCTTGAATTCTTCAGAAATGACGCAAGAGATAACTCAATTAGTACCTTCCGGTTCCGGTGGTATGGAATGAATGAGATTGCGTCCGAATTATTCGTATTTTTATTAAATTAAGTAAGGACTTATTCTTCACTTTCTCTACAAAAATTGGAACGTTAAATCAAGGTGCACGGAAAAACGGGGGAGTATCACTTTGTGTTTTATAAAGCAATGCAAAGATGCTGGCAAAAGGCTCCAAACAAACAACGCCGAACTGGCAACTACACGAAATTGATCACGAAAAAAATTTTGTGGCGTTTGACACAAAGTTGCAACCTGTGAATGAGCTAATTGTCTAAAAATCAAAAGTAGAGAAATGTGAGGGGAGCTTGGGAACTCTTGTATTCTTTGCTAATGTTAAGACAACTCGAAATCAATCAGGAGACTCTACAGAATGATAATAAAACCCGGCGATTAAAATTTGATCAACTCGAGAACCACTCCCGTAAATGTAACATCTGAATTCTGGGTCTGGAGAACAACATTGAGGCGGGTAACCAAACTAACTTTATTACAGTTTTTTTTACAATCGTTTTCACACTTGTCTCAATACCATGTCCACTTCTTCAAAACTCTTCACACAGTGAGCTTTTGAAACACACACCTGAGCACATCAGTTAACCTTTGGTGCAAAATGCACTTCAACCACTAAAACACTTCATATTTCACCCAAAAGTGACTCGTGCTGCCGTAACTATAGCATATGCTTTCTCCCATAAGACTACTTTGTCACTCAATGTACAATGAACTAAAAAACACAAACTTGGAGCATTGCAAAATACATATATTATGTGTTTCCCTTTTCTCTATATTTGCATCCACAAATATTTCAAGCCAAGCTGCTAAAAAAAACTTTTGATCTGTTGGTTTGCCTCTCACAATAGATGTCATGACTGAGTGTGGTAAATTTACAGTATGTAGCAGGGCTATCTGGTTGGACAGTTGTTGCTTGGGTGAGAAGGCATTCAGCTCTCTGATTGGCTGAGCCATAAACATGGCTCGCATCAAATTCAAAACATTGGTGCTCGCCTTCCAGGCAGTCCGAGGATCTGCCCCCCCATACCTCCAAAAACTAATCAGACCCTACACACCTGCCAGATCCCTGCGCTCCGCCTCCTCAGGACGACTGGTACCCCCCCCTCTTCATGCTAGCACCCGGTCTCGACGTCTGTCTGTCCTGGCCCCACGGTGGTGGAATGAGCTCCCTGTGGAGGTCAGAACAGCAGAAAGTCTGACCGCCTTCAAGCGCAGATTGAAGACTCACCTCTTCAAGCTGCACCTCTCTCCACCCCTCCCTACCTCCCTGTGACTATTGTTATTAATGTTGTGTAATTCCCCCCACACAAAAAAAACAAAAAAAAACCCCAATCATACTGACTGCGCCTAGTACTTAGATTCATATTTGCCTTTTTAGGGTTGTTTTTAAACGTTCTTGTTCCTAGTTTGAAAATGCACTATGTACGTCGCTCTGGATAAGAGCGTCTGCTAAATGTCTATAATGTAATGTAATGTAATGTAATTCTATCAACAGCCTATAAATAGGCTGCAGTAGCCAGGTAAGGAGAAAGGTCTTACCTGTTGCTGTTCCGGGTGTTCCATTGGGCATACTGTACTGATCCCAGGTAAACTGATGAGTGTTGTCCATTATAGGTTCCTGTAGCTGGGCTGGTGGCGCATGAGTCGGCTATAATTCAGATTTAAGGTACTTTTATTAAGCTGGGTACCGTGACCACAGCGAAACATTTAGCTTTTCGGTTTCTCTGACTAATGGACGGTAGGAGCCTATGATAGAAGGCGCTATTGCTACCTAGTAACTTTTATTTCTTATTTTCTTACAGGACATTGCTGGCTGCTGTTTTGCCTATATTATCATTCCCGGTGATCTACACTGCGGTTAACGGAGTTGTAACCACATAACTACGGCGGCTATAAGTTGGGTCGCCGGCCGAAAGATTCGCCGCAGCGAACCGCTATTATTTTATCCCTGTGTTATATGTATTTGATTTGATTTGAAACCTTTATTTCGACAGGGAAGAACATACTGAGACCAAGTCTCTTTCACAGATGTGCCCTGCTTAACATGTATTACTGCATGTTATGGTGGTTATCCACCGGTCTTTTAAGTATTTATGTGAGATACGTGTGGGACTCGTGTCTCACTGACAAACTAACTGCGGGTAGGTTGGTTTGGGTGCGCTAAGCTGCCATTCTTATTTTCTTTGTTTTGTGCTGAAGGTCGAGATTTCGTGCTGGTGTAGCTGGGGGCAATAGCGCGAATCGGAAGGCGGACCTTTTATTCACTGCTTGCTGTGTATGTGTGTGTGTGTGTGTGTGGATAGTATTGGGAATTTAAACCGCACGTACTCACTTGGCTTATTTCACCCTTTGCAGTGCGTGTGTCTGACAGTCACGAGTGTGTGCTTGTCCCCTTCCGGTAAGTTGCCCTCTCTCGCCGTGCCGTTCTCTTCCTCACACACTTCAGCAGCGCCCCTAACTGGCCTGGGGGAAGAACGGCCGTGGTTATTTGATTGTTTATTATACCTTTTGCTAATTGTATATCTGTGGGTACATGTTTTATTTTGTTATTTGGTTTAATAAACTGTTTTATTGATTGAATCCACTTCTATTTACTTCATTTAATTGAAGGTGCCTGAGTAGAGTACCATAAGTGCTCGGTGCATGGTAAAAGAACAAAACTAATTCCTTGGGTGAAATTCCCAAGGTGGCGTAGTCTAGCTAACTGTACTACCTGCCACAAGTAGACTGTAAATTAATGAATTTTTTACTGTATCAGAAACCCAGAATAACAATTTTTACTGCGTAATGTAAAACAATATATGATAAAGAAACAAATCACAAAAGCAACAGTATTCTTCAGGGGGTTTACTGTATTTTGCCATTTGTTCTCACAGTGCAATATACTGTAGTTCAGAAAAGAGAAATACATTACAATCAATAACAAAAAATACCAAATAACAATATGTTCACTATATACAGTAATTTGCACATATATTGTCTGCCTATCAGTGGTCTACTGTTGGCCTGGCCCATCCATCCTGTTCTCTGTATTTGGTCATAGATTTTCATCAACATCACACCGAATGTTATCACTTGCTATACACTGAGGAAAGAACCTCTGAGTGCCTTATCCAACCCTGGTTGTGCTCCACTGTTATGTCCATACACCCAGCAGCCATTGCATCTAGAAGTGACATCTGGTCATGTGGGTGGTGGTCATAAACCTTCCATCGCCATGCAGAAAAAATTACTTTATGGGGTTGAGGAAAAGAGAGTATGGTGACAGGAATAACGACATCATCCTGGGATGGGCTGTAAACCACTCTCTGATTTGGCAGGAGCGGTGAAAGGCCACATTGTCCCATACAATCACATATACTGGTGAATTCTGCCTCTCTTGCTCTTTTTCTGCGGAAAGCCTTTCAAACAGTTCATCAAGAAAAACAATAAGGCATGCTGAATTATATGGGCCAATGATGGCCTTATGCAGCTGCAGTCCATCAACAGATATTGCTGCACACATGGTGATGTTACCCCCCCTCTGGCCTGGAACATCTACAGTTGCCCTTTTCTAGATTACATTCCTTCCACGGCGGCGTCTTTTTGCCAAGTTGAAACCGGCCTCATCCACATTGATGAATGAGTGTTCGGTTTCACTGGCTTCAAGCTCCATGACTCCCTTCAGTAAATTGGAAAATACACAAGGTACCGCAAGTCACACATTGTATAGCTTACTGTGTTTTGCAAAATCTCAAAAAAAATTCCTGTGTGCTGTGTTGTTCAAAATTACTTTAGATATCTTACCAGGACATATTGGTACCTAAGTTTCTTGACACGCTCAGAGTTCCTGTCAAAGGAGACAGTGTACAACTGTTTCATCCTGATCTGATGTTTCTGTAGCACTCTTGAAATGGTTGTAGTGCTAACACTGTCAATGTTTGGAAATATGTTGTCTGCGATTATGTTGTTGCGTATTTCTCTTAGCCCGATGCTGTTGTTAGCAAAGACCATCCCAACTATTGCATCCTCTTGTTGTGGCGTAAATATTCTTCCACTTCCCCCTGTGTGAGGTAACCGCTGGGTCCTGTAGTGAGTCAAAGACAAATGTGCACTGATACATCAGCTTTTTCTAGAGACTTCTCAAATCACAGTACTATCGTAATATACACATCAATTTAATGCTTCAGTCAGAATGCTGTAAATACTGTACCTGTTGTTTTGCCTGAAAATCCTCACTATTGAAGCCACTGTGGCTCTAGGCAAGTTTAGTTGAACCCTCAAACCTGCTTCCCTCAGGGACAGACCATGATTTACCACATGATCAATGACTGTGGCTCTGATTTGCTCTGATTTGCTCTGATTTGCTCTGATTTGCTCTGATTTTCTCTGCCCTCTGCCAATCAAAAGATGGCCCCTTTTGTATATGTGGTAACGAGGCACAAACAAAAAACACCTGGGTAGGTCGTTAGCTGAAATGACAGCCAGGTGTTTCAGCAGTACATATACAGCAGTAAAAGTGGAAATATCTCTTCAGTGACAACTACATCTATATTTCCCCTATATACATGCACATTTCAATGCAAGTATGACCACTTTTGTATAGACGGTAACAAGGCTGCAAACAAAAACTCAAACTTTCTGCTAAAATCAGAATAATCTGTCTTACGTATTTCAAGCGTATAGTTTAATTTGTCTGTCAAAGTGCAACATATTTCCATCCGCAGTGATTAGCATTTTGTTGGGTTTTGAACTGAAAGTTAACTGTTTTGAACAGAATATCTAAAATATACACAGTTTCGTTCAAATAGTCTACTGATATGGTGAATGTGTTAAGTGTTTTGAAAAAGTGCACATGGTATTGAGACAAGTGTGAAAATGATTGTAAAAAACTGTAATAACTTTCTTTGGGAGCTGTTTAGAAAGGAGAAATTGGATCCCATACCGATGCTCACCGTATTGGCCCGCTACACAAGACCTCTCGCTGCACGATTGGATGTGCCATCCTGGAGGAGCTGGACTACCTGTGCAACCTGAATGAGCTACAGGTACTGCCTCATGCTACCAGTAGTGACAAGGGCACTAGCAAAATGCAAAACTGGCAAAAAAGGTTGCTAAAAAGATGTTAGCAGTTAGGTGGCAACCACCACACACCCTTTCTGTTCATCAGTGGAATCACTCTTCAGTAGAGATTTTATCTATGGAGCTCTCTGTTGCTAGTGTAACACCCGGCCCATATTTATCTAAATTAAATTACCTTTGGTTACTAATATGGGCGGGCCCTGAGTTATGACATAATCATTATCAGATTTATCTTAATAGTAAAATATGTGACACAACACCTGAATTACTTTTGTACCAAAATATAAAGATTTATTTACAGAAAGAAAAAGAAATAGCAATTAGGATTTTTTGTCTCACAGACAATACTGACTTTTCAAATTAAATATCACAGTGTAACAACTTGCATTGGTAAGTAAACAAATTAAATGTATTGGCTTTTTCCCATGTAGAGCTTAAATATAAGCAATAATACAACTGAATGCAACATGAACTAAAATAAAATGTGGGCCCACACACTCACACACACACTCACACAACACAACAGTTCACTCCGTTGCAGGCCTGAGCTGGTGCTTGAGCGCGGCGAGGCCTAAAAACTGTTATGGCCACTTCACTTGGTCCAGAAGCAGAAATAAAATAAAGAGCACGTGCTTATGGGGGTTTACTCACAGTACCCAGTGATCAGGAGGATGGGCGATGACTGGAGATGCAGAACAGATGCCAAGAGGGAAATAGCATGTTGGAAACAGTAGTTTGGAAACAGTAGGTTTGGAAACAGTAGGGCAGCCCACTGTGCGCTAGCAGCTGGATGAGTGAAGTTCATGTGCTCCACGAAACTCCTCTTCCAACTCCTTTTGTAGGAACAATATGTAGACACACGATGTATTAACTTATCGTCAAAGTCTCGAACGGTCTGATCATATGCTCCGCTCCACAATAACAATCTCTCCTCCACAGCTCTCTCTCGTCTCCCAGCGCCTGTCACAGACACGAACTTTTTGGGGACACAAGTCCCGCCCCTTCACCACTGAATCAGTATCAGATTAGCTAATACTTTGTGCTTAACAAATGAAATTGAAGAAAAAGAATGATAGACGTTTTATATCAAATCATGTTGGGTTGTTCAACTAAACAACATGTGCTCACCCATGTACGTTTCAAATAAACTATGCTCAACAATAAACTTGTGAAATGAACTTTTTATCTTGTAAATAGTGAAATGAACTTTTATCTTGTAAATAGTAGAAAACATATTTCAGGATTATGATACTTAAGTACCAATCTATTTATGATCTTAATCATTTCTCTTAAATGCATTTATTTATTCAATGACATTTATTTATTTCTTGGCATTTCTAGCCTAAGTATATTTAACCAGGGCTACACTAGGATGAATGGTGCATGCCAGGCTAGGAAGGAGGCACTCAATGAATCTAGAGCCATGATATAAATCTTTATTTTTATTTTGTTTCCTTAGTTATTTTTCTTATTTAGTTTGCAACGTACTGTTAGGAAATATCCTGCATGTATAGTGGAACTCAGAGATAGACCCATGGGGATAGAGTAGGTCAGGTTCAGAGATAGACCCATGGGGATGGAGTAGGTCAGGTTCAGAGATAGACCCATGGTGATAGAGTAGGTCAGGTTCAGAGATAGACCCATGGGGATGGAGTAGGTCAGGTTCAGAGATAGACCCATGGGGATGGAGTAGGTCAGGTTCAGAGATAGACCCATGGGGATAGAGTAGGTCAGGTTCAGAGATAGACCCATGGGGATAGAGTAGGTCAGGTTCAGAGATAGACCCATGGGGATGGAGTAGGTCAGGTTCAGAGATAGACCCATGGGGATGGAGTAGGTCAGGTTCAGAGATAGACCCATGGGGATGGAGTAGGTCAGGTTCAGAGATAGACCCACGGGGATGGAGTAGGTCAGGTTCAGAGATAGACCCATGGGGATGGAGTAGGTCAGGTTCAGAGATAGACCCATGGGGATGGAGTAGGTCAGGGTGAAGGAGCAAAGGTCAAAGGTGCAGCTGTATGCTCTCTGTTACTTTTCTCTATATTTCACTGTCTTAGTCATTTATTAAGGGGAAAAAAAGTATATATTTTATTTGTTTTAGGCTATTATTTCCTGTTTTATTTATTGCCTGTCATTGCCCTGGTATACATATATGTTGTTTTGTTGACAGAGGTCACTTGCTGATGTGCACCTGCAAACCTTGTGGGGGAAAAAATAATTATAATAAATTAAAATAAATAAAATTGGTCACAAAAAATAATAATAATAAATGACGCAAGATTGCAGCTACGGCTTGTTTTAATATTACATATGCTGACCTTTTGGCTTCCCTAATGAAAGGAATCAGATCCTCTATGATCCTCATATGACCCTGGCCACCACCCTTTCCTGATTTTTATCCATCATTTTTTGTGTTGACCAAAACCCTACAGACCACTTGAACCGAACCATGGCTGCATTCAAATTTTTGACTGCCCCAGGCATTCATAAGACATGCGTATGCATGTTTCATCCTGATCATTATTGATAAACCCCAGCCCTTCTAAACATGTTGAATATTGCATAGGAGACTACATGTAATTGGCAGTATATGGTAAATTTACGAGTAAATATTTAACATATTCAAATGTATTCACATAATATCACTGCCAGTCAAATGGTTCCAGTAACAAGGCAGAGAGAGACTAACAACACCAGACAAGGGTTGGGGACAGATTACTGCCATAGATATAGAACCATAGATGTGTTCTGTATCTATGGTTACTGCACTCCTGTGAGGCCATTGGGGACAGAAGGAGCTAGCCGTAGTTAGGATAAAGGTCTGGTAATGGATTGGGGGAGGAAGAAGTCGTGGCCTTGCTTGTGCGGTAGGCCCATATCAGGTTCTGTCACATGACCAGAGCTGCAATCAGTTGACAAGGGGACAGGAAATGCTCACGTCTGATTTATACCTCAAGTGGATTCGACCGAATCAATGTCAGCAACCTTTCAGTATAATGACACGAGTGGCTTTGAGGTCTGTGACATTTTCCAGAGGATTCACATCTATAATTGGCTGGTTTGTCCTTTGACAATTTAAAGTCGAATGTGATCGTCAACTTTCTATTACTTTTTTTTGTGGCATTCCAATAAATAACTTATTGAATCCCTTTTTGAAAGGCTAAGATATCAAATTGTGCACTTGTATTTGATAACAATTATTTTTAGGATATGAGAAATTTTTAGGATACAGGGAAAGGAATCGATAAGATAACCTTCCCGCAACTACAACAGAAAGTAGAAAAGTTTAAATAAATGTTAATAATTCTATCATAGTTTTCTGTGTTTGGAAGTAGGGCAGGAGAGTGAGCCAAAAAATCTTCTTCATCACAACATAAACACAAAAGAACAGGAAATAAATAGTCACATCCAGCCTTACATCCAATGTTTCTAATTCTTTATTTAAAGCTTATACATCCTATGTAAAAACCCACCTTGCGCCCAACTGGCACCAGGAGATGGTAACAGTCGGAGGGATGCAGGCATTGATTTGGTTGCACACACTTGAAGTGGAAGTCAGGGAAGACTATAAGAGCAGCCATTGTGAGATGAGCAGAAATAGTCTGGGGGCCACTTTTGGGGGCCACTTCTGGGGGCCATTTCAGGTGGTGAGATGGGTATTGTGCAAAGACTCGCATCCCACAAAATGTCAACATCTTTCTTCTGTGCTGCACACGTAGAAGAAACGGGGAGGGGGAAGGGCTGCACAACACCCAGTCCTTTCATTCTGGCTTGTCCAACCTGCCCATAATTACTCATCATTACCATTCGATGCTGAATAGAGTTTTTTATTTTACAGTTTTAACTCATTTCAATTTTATTCTGTCTACATTAATCATGGGATTTAGCTTTTTAATTCTGTCATCTTTAAAGAGGCCAAGACACATATTTTGTTAAGTACAAATGACTGTGTTTGTATTTCACTGTGTAGGTGTCCATTTCATTCAGTAAAAGTAGATTTTTACTGATCTGGAAAAAAACAATTTCCTCAGAAGAATTATTCAAATGACATATAATAGTTTTAAATGTAGACAAGGTAGGTGAGGTGATAATAATGCATTACATAACAGAGTAATTATTTAAAAAACAGCTCTCTGCATTACAAAAATGAAGAAACAAATGCAGTGCAAATATTTATTCATAATTTCAGGTACAACACATGCTATGGCTGTCTTGGTACCCATTAGAGGGAACAAGTTTTTACCAGAGCAAAACACAATTTATCATTCCATGACTATATATAGACTGTATACCGCACAGCACACATGTCACATGTCTGTATAACCCACAGCACACGTCACATGTCTGTATACCCCACAGTACACATGTCACATGTTTTTATACCCCACAGCACACATATCACATGTCTGTATACCCCACAGCACACATGTCTGTATACCCCACAGCACATATATGTCAAATAGTTTTTTTTGTTATTCTGAAACCAGCAAGTTCTTATACTGCCCATTTCAGAAGTAAATTTGTTGTGCCAAAACAGAAATTATTCCAACTTTTGTGTCCAGAAAAGTTATACTTTAGCCTATATGAAAACATATTATTTAAAATGTGTTTCCTGTTTAACATTTGGAAAATGGTGTATATAGGTACTGTATGTGTTGTGGCTTAATGAACAGTTGGATACAAGAAAAAAAAAATCCCATATACTTCCTCACCCACCTTATTTTTATTCAACAACCCTTGGGGCATCCATAAAACTGCATGCAATTATGCGAAAAAATAGTCAAGTACACTTTGGCACAGAACTGTGCTCCACAGCAGTTTCAGAACTTAAAATGATAACATCGAAGCCTCTCGGCTAATAATGGCGGACCATTACCTCTAGACCGTGGCCAGAACATGGAGTGGAACGAGATGGGGGGAGCGTAACGGAGTCAAAATGCATTACGTGCCATTTATACAGCACTTACCTGACATAAAGTGAGGCTTCTCACCAGTTAAATTTATCTGAATTTTGCCATGGTTAGCAAGTATCCAATGTCAAAGAATGAGTGAAGGGAGCACCCTGCTCTCAAGGCAGAACCTCCTAAATGTGCTTCATATCAGTTCTTATGTTTTGTTCTCAAGTATGACAAACCTAACGGGGTGCTACGCCCAAAAATATTATTTGTTGTCTTTTTTTTCTCAAGTATAAAACATACACTAACCTGCCGACTTTATTGTGTACACACGTGCTTGCGAACGCAAATTAACTGCTCCTCCAAACAGCGAATCATGTGGTCTCCGCCGCATAGTTTAAAAAAAAAATTATATTCTTTATAAACTTCATATTCATTAAAAATATTTGGATATTAGATGGAAATAAGTGAAAGATTTAGTTAATATTTACAGATAATGGATGTATGCCGCGATTTAAAATATTAACTTCAAGTATTTTCTAAATGTTTTTTGAAGTTTCAATTCTTCATTAAATTTAACATTCTTGCTTTATTGAACCCTTGTTAATGCCTAAGTAACAGCTACAGTAAAGATGAGTAAAAATGGTTATAAAACACTTACTGTTCGGTGAATTAGCTTAATCTCACACTGAACAAATGAGACAAATCCAACCTTTAATGAAGTACATTTATTATCAAAAAAAAAATTCCTCATCAAGAAATAATTATTTTTAACAGAACCACGTGTACCAAAATTATTGGCACCCCTGCATTTATATATAAATATTTGGTCACATATTCTTTGCATGCCATGACGACCTGATGTCTGTGATCCAACAACATCAAAAAACTCTTGATATCTTATTTTCTGGTACTCTTACAAGCAATACTATAACGTCTCTGCATTTGAATGGATCTCTATGGGAATTGGGGGGTGGGACTAGATTTAGCTGTAAATTACACTGGAACAATATGGAACACATGGTTGGCTAAAGTCGTATAGGGTCTGACGTATCAAACAAGCCTTAAACCATCACTCTGCTGCCAGAAATACAGTAGATATGGATGGGTTTCTTCTCCTGACTTATTTTTCCATAGAGTTCAACAGAAAGATTTGTCAGGAGAAACAACCCTTAAAGTGATCCATCCATATCTATTGCATATCTGGCAGCAGAGTGATGGTTTGAGGCTCGTTTGATACCTCAGACCCTTGATGACTTACAGCCATTTTAGCAACCACGTATTCCATACTGTTCCAGCGTAATTTACTGCTAAATATAGTCCCATTAGTTATTAAAGCATGTATTTTATTTTTTGTGTGGTAGGATTAGACGAGCATGTTTGGCTGAATGGCTTGTTCTCGTCATACTTTTATGTTATGTTATGTTATGTAGCAGGTTACGCTATCAACGTAAAAAAGCTGCCAGCTTCATCTTCTATTTTTCAGAAATTAGGCCATTATATTATATTTAATTAGCTGTATTGTAAAAAAAAAACTCTGAAACTTTTCCATGTCGAAATGAAGAAGCACGAAATCTACTTTGTCCCATTCTTTTGAACAGGCATTATACATCTTTTGAAACCCATTAGACAGACAATGGACTAAATACGTATGAAAGGGTTCTCTTAGAAAATAGTCTTCTCTGTCAGACGTAATTGCCAATGACATTTCAAGTTTTTTTGTAGCTCACCATGAATGAGATGCTATATCTAACCATAGTAAATAATGAACTACTTTACTCATTTAGTATCACAATGTCTCAGGTATTAGGCCTCCTTTCATCAGTTGCACGTATTAGGCCTCCTTCACCTCCTTGCAGTCTAATCTTAATGTTATTTTATTTCTGAAAGTTTATGAAATTCTGAACAGTTATCGAACACTAACTATAAATCAGTATATCAGTTTGCTTGTAGTAACATTTTTACAAATATCCAGGGCTGGGTGAGGCCAGGACGGAAAACAAGGCAGCTGAAGAATATCCTGCCGTTTACATATAAAACCTGGCAGTCTGGTATAATATATGTAAGCATGAACGACCTGCAATGTAAAAAAAAAAAACAGCGAAATTTTGAGAATTGGCTTTGGTAATTGGTATTAAAATTGCATTACAAATCTGATTTTCTTGTCATCAAATTGCATTTCAGTGATCTAGGGTTGTCTGGCTATTTCAGTGCCCACTAGCAGGTATTAGAGAAGTGAGCACATTTTGTTTCAGTCTTTCTTGTATAGGATCTGGAAAAGAAGATGAAATGTTCATGTTTTTTAGCCCTCCTATTGTGTTAAAATTGTATGACGCCTTTTATGTTTGGAGTCAAATTGCCAGTTTAAACAGACACGAAATTATTGTAATAGAAAAAAAAATGTGTCACCTTCGTAATGTCTCCCAATTGACTACCTTTTATCGCTAAATATAAAAAATATGTGAAACCAATTTTAGAGCTGGAGGTAAGTGAAAGTTTGTGAAGTTTAATATCTGTATGGGAAAGTAGCCAGAATCATCCATAAAAAATCTGATATGAAAAAATGGTTGTATATTTTCTTACATTTATACAGCTATAAAGCCTGGGGTCAAAATGACCGCACACAACACTTGTGTTGGTACAGGACTTTTGAAAACAGCATTATGTTTATTGCATATTTAGTATTTAATCCCACCCAATTCTAAAAGGTCATACACGATAAAAAAAATAAGGTTAATTGTTTTCTTTCTTTTTTAAGAGACATCAAACACTGAACAGGGTCACATTTATTGGAAACATAATAGGTGGGTTAATATGTATTAAAAATATAATGGCACTACTTACATGTTTTAGTTTAGCTTCTTGATTTGTGTACAGGTAATAGAAGAACAGCCAGGGATTCTATTACCTGATGCATCTCAGTTTATTCCCATTGCTGATTTGTTGTCTTGTGGATACTAAAGTAAAACACTGTGGTAGGATTTTTGCTGAGCGCAGAAATCGATATGGAGTAATTGGTTATCTTGTCAGAAGAGCTACGCTGATTGCTACCATTGCGCCACCGTGAGACATTCATTTTCAACGCTGCATGAAGGGACTTTGTTTCCCTACTCTCGATTTTTGTCAAATAAACGAAACAGCTGCTGCCGTGGTTTTGTAACGTGTGCAAAGGGCAAGATTTGAGAACTACTCACTTATTACAAATATGTAGTTGCATGTTATTGCCAATTTATTTTCAATTATTTTCCACTATATTTACGTATTTGATCTCTCTCCATTTACCTCCCTCTGTCCCTATTTATCTCTCTCCTTTCTGTTCTCTCACTCTTTCTATCTCTTTCATAATATCTCTCTTTCTAAATGATCAGTGCATGTCTGCTGATTTCTAGAGAGCTTTTGTGTATCATTTGAAGATGCCCTGGTGTGCTCTTGCAGCAGGCACATAAGACTGCCATGCATCTCAAGGTTAATTATCCTGCACATCACCACCATTAGCTCATCATTTATCTGAAACCATATCTCATCAAAAGACTTGATCTCACTGTCAATATCATTCAACCTTGAGCAGGACTCCTTCACCCAATCTTCAACGCAGTGTTAAAAGATCGATATCGGAAACCATTCCACACAATGCGTTAAATTGAGACGCGTAGCCGCTGGAGCGAAACCCCACCGCTTCACGTCAAGCGGGAAACCCAGGTAGAGATGGTAATCATCCGCTGAATAAACATCCGGGGGCTGATTTGAGGTGAACGGAGAAATCTGACCTTCACATCTTGTTGTGTTACCTGCACGTTTTGCATTAGCATTTCCCGTTCAAATGTTCAGAGTCCTTTTCTGAATCTTCAAAAAGGTCATCCGGAGAGAAATGCGTTTTCCTATTCTCGCATAATGAGAGAAAACGGAGAGAAGGCGTGTATTTGATGCTGGGGTCATTTGTTCAAGGGCGTCGTTTTTGCTCCACACACTCCTGAACTGAAAAAAAAAACAAGAAAAAAAACATATTATGCCCAGTTTCGTTTATTTTTGTGTGTGTCAAAGGTCATGTAGCCTGCTGCTTATTTTAATTTTGCAGTGTACCACAACACACAGATTTATCCATGTTTTTATCACAGTTCGGTGTACCCAACTTGTGATTCAGTTCATTGCTGCAACACGCTCTCCATTCAGAAGAGCATAGACCGGCTCTCTTCTTATACCTGTGATGTCATGCTACTGCTTTTTTAAACACACCACATAATTATCGTCCTAGCAGCCCATAACACCGCTGCTTTTCAATGTCTTTTCTGTCTTTTTTTGTTTTGTTTTGAACTGTTCTGTAGAGATGATTTGTGTATCTGTAGAGAACCGGGTTTATATATGGCTTTGTCCTCATTGCACACAAATGCTTTTAAAAACATACACATTCTACTCTTACAAATAATAGTCTTGTTAGGAAGACTTGAGGCAATTTTGTGAATGAGGCTTTTTGAGACAATTTCGTGGAAGAAAGTTTAAAAAAATGTGCTGTAATTTGTTTTCAAACTGATGTTTTCATCCGCATCCATTTGAACACTATCGGCATTAATGCGATTAATTCCCCCATTGGGGAACATGAAAGAGAGAGAGAACAGCCATTCATTAGCAAACGCTATTCGCTTGTTTTTATACATTAGGCGCCGCCTGCATGTAGCATGCAAGATAAGGACAGAATATTGTTTGTGAACAAAATGGAACTTTAAGTAGCCAATAAAAACGAATGCAGGTAAATCTGTCTCAGTAATCTATTTCAATGAATGCTTCTCAATGAAGCGAGGGCCCCAAGTGAAATCAGAGGGAACACGCTGCATTACATCAGCAGAGGAAATGAGACGGTGATGTTCTTGGAGCTGGAACATGACTGGTACACCACTGGAGAACAGATGGATATATCCATGGCTTCTGTGTACTATTGACTGCATTGAAAATGCTCTTACATAGCTGGAGGAATATTGATACGACACGATGGTGTGGAACAGAATATCATTTTTCTCATTAGTGGCACATTCGTGCAGTACCCTGGTTGTTTGGCCCGTCCAACACCGGACATATGTTTCATAGATTTGCGCTGTTTAAATTAACATAGGTAACACGCTTCTGGGGGCGAGCTTACTTGGCATTCTCTGCCTGTTTTGTGGTGGTAAATTGTTCTTCTGGGCAATGACATTTATTAACTTCCAGCTGCTAAACGTCTGATGCGTTTCACTTGTTGTTTTTGCGCTCGAGAGATGTGCTCTGAATGGTCACCGTCCACTTTACTGCCGTGGAAACGGTTTGAACGTTGTTCTTTCCTCTATGGTACTATTAAAAACGAAAAAAAGCCGTCTGTTTCATCATTAGGATCAATCAAACGGTCACAGCCTTAGCTAAAAAACTGATTATTTCTTATTTTGTCATAATGAGCCAAATGTCTTGGTGAATTTTGCATGCAGTTTATCAATTACATACGTATACTCCTGTTGATGCGAATTTCCATTCTTGCGTTCGTGTTACGTCGACGGCTTTGCGTCAATGTAATTTAAAAAGGAACTGATTGCACGTGACAGGTGACTTATACAGGGTTATTAATCATGTCTACAGGCAAGACGTACCGACAATGGTGAGGTGTGGAGAGTAACAATCGATATGCACAGCTGTGCACCTTTAATAACATACTGCTCATCTGTATCACTTTTTAATGTTCTTTTCTTTGTGTATGTGATTCTTTTTAAAAAGGCCTTCCACAGGGACTGACTGTAATTATTATTAATATCAGTATTGTTAGTGGACACAATGCCTAACTGTGTGTTGTCTGAAAGTTATGTCATGAAAACTAAGGCTTTTTCTTACGTCATCCCAGTTTTCTTTTAATCCCAATCATTGTGGCGAAGCACGAACTAACAAAAACCATATTTTTTCACATTCACATCAAGACTCTAACCTTGAAAACTCATGATAGTACTTTAGAATTCCATATTTGTAATCACTAAAATTCTTGTTTTTTGTATAGATTTCAAGCCAACTGCATTTGGCACATATACGTATGCACTAAGGGTTACCGCCATCTTGAACAGAACCTCTTTTCTGGGTTTTTAGCCTAACCACAGGATTAGGGCAATGGTTAGGCTTAGGGTTGGGTTTAAGGTAGGGTTAGTATACTGTTAAGGTTAGGGTTGTGGGTAGCTTTTAGGGTTAGGATACAGGTTAGAATAGAGAAATTACATATTTTAATCTTTTACCTTTTTGTGGTAAGATTATTAGTCTTTTGTATTATTATAGTTAGAGTTTGGAATATGATTAGTGTGAGGGTTAAGGCGGGATTAGGGTTATTTTTCAGAGCTAGATTAGGGTTAGTACTAGGGCTAGTTTGAATTCTCTCATGACCCAATCTTTACACTTTTGACTAGCCTTATATATCATTTGAAGCACAGATATGCACCTTTTGCTGCCTTGCTGTCCTTTTTCTTGGTTTTTGCCGAAACCACTTGGTGGGTGTTTCTTATGAAACTTGCCAAGCCAATAAAATGTAGGTCCAAATGGCCACTGTGTCTTATGTATGTACAGTATACATGTTTATTTTCCTTTGGTGAAATACATTTTTCATTATTAAATGTGGGTCCCAATGTCCACTGGGTAAATTTGGCACTGACTGAACACTTGGTGGCACCATAATTTTTATTTTTATTAGAAATATTTAAACAATCGTAAATCGTACCTTGTTTTATCTAAAAACCTTATGGTATTGGTCCAATCAAAATAGGTAGGTAGTTGAACCCCAGGCGTTGCTGCTTGCAGCTATATTTTTGTACTTATAATACCATCAGGTGTTAGGTTCAGTTAATGAACACATCCTTGTTTGCAGCATGAGATGGTTATACAAATAAATAACTCCAATCTATCCAGCTGAGATTTCCCAGGATAAAATGGGTACCCACAAATGACTGTCAGCTGGCATCATCCCTACAGACATTTTCTCAGTTCTGCAGCTTAGACATCATCTCCTGGGTGATTAGTGTCTTCCAACTGGCTTGTCAACCTTTCCACAGAGAAACTGCACGCCAAAGAGTGTCTGGGGGATGAATGAATTAAGAATGAAAACCTCCTTTGTTGCCACTCTTGATGATCTATTGATGGTGCTAACGTTTCTTTTACATGAAAAGGGCAAGTTATTGACAGTGCTGTATGCAAATGCTAAATTTTAAAGAGCTGATGAAACACATGGGAATTGGGGAAGTGACAAGCCCTCATTGCTTGGTAAAGAATGTATAAAAGAAACCGTGTGTGAAAGCGTATACGTCTAATGGTTGGCGTCTTACCGTCTGTTCTTTCTTGAGGTGAGAATGTACAGTACAGCTGTTGCTCTGTGCTGATTGGATGTGGTAATGGCCTGGATCGAATCAACACCTTCTTAGTGCTTAAATTTGTGCGTAGATCAGGAATTATGTTTTATTTTGGTCTAATACATTTTTAACCCACCAATCTTTTCGAGTAATATTTAAAAATGTAGCCAGACAACTAAAGCATCATCCACGAAGAGCATAAATGTTGGCTAAGCAACGCTAAGCACGTAGCATACTGTATATTTTTAGCCTTGAGACCATTGAGTTTGTTTGTTCTTTTATCGTGTGGCATTTAAAGCTTTTTTCCCATGAAATCATAATTATTGTGTCTTTAAAGTGCCATGAGCCATAGGGGATGAAGATATTCATTCAGTGCTGGCAAGATTATGAATTAAAATCTATTCTCTTGACGAGAATGCACTTGTGTTCGAGCATACAGCGTTGGCTGATTCATGCAGGTTCTAATTGAATTCTCTTTAAACAATCTCAAAGGTGGGGGCTACAAAATGAAGACCAGCTTTGTTTTCATTCAAACCCAGACGAGGGAGACATTACCAGATGGTTCCATGTAAAATTCTGAAGCAATCGCTCTGCCACAAATTGTCAAGCCGTTCTTCAAAGGAAAAAGGGTATGTCACTAAGCAGGAAAATGTGTACAGGAGCCATGCCAAGATAGCCCCTTTTATCTGTTCTTCGGTGGATTTACAACCAAGCACAGTGGCACATTGTTGAATGCAGCACCTACTTGCCAGTATTGGTTGGTTCAAGTAAGGAGAGGTGTAACACTAATAAATAAATACATCAATAAAAATACATGTTTTTAGAGAGAAGAATCAAACCACATCATTCTTTTCTGACAAGAAAACATAGCTTATTTCATATTGGATATTGTTTATTGTTACAGAGGAAGCCCAGGATATGCTTGCAAACACCACACAGGGTTAAAAATGGATAATCCGGTGTCATTTTATCAGGTGAACTTTGAAACAACTAGAGGATGACAGACATATATTTATTGAAGGTCCTGGCCGTCTTAAGGTCATAAATCGAAGAGAAAATAGTGGTCAGAATTTCTATCCGTGCTCAAAGAACAGTAAAGGTTTGGTCCCGAGGGTGATATTTCACACGGGAGAACTGCCACAGGAATTGATTCCCAATACCAAGCGTTATTATATATGAAGAAACAAAATCTCATGTGTCTCGCCCAGTGCATATCATTTCATGTTGTTCATCGACTGAGTTCAGAGTCAAACGCAGTGTATTTCTAGTATTTTATTTGTCCTCTGCCGAATGTTTTACTCATTCATTTATTTCATTATTTAACTAGGTTGTGTGTTTCTTAGTTTATTTGTTCTCTTGTAATTGATCTCGAACTGCCTTGAGGCCTATAGCATCCATTTATAAAGACGGAAATTTACTGAGGGTCAAGTGTTTTGCTCTAGGGCAGCGGTCCCCAACCACCGGTCCATGGACCAGTACCGGTCCGTGGGTCATTTGGTACCGGGCCGCACAGAAAGACTGATAATCAATAAAAAAAATTTTTATTCAGAATCTGAAAGATATTTTATTTTGAAAAATGACCGGAACCATCCATCTGTGCGTCTGTGTCTCTAGAGATGGTGAGTTGTATTTTTTATGTACTTTATATTTGTTTTTATGCCAGTCGTATCATTTTATTTTGTCATATTTATCCCCCCACACCTTGAAGGCCGGTCCGTGAAAATATCGTCTTACGTGAAACCGGTCTGTGGCCCAAAAAAGGTTGGGGACCGCTGCTCTAGGGTACGACAGCAGTGCCCCGCTGGGAGTAAAACCTACAACCACTTTGTTACAAGCCCAGTTTTCTAGCCATTATGCTACACTGCTACCTGCGCCACTGGGTCAGTCGCAGAGTTGCGGTGCATTAACTGCAGCTCAGAAGGCAAGTTGCACAGTGAAAATAAGTGGCATTGAGGAGAGCATGTGTGCTAGTGTGTGGCCTGTCAAATGAATGGAGGGTGTGACCTTGAGGGGAATTGATTGAGCACTTCAAATTCTGGGACAAAAACAAAATAAGGAATGCAAAAAGTTGTTAGTTAGTTGAAAAGGAATGGCTCTTCACTGTTTTTGAAGGTCAGAATATACATAGAAAATCGTGGGAACGAACTTACAATTTGATTTTGTTCTTCCGGTACATGAAAGGTCTATGCAGCCTTTTGAGGTTGTATTGTAATAAAGGGCAATGGTACGTTATAAACAAAGCAATGCCCACCTTGCAATCGCGGGCAAAAATAAACGAGGGTCTGTTTTGATCACTCAATTCAAATCACTAAATCACTAAGACATTTTAATTGCCATTTAATGCAATGCTAATAGATGTTCCCATGATGATCCCATTTTAACATCTGCTGTGTACAAGGTTATGGAGAAAACTAGATTTGTAGATTCCAGCAAAATGTTGTAGAAAATCATTTTGTAACGGTGTTATTTCTGTGTAAAATATGCAAAAGGAGTAAACATAGAGACTCCACACGAGGGGGAAATGCATTCCGTCTTTGCATCCGACATAGGTCCAGCCTATTCATATATGCATGTCCTGCACAGTTCAAATTGGGTAGGAAGCTTTATTATGCACTTCCAACAAACTGCAATCTATCGTGTTTGTCACTGGTATGACTAGCCAGCCATGTGAGTGCACTGCATACCAAAAAAGGTGACTTGATACTGCACTGGATTCATCTTGGGAACGTTTTCTTTCTTTCCTGACTGAAGAGTACTTTCCCTCAGGCAACTTAGCTGTTTTGATTGAATCCAGGTCGAGATTTATTGGGCGTGGTGCAACATGCCGCGCTGAATTATATATGCAAGCATTTCCCTTCCGGTCCTTATTTCACGGCTGGACGCTTGTTTTGTCAGACCCGGTCCAAAAAGTAATGAGTCTTTTGTATGCACCACTGCCGGGCCAAGTAGTGTCAGAGGCTGTGCGTTTCACTTATTCTAATGAGCGAGATGGGACCGGCATGCAAATTCGCCAAGTCCTCGCTCCCGCCATCGAATCGGAGGAGAGAGAGAGCCGCAAACAAGCAGATGAGACCTTGTATGAGCCTGAATGCCTAGTCCTGAATGCCTAATGTATGTCTCGCTCTCGCTCGCTCTCTCTCTCTCCACTAGCAGCTGGGCCCTCTGGCTAACGCTTCATCGGGCCCCCGAAATGAGTCCCTGTGGAATTCGACACTCAAAGCTGGGTAAGCAGGATGAGAGGTGCGAAGAGACACGCCATTGGCCTGCTGGTGACCGTGGCGACGGCGCTCGCAATCAGGATAAGCGCAGCGATTAATGCGGAGCTGTCCAGCACCTGTGGTGCTGAACAATCCGTATGTATCACTGTGAAGAAATGTTCTGTTGTACAATATGTGTGCATTAACATAGAGACAATCACATAATTATTATTAAACATTTATTATAGTTTTGATGATTAGTAAATCAATTATATTGAATTGACTAAACATATACATATTTTCTGTTGGAACATTCCTGACTTGGTGACAAGGCTAAGGGTTATCTATAGTCTAAACACCGGGAAATTAACACCCCCTGTCTTTCTGTAATGTTTAGAAATCCGCCCCTTGCGGAAAATAAGTAAAGATTATCTATAAGATATCTGTGTTTTCTGTTCCGGAGGAAGATCTGGTAAGAGCTCTCTCATTCTGGTTTATCTGCAAATAAACTAAGTCTTATTCTATATCAATACGATTTTGTTGTGGTTCTGTTTGGACAGACTTGCTCACTGTGTATAAAAGAGAACATTTCTCCATGACAAGACGCACCAGGAAAATGGCATCGCTTATCATTTTACCAATTGAGAGCCTGGTTTACTAAAGCCTTTAGCGTGTGCTAAAGCTTTTAACAGACGCAAAACCAATAACATGACCAATATTTGGTATTTGTTTTGCACCAATTTGTTTTGTGTTATTAGTTTTGCGTGTGCTAAAATGTTTTGTGCATGCTAAAGGTCTCAGTGAATCAGGCTCTGATTGTAATCCATTAAAGGAGCAATTCTGGTGTGAGGATGGCGTGCGGTGTGAAATCCCGACTGCGTCTGATGCGTGACCCTCAGCCATACGGGGCAGTAGTGCCACTCGGGGAGCATGTCTTCACACGACCACAACCTTCTCCGGCGTCCACAGTCTGCCTGCACAAGCAGCGCACGGCTCAGTGTGGTGGGCCGCTGGTGGGCCGCAGCGTTAAAACAAGCAGCGGGCGCGATGTAAATGTTTCAGAGGAGAGAGAGCATGCAGGTCAGCGCGCTCTCATGAATTAACAGAAGGGAGAGGGTTCAAGCGCGCATCAAGGGCAAGGACTAGACATTCTCCATCGGGACCGGATACGTGTAAGATTTACAATAAAAATGCGTGATCCATCCAGGCGGCTTTTTTTCCTGCCGTCGTGTAGAAATAACGACCTGCTTGCGGAATCCCTTCCAGGACTCGATCGTCCGAGCCACTGCCGCTCCGCAGCTCGAGCAGGTACTGTAGAGGCCTGGACTCTGTGTGACCGTAAGGATGGCTGCAGGGTACAAGGGGTACATCCTGTTTAATATAAAAGCAAAGGTACTTGTCCTTAACCTTAGATAGCATTTAAGTGGCTGTTTTCCCATTTTGACTGAACAGTTTTATTTAGTTTCAGTGTTTGCCACACTCAGAAGCTTGTGCCATAGATTCTAAGAAAGACCCGATTCTCAAAACATTTCAATTGTGAGATAAAACGCCGACAATTAGCCGACGGCTGGATGCAATTTTTCTGAGGCAACAAAGGAATGTTAACAGCAACAGGGCTTTCAGCTCAGGTTTATCAGCGGTGCTGTATTAACGCATATCAGGATAGCGCAAGATAATACTCCAGAATAAAAGCGTACACAAAGGCTTTTGAATTAGGAGTAATCATCACATTGCATTTCCATTACATTCATTTAGCCAACGCTCTTATCTAGAGAGATGCTCATGAAAAAATTAAGCGCTTATGTACATTCAATAGATTTGTAATTGTGTGTGTGTGTGTGTGTGTTTGAGTATGTGCGTTGGTTTATGCATATGTATGTAGGCCCACGCACAATTATTTCATCAATTCTAATTTACAGAAATAGCCCACTGAGACGACTTCAATTTATAGATTGCTGGAATCACAATAATATGTTCCCCGGCTTCTTCTGAATTTGATAAATATCTGATAGTGTCCACTTGTGCCATTAATTGAATGCGCAATGGACAATGGACCTCACATTTAGTGGTCTCATTGTAAAGAGGAACCTCATAAAATTGGATTAGTCAAAACATATTCCCTCAAAACAGAGCATTCCTGCAAGCCCTGAGCACATGACCACATGACAAAAATCTCAGATGGATGTTATCAGCGGCCTGCCAGATGCCGGACTTTGACCTCGAGGGAATTTATGAACCAGTCGGTATTACCTGGCCATTTGGGCATCAGTATCAGTGATGAGCCCCCTGGTGGTGCCTGATGACTTAAACACTGATCGCTGCATAGCCCTTCCAACAGATGAAGGGTTCATAATCACAGGGTGTCGACACTACCATAAGGGTGATGTCAATCACCCCTACAACCTTCAGAAAAATCGCCAATTACACCACATCCTTGGTCAGTTTTTTGCATCTCCTCATGTGACCCACGGAAATTTCCAGTGAGAAAGGCACGCGATCAACAATTCGATGCTGCGCACTGAGCGATGGCAAACCTCCCCGGATCTTGACCCCGGCGCTTGCTGAATACAAATGTGTCTTGTCGCACTTGGAGCCAGAAAGGTTGTTTCAGAATGCTTCTCGTCAGCTCAGTTTGTCTTGCGCAGCGTTGTTATTTCAGCCTGTCTCTGGAAGCCTGTCATTTTGTACGACGGCTCCATTTCTCACAATATCCCATAGGCCAACCTATGTTTGGATAAACACGTTGATTCAAACTCAAAACAGGAATTTAGTCTCTTATGCTTGCATATTTACGATATGCATGGGCAATTATATTTGTAACTGCACTGGTCTTTAATGATGGAAATATTTCATTAGCTCGACCATTCCCCGCTATCACATATCCTGCATTCATGGAATGGCCTGATTTTTTAGATGCTTCCATTTGGCATTCACATTTATTGAATCATAGCATCATAACTTGCAATGTCTTACCTGTTAAATGATAAAAAATGCATAAATAGGCATTCCAAAAGTAAATTGCACTGGAGTATATGTATTGCTCTATACATCAAGTTGAAAAACATAGATATTATACAAAATATGCATTAACTGTAACATAACTGCAGTACGATCATATCTAGTGTATGTAACATTGCCTAGTCAGCCTCCATCTATCACAGTATATTGTCTGGATTTAAGTTGCATAAAAACACAAGAAATCATAAGGCAGTCACCAATGTCAGTAATAAAATAACTACCAAAATAAACTGATGATTTTATAAGCTTAAGAAAACGTTCCTATAATTCTCGGAATTTTTCGTGCCGAAATATTACGTTCAACAATTTGAAGGGTGCCCGAAAAATACACAGCAACTGGGCACCCTCTAGTGGTGAGTTTTAAAAGTGAAGCCTAAATTGTTGCATGATAAATAAGGCTGAACAAGAATTTACCCAGGCCGCCCTCGCGTCACGCGCGCATGTGCTTGAGAATCCCCAAAAAGCCAGGCTGGTTTATGAAGGTAAATACAAATTCCGAAAAACTAAGGCCCCATTTCCTTACAATTGTCTATTCAACCTCTGCTCGTATGAGAAAATTGTCTCAGTTAATATGTGAGAGTTTCAGAACATATAGTCCCACTTGGCGCCATTATAAATTAAATGCACAGTGTCGGCCTAATACAACATGGCAATCGAGTAGGTTCTCTCGTCAACACACTCCACTCATCAGCTTTGTATTCCCTTTAACAAAACATTTTAAATACTGTAAAAGATAGACACTGTGCTAAGTGTACCATGAGCCATGCCATCATATTCCTAATGTACATTATAGGAGTTTAGCGGACGCACTTATCCAGAGCAACTTACACAATTTCGTATTAGATTTATCCATTCAGACAGCTGGATACATACTGAAGCAACTCAGGTTAAGTACCTTGCTCAAGGGTACAACGGCAGTGTCCTACCTGGGAATCGAACATGCAACCTTTTGGTTACAAGTCCCGCTCTTTAACCATTATACTACACTGCCGCCCTTTGTCCTGGTTTGCCTTGATGCCACCTCTCATTGAAAATAAATATTTCAAGTTATGTATAACCCATCCAAACCAATGAAAGTGTAATTATTACATAAATATCCTTTGAAAATAAATATTTCAAGTTATGTATAACCCATCCAAACCAATGAAAGTGTAATTATTACATAAATAGCCTTTGGCGACTGTTGACTCTAGCCTAATGTGGCCACGATGCTCCAGTATCTAATAGACAACTTTTGGACAGGGTAAAGACTGGCGGGCGTCTCCAGAGCCATTTTAACCAATAAAATTCATCTAAAACTTATGGGATTATTGGAACAGGACTGGCACCCCGTGTTGTCTATGCAAGCAGAAGTAAATCATTAAAATCTTATCCAAAGGGTACAGCGATAAACAATTTCAAGATGCACTCAGTTACTCGCATTTTGAATTGCATGGGACGCAATTGGCATTCGGTACCTTCAAACTCGACCCTGGGAAGGGAGCGCCTCTGTCCTCTCTTCCCTCTCTTGCCTCAACTGACACACCGAGCTCAAATGTCGTTATATCAAAGAGGGTAAACGGAGCAAGAAGTCCAACATCCGCACTTGGAACTTATTAGACAGACAACAGGCGCTCATTGATTGACTGGCGGTCAATGGAGTTTTTTCAAAACAGTTCGCTAAACGGGTCATTATCAGACAGACGAAATCAAAAGTCTCCCTTTTCTTTTTAGATTATATATGCCTAGGTTGTCAGGGCCCAGTACTACTACTTACAACCCGTTATGATTTTGACTATCCAACGAAAACAAATTTTAAATCCGGCTAGCGCCGGTCAGATGCGCACCACTCTAAGCATACGTTATGTAACTTTAGTTGCTAAGCTAACTGAAAACACTACTGCGCATGCCTGATCACTTTTTCTTGCGTGGACAAAAATCTAATGGGGGAAAGCGCAGGTTGCGTATCTTATCATATATCTAAAATCTTTTGTTATATGTCAACCACATTATTCTTCTTCTCACATTTATCTGTTTTGAGCAATGCCTTATACAGTTGAAAAGAAACCTTTTTAATATATATTTGTATTTACTGGCCGTTTGTCTGCCATCGTGTGGTCAGTGGTAGACAGGTCTGGTAAATGAATGCCAAAAAAAATGTAATTGTAAAAAGCGGTTCCTTTTTAATAAAAACCATAGCAATAGCATAGCATTTTCTGAATTCTGGAACCACTTTTCTTACATATAAACAAGTTTGAAAACCATGAAAAGATCCATAATTTAAGCCGATGAAGTCAAGATTTTTTAGAACTTTATTGGAATTAGAAATTGGAACACGAATATAATAAATAAATGAACGTTAAATTGAAACCACTGAAGATAATTTTTTTTACGTTGCATAAGATGTTCATTATTTATCTTAAATGGTTGCGATTTTAAAACCCCCTATGGCTTATCTGAATAATAGATACAACGTGTTTAACCAGCCTGGTCTGTACGTACTGTATGTGCTACCTGTAGGCAGCATCGTTATAGTATCCGTTTGCTGGTTTTAAAAAGTATTACACGGTAAAACTTCCAGTGTTAGTTCAACTATAAATGCGGGTTATACGTGTTCAATAGGGATCAAATGTAGACTACTCATTAAGAGTTAATTTAATACTGAATGTTTTATTGCGTATACGTTGACTCGTTCATTTTGACAAGTTCAAAAACATGATATTTAATAAAAAAGGAAAAGTTGTATTTCCAAGAAATTTCTGATAGGATCCTCACATGAGCAATTTCGTGGAAATGTGTAATACACCAGTGCATTCATTTCCAGGCCAACTGCATCCAGATTCCCCAAAGGCATATTACTGCGTTGATTGTTTATACAGAAGTTGACTGTGGGTGTGTGTCTTAACGGCTGTTTTGCAATCTCAGTAAACTGTAATTTACAAATAATGTTGGATGATATAGTATTTTAAATTACCTCCAAAAGTCCGTGAGTTCATTTTCAATATGAAAGATGCATTTGCGTTTTCTAAGCAGCAGAGGTCGCTGTGTAGTCGCAATCACACTTTCTTGAGTAAGAAACGCCATGATAGGCTAATTTGAGTGATGGTCGTATTAACAATTTAGAGAAGTCCTGGGTATGTCCGCATGTGGAGACATATATAAATTATATTATAATTATTCTATTATTATAAAATATGCTGTCATAAAATGAATTAAATATGAGGCACATGTGGGCTTTGTGTTCACTCTCATCACGCGGGCGCAGACCTTCAGACATCAATGTGTGAAAAAATTATAACATTTTATCTTGAAATTGCATAATTTGATTCGATTCCATCATTGGGGAGATATCATAGCCCTACACGTCGATAAAAAAGATTATCCAATTATTCCCGGGATCGATCTTCATAACACAGGTTGTAGCTTTACTCTTAATTCCGATGAGCATCCTTATAAAGTCATACAGTACAATGATTTTTAATAATCCCACCTTATTTTATGAGCAGACAGATTTTATTCACCCATATATAGCACATGTGTATACAATATTGCAGTTCACATTTGTTATTGTGCTGCTTGTCATTAAAACACCACTGTTTCATTATTTTCTCTACTTTTGTATGAACTAAATATTCCAATTTAATGTCACTTTTCTACGTTTAAGGCTTGAAAACAGCACTAAAACGCGTTGCGTCATGTGTCATAACATAATGTAACCCACAAGAAAATAAGCAATTCTCGCTTGTGTAAACTGATCTCTGATAATTAAATTATTTAAAATGTACACGCGGTTTAAAATGCCTTTTAAAAAACGAACGTCGGAAAATCATTCTAAGCGCGCCTGAATGGTTCAATCATTATTCTTCGGTTTGAGACTGATTAGTAGTCTTTCCATTCAGCTTTAGCTACTTAAAGTAAATTATAAAATAATAGTAAAATACTGTTATAAGGAAACACATAGGCTACTTTGCGGACTGATGTAACGTAACGGGTTGCTTCAGACACAACACGGGGGGAAAAAACTAATAAAATAAAAAAGTATGTAGCCTATAATCATAAATGATTTAGCCAAGAACTGACAAACCTTTACATACTTTGCGGTGCATTGACAGAACAGTAAACTTGTGTATAACTTCACGTGCAGAACGGGAAGTAGTGGGAAGTTTCAGATAGTTTCGCATCCAATTTTTTTCAGTCCCCGCCTCTTTATCAGTGCTAAGACCTAATTGGTTCAGAACGTTTTTGGTCTTCGAATGTGGGGAGTCAGTGGATGGGAGGACTGTCAATCAGTGAAAACACGCGTGCTTTGGTTGTTGGAAATTGACGCTTCCCTTACAATGATTCCCGTTGAACTTGGAAAGGATGCTGTGCGTTTTATACACTTTGGGACAAAGAAGAAGTTGATTACACACGGCTCGTTTCATTTCCGTACTATATTCAGAAATCTGATAAGGTAAGTTACAACCACACTGACAAAGACAGTTTCATGAATTAGCTTACCTGTCAATATGTACGTATAGATGATAGGCGAACATGTTTTGTTTAAGCCTAATTATACAACTGTTCATACAAAACATGGTCATGTTTAATACAATAAAGAACAATATACATTTATAGATATATGACCCACATAATGAGAAGCTTTGATTGGTTCGGAAATAGGTTGGCAAGTTTACAATGGCAAAATACGCTACATGTGTGCATGATTGGCATGTTTCTTTAACTTGGTATTCAAAAGCATGTTACAAATATTTCCATTCAGGTAGAAGCACAATCTCAAAGGTTTACACAAAGAAGAGAGAAAATGCATTCTGGTAAATCCGAAATTCAGATGCAGAAATCCACAGCGGTCTTTGGAATGGTCAGTCATCATCAAGTCCCCTCGGCCACAGACTTTTCCGGGTTGAGCTTCTCCGTGTACAGCGGTAAATCACGCAGCTGTGTGAAAAGAGCCGGGAGCGACAGCTGTGGCGCTGATCCCAGCAGAAGTCCGCACGATAACGCGAGTCATGTGCAACTGCAAGTTTCAAGCCCCAAAAGACTTCCCGCGCCGGTGGAGCGTTATCCTGACCTCGAGAATCAGCCCGAACATCTCTCGCAGGACTCCGTGCAAGGTAAGCCTTAACTGGCCAGTTGGCCTCACGGGCATACGCATGTTCACATACCTCGCAACGTTGAAACCTGTCACGTGTGAAGTAATATGCTGAAGTAAGATGATTTAGTATAGTGGCGAGAAGAACAGCCGTTTTAAACTTCTACTGCGGGACTATTGTTTAAATTCTCTTATTGGTGTTATATTATTAAAACGCAATTTTAGGTAGGCTATTTTGACGACAACAACTAGGCTACCATATTTAGCTGAATGCACAACTGATAATAGGTCCATTTATAATCAGAAATTAATCATGCCTGTGCTATCAAACGGAATTGCTGTTTCCTTATTTTGATGCAATGAAAAGCCTTTGCTCATTTAATAACGATGTAGTAACACGTTGGAAAGGTTTTCTAGTCACATCACATAGTTCTTGATATGATCACGCCAAATACCATTAAACCACGTGCCTAAACTGCCAAAATCCTCTGAGTTCTCATGGTTTGTATTAATTTGTGGAATTCTGCCAGAAAATAAATCGTTGGAAGAATGAACAGGTGCATGCTTTGACGTTCGACGGTATAATGCCTGTTTCGGAAAGCTAGACGTTGTTGTACAGATGTTCTCTGTGCTGATGGTAAATGGTTTTCTAAAAATGTTAGTTTTATGAGGAAGATAGTACTAGCTTGTCTCCCTCTGCTATAGCCTACTGAGAAAACTGCGAAAAAATAATTACTCATCAGGTTCTACTTTACTGAAACAACAAATGCAAAAATCATTAGGCTACTATTTTCTAACATTTATTATTTTCAGACGATATAGTATAGACTATAGAGGAATATATATGGAAACTCAATCTGACTTTTATTATTTTATTAACGCTGACATCCCATGTTTACTTTAAGCAAATAGAAACGTCGAAAATATTATTCTTGTGTAAACATAAAGTGTAAAAGGCGTACAAGGGTACTGTTAGTCTATTTGTTTATTTTGTATTGTTTTGATTGTTGATAATAATATTCTTTCCATAATTATGAATATAATTACACACTAATGTATTAATAAATTAGTAAAATAAATAGATTAATTTGTCAGACAGCTACTCATTATGCAGGATGGCTTGCAAACATTCATACACTGTGTACAAATTACAAATACGTAAATACAGTCAAATAAAAATAGTTAAGTGCTATACAACATGTCTAAAAACGGTTACAAAGCACAAATAAGTGCAGCAAGTTCACATGAGAAAATACTATGTGTGATCAAATAAAGCCATTTGACATGAATTCACATGCATACGCACACATATTACTAAACCTACTTTAAATGTAATAACCATCCTAATTAATGCATCATGCCAATCCCTAGTTGTTTAATTTAAAAAAAAAGTGACCATACAAAACAGGGATACATGTTGTGTGTTCAAAAAGTCTTGTATAAAAAAAAATATATATATATTTTGAAAGTATATCAGGTATTGAGGGAAACTGAATACAAACGATAATGAGAAGCATGAGTCTATTTCAGAACTCCAGATGTAATTTTCCTCTTAGAATGTTTTACTCTGCATTGTTTATACAGCCTCGGGACATTTGTTCTGGACCGATAAGCAGCAAAATTGACTTATTTTTAATTATTGCATCCATTCAAATATTGACGTATCAAACTGTTGTTCGGCTTCCCGGATTGGCCGATTCGATACTTGCGGTAGCTTCGCCGGTACGGTACATATCTGGCTGCTGGCTTCAATTTTGAAACGCGCTTGCATGCATGCTGAGTGCTCACTCGGCGAGACCGTACCAGCGCCTGTGAGATGCTATGCCTTTGTGAATGCCTGATGCTATACGTGCCCATATGCGTGCTGGGGGAAGGGGATTTAAACAAAGCATAATTGTTTTCTAAGATGAAATCTTGTTTGAATGATCAGCGGCGATGTCCCTGCAGGACGGAGGTGGTAATTACCCGTCTGTCCTAAATCATAATTACACAAAACAGGCTTTTATATTAGTAATTACACATGCGTTTTTGTGAAAGGCAGCTCAGTGCATTTGATTATTATTTTTGCCAGGCGGAATGTAAACCACATGTCTCTCTGTGTGCGTGGAAGTACCACATTTATATGCATTTACATCATAATTGCACCTACGCAACTGAGTTTCCAACCAAAATATATCATTTGAATGTCTATATATTTTTCAGCTCAAACAACATCACACACATATAATTTTGTGACTGTCCCTTTTGCAATGAGTTTTCAGATGTTAATCTCAGCAATTCAGACCATTTATATTCATCTTTTGTTTAAAAGGAATAATATACAAACACATCTTGGTCGAAAAGTTTTTGTTATGTGGCGACTGATGTAATATACGGTTACATTTGTATTTAACAATCCTGTCAGTGTTGCTGCTGTCTGTAAGGGCCATGTATTGTAAATTTAAAATACTGTCACTTAACCTACCATTATGATTACCACTCTGTAACAGTTACATAGTATATTTTTGGGTGTATCTTGCAAAGTGATGTATAACACAACAACTGTGCCTATATTTTCTTGACAGAACATGAATTACAGGGATGGGTTTGCTGTGCCAGACACAAAGTGGTGTGGGCTGA